>CM076584.1:1224131199-1224450158 GCA_034641835.2 Pinus albicaulis | reverse complement strand
TGAAAATATTCCAGTTCAAACAATATTTCTAGAACTTGATGAGGAAGGAAAAATGATATTGGAACCTGAAGCGATCACAGAAACAAGAACTCGAAAATTACAGAATCGATCAATTTCAGAGTATCTCATCAAGTGGAAGAACTTACCCATTGAAGATTCTACATGGGAGGATGAGAATTTTATATAGAAGCACCCAGAGCTACTCAAGCGTTGAGGACAACGCTTTTTTGAAGGAGAGGGGCATGTTAGGTCCCTATATTACTAGTATAGTACCTTATTGTTGTTAGTGTAACCCCCTTATTGTTATTATTGTACCCTTGTAACCCCCATTTTGTTATTATTGTGCCCTTAAATTATTATTGTTAGGTCGGCTAGGATTACATTGTGGCCCACTAGGATTACATCGTGGCCCCATGGACTCCTATATATAGAAAGGAGGTTTTGTAAATTGAATCATCCAAGAATTGTTCATTCATGTAATGTATTGGAGGTTGCCCCCTCGAAGTGGCTTATTTCTAAGGCGTGAATATCTCTTTTCTTCTCTTTTTGGAGCTGGTTACTCAACAATTTTTCATTATTTATTTTTAATATTATCAATATTTTGTAAAGAAAAATCTTGTCTTCTCTCCTCATGTAGTGATTATTACCCAGATATTTTTCTTTGAAATTTATGGATCACAAAACCAAATCTCAAATATTTAATAATATTATTGCTTAATAATATTTAATTTTTCAATATTTAATGTTATTTTTTACTAATATCATCCATAATATATATTATTATTATTATTATTATTATTATTATTATTATTATTATTAAAACTTTCATGATTTATTAAAAAACTATTATGATGTTTTTACTTCTACTTTGTTAATTAATTATTTCTTAAACTATAAACTTCATTGGTTTTATGAGATTTAATTAGAGTTGTGGGAAAAAATCAAAAATTTAATATTAAATAACTATATTAAGTTAATTATAGAATAATTAAATAAACATAATTTTTAATTTTATATTAATATTTATTATTATAAAATATATATATAACAAAATTAAAAAGCTAAAATCACTTTTCAAATAATTAATCAAAATATTAACTTGCTAATTCATATGAAAAGATTTTGTTTCTATACAAGATTATACTAATTATTAACTTGCCAATCATTTTTCAAATAATTAATTAAAATATTAATTTGCCAATTCATATGAAAAAATTATACTAATTATTAATTTCCCAATATTTTTTAATAATTATTTTAAGTTAATTGTGAAATAATTAAATAAATATTTTTTAAATTATATATTATAAGTATTTAAATTATGATGATGATGATGATGATGGTTAATGTTCATTGAGACTAATCTTTGGTCTATTGGACCTAAAGAAAAGAGTTATTTAGTTTGATTTAAGATTTTATTCCTATGCTCAAAAAGCTTGAAGAGAAGCCTCCCAAGCTCACTATAATTTTGACATCTTAAAAGGTTAGTGTTAGCCCCCCTATGAAATTTTTGACAAGCAAATAGGGGGCTAATTCATTGTTGAGTCTTCAAGGAATGCCTTTCCCCTGAAAAGCCACCCTCCTTGAAGTCTCTCAATTGCTGTGCCTAATACAAATCCCCTTCTGCTAGTAAACTGCTAAAAATGGCCTGTCATTCCTTCCTTTATCCCTGCAACATACATCAATTCTCCCCTTTTTCCCTTTGTCCAAATTCCCTTTCTGTTACCCTCATTTAGCCTCTTTTATTTCCCCCTTGGCTCCCCTTCTATTTCCCCTTTTTTACCCCTCAAATCCCCCTCAAATCCCCTTTAAATTCCCCCTCTTACCCTTTGTCTAGCCTTTTTCCCCTTTTTCCCCTTATCGTTTCCCTTTAAATCCCTTAAAACCCATTAAAATGGGCCAAAAAACCCACTTTCCCGACTTTATAATAGGCCCTAGCCCCTTTCCCGTTAAGCCCCTTCAACCACTTCCCCACATATGCCCGTCACCCAAGACCAAGCGCTTAAGTCCCGGGGCCAATCGCAATCGGAAGTCGGGCGGGTGCAAAAATCCTTTGTAACACTAAAAAAACCTGATGCGATTGTTTTATTACGTTAAGTCCCGCGATCTGTTCCGCACCGTTGATCTGCTTCGATCGAAAGGCTGAGCGCTGATCGCAGGCCCCCCTCCCATCGCAATCGGAACATGTTAAGTCAGCCCCCCGATTGAAACCTTACGATTTGATCACGGCCATCCATATGTTTCGCGATCCGACGGTCCTTCGCTAATCGCAAGACTCCTGCTCCATCCTTCGATTGCGATCCTCCGATCCATTCTGAGCCATTGATCTAGCCTTCAGATCTAACAGCCTGCGCCCAATCGCAAACCCATGTCCGATCGCAATCGCAAACCCTAGTTGTGCCGCCCCGATTGAGATCTCCCGATTGCATCGTAGCCATCCATCCTCCCGCAGATCCGACGGCCATCGCAGTCCCGATTCCCCGATCACACTGCCCTTCCGATTAAATCCCCACCGTTCACTTTCACCCAGATCTACGGTTGTTTCCCAATCGCAAAGCCCCTCTCCAATCGCAATCGCAAACCGTTTCGGGTGACCCCCGATTGCGATCGAGCGATTAAATCCCCGCCGTCTCTTTTCCCGCTGATCCGACGGTCCTCCGCCAATCGCAGATCCCCTCCGATTGTGGTCTCCACCGTTGATCTCCCCGCCAGATCGACGGTCAGCGCTCAATCGCTTCCCCTTCCGATCGCTGATCGTAAGCCTTCCCTCTGCCTCCCCGATTAAATCCTGGCCGTCCGTCTGTTACATGATCCAACGGCCATCGCTCTTTTCTTTTCCGCTGATCGCGATTCCTCTCTCTGTCCTCCGATTCAATCTGGACCGTCCGTTTCTCCGCAGATCAACGGCCCAGCATTAATCGCAGCTTCTTCCGCCTCCCCCCCGATTACATCTGGGCCGTTCATCCTTCCCCGATCTAACGGTCAGGATCTAATCGCCCTCCGCCTCCGCTGGGTCCCACTCTTTCATTCATCTCCGTCACATTTCATGCATTTTGCCTATGTTTGGTGTGTTTCATGTATTTTCACGCCGGTCAATCTCCACCGTCCATCTCCATCTCCAGGCCTGAATCCAACGGTCTGCACTGCACATTTCTACCAAACCCTATTGTCTACACATTCCACCACTCCACTGCATTTTTATCATAATAGCTTTGTCTCCGCCTCCGCCGCACCACCGTTTTGTTCACCCTGCATTCATCGCTCCGTCCACCGTTTTCTTCACGGGTGTGATGTGTTGCAGAGTTTTTAGAGGATAGGACCGCCGCTGTTCAATGTACTGCCTCAATGGCGAGCAGCGCAGTTAGGATCAAATCCAATGAGCCAGTACCATAAGGAAAGTCAAGGAATGGGGCCGCCAGGACTCATATTAATGGAGAGCAGAGTTCAAACGCTGAAATCCTCCCGGCGCCATTTAAAGATCGAGCTAACTTGACAGAGGCAGTAATGAAGCAGCAAGGATTTTCAGTACAGAGCAGAGGGATTAGTGCGCGTCAACGAAGATTTTGAGCCCTGAAACAGAGGTTTAAAGAGGCAAAGCATCATTTTGAAGACCCCGAGGATCGATTCTGGAGATCCTGGACATCAATAAGAGGTAATATCAAGGTTTTCTTATCAGCAGAATGTTTTTCCATAAAGGTCAGGTCTCCCATACAGTCTTTATTATTCACCGTGTCCTTGAAGGGATTTCTCATCCCAGCTATAGTTCGAACAATCTAACATCCATGAGGCAGACCTCTCAACAAGTTATTTCATTTTGTTCAAGTCACCTGGAGTACTACAGCCCAAAGGTCAAATCGTATCCAGAGCAGATCTTTCTTTCACGAGAAAGGTGACAATGATTAAATATACCGTGTATCAAGCAGAATGGGCCTCGGCCCTGCATTCATTGTTGTGTTTAATTGTAACATTTAAAACTCACCTACCTCCTCAGCCGGTCCTCTGTGTCTCTTCTGCTATAAAGCACAGAGGGATATCATTGTAAGGGTTGTTGATGCGTTATCAGTGAATTGCAAGCATTTTTGATCCGAGCCAAGTTTCCTGTGTAATAGTTGTATGATAGGCCGAGAAATATGATGTATTCAGGCTGAATGTAAAATTTTTGGGCAGTGATTTACCTGATTGGTGTTGTGTTTAACATAATAAGCGAGTTTTCATTGGATCTGATCTCACAATGATCGGTGATGTTCTTCTTATCTCTGTGTTTATTTCCATTTCATCTCATGTTCTTCTGACTGACATCTAAATGCATGATATAAGATTTACCCTTGTTAGGTACCTTATATCCCAGCTCTCTCAGTCTTTAATGTTTTCTGCTCATTGTGTGTCTGAATATTGTTTTTAATTAACTAAACCAGTGTAGGGGATGATTATTGCCTGCTCTTTGATGTGCAAGTTAATAGAATCAGTGTTCGGATGTCTTTTTTAATATTTAATTGAAGAGGTTAGGAACATTGGGAGGTTTAAAGCCTGTCGCTGCCTCTTCATAACCGGCCCTTCCAATACAAACCTTTTCAAGACCCCTGGTGTTGCATATGGTTTTGTCCAAGCAGGCCTGGAGTTAAATGACCTCTGGCCTGATCTATAGACGGAATCAGACGGTTTTCCATCCTTCATTCTCATCCCTTAGTGTTCCATCCCACCAATCAGTCTTTGAGATCCAAATGCTCTAGATGACTAGCCCAACTGAAGCTTACACATTGAACATAAGTAAATCCTTTCTTGACTCCATTGCCCAATGGCCTTGATGTTCCCTGAGTTATCTATCTTTGTCTAGCTTCCTTCTTTACCCATCCTTGTCTTATGATGAAACCTTCCTTCTTGATTCTCAACAACCAAACTCAAACAATCAAACAAACGACCTTGAGCCTATAACTAGCCTAAAATCATAATTGAGAACCTTACAGACATATATCCTTTGATAATCATAGAGAGATCCCTCTCTGGACCTAGGAGGGCTAGATCCTAAGGTCTGAAAGTGGTTCTATGTTGTCTCATCTTTTGGTCTCTGTCAACCTGGCCAAAACATGGGAACCCCAACATAATGGCGACTCCACTCGGGATTCTGAGTGCTTTCATTTCAAACATCCTTAGAAGCTTAGAGCTCTGGCTAGGTTGACAGTACGTCACACCTTTCTTGAATCAGTCTCCATTATTGAATATCCACCATACTCTTAGACAGAGCCTGGATAGGGCCAGGTAGCCTCTAGATCTCATCCTCTATTCAGGGGTGACATATCTGGTAAATGCCCTCCTAGTCAATCTCTGGTTGGAGCTTGTTGCTTTAGAGGAGATTCCTGAAAGGTGATAGTGCCTGAGCACTGTGGTGGACAGTGTACCCTAGAATCATCCTAAACCCTTCACCTGGCGACTCCATTGTTCCTAAACGTTAAAGACTCCACTGGTGATCAGTAGGCCTGCTGATTATTTCGGTTTCACATCAGACTCCACTAGGAGACCGGTTCCCAAGACAATATTAACCACAGTAGAAATAACAAGTAGGGCTAAGATGCTTGGCTTATAAACAGCACTCTGGCTTACAGAACCATTCATACAAGAGCTTTCCCTGATCCAAACCCACCTGAAACAGTTGATAATCCTGAGAGAATCCTTAAAAGAACACATGTGAGTAGGAGATCAACTATCTCCGGCAACATTCATAGAGCCAATTCTGCACCAGAAGATCTTGCAGCTCTATTAGACCCTTTCTTCGACCTAGGCCTCCAAAACAAATTACCTAGAACTAGGTCATTCAGTGTTTCTGACCAGCCAGACACTAGGGACAGCGAAACCCCTCCTTCCACACCACCTGATCTCCACTTTCTCCAAAACTTGGGGCTTTCTCACCCTAGATCTGCTCAACAGACTTTTGCTGGCCCTACCATCCCTGTCATCCAACTACCAACTGCTCGATCCAACCCTATACCTTAGCAGAACATCATCATGGCAGCCTGGTATGCACCTCTAGTTTTGCCTCAGCCTCTACTTCCCTTACCAAATGATTATCAGTCAAAAATCCCACACTTCCCTACTAAAGAGCCTACAATAGCGCAAAAACATGTAGATAAAATGGAGGACTCTTTTGACTATATGGAAATTGATGATGAAACAATCAAAATGAGAATTTTTGCGCAGAGCCTGGGGGGAGAGGTTAAAAAGTGGTTTAAGAACCTACCTGCTAGTAGTATTCAAGATCTCCCTGCTTTATACTAGACTTTCATCAACAAATGGGAAACTAGACCAAACCCTCGCCAGCTCCTAGCAGAATACATGTCCCTTAAGAGGAACGTGGGGGAAAGCGTTCATGATTACACCACTAGATTCAACAGTATTTACAACGCCCTTCCTCCACACATGAAACCTCCGCAAGGTATGGCCCTGGCCAAATATCCTGATGGATTTGATGCTAACATGGCCTATGAGCTTAGAGATAAAGAATATACCACGTTGGAGGATATGCAGAAAGGGGCAGTAAACATAGAGGCAAATTTGATTGAAAAAAGGGCCAAACTGAGAGCTGAGAAGAGAGTAACATACAAGGATGACACTATAGCCTCCACTTCAGATCCTAATATCGACGGATTGTCTAAGAATCTAGATAAGCTATGCCAAGTGGTCAAAAAGATGGATATCACTCAGAACAGGAACCAAAATCAAAACCAAAACCAAAACTTTAGAAGAAACAACAACACCCCCAACAGACAGAAAGAGTCAGATCAGAAAGTCATTCCCCCTTTCCAAAACTTCCTTGATGAGGATGAGGGAATCATAGAAGAGTCTGAAGGGAATGTGATAAACATGTTCGAAACAGAAGATTCGATCCTAAACTGTGATTCAGAAGAGGACCAACCCTCAACCTCTTATGGGGAGGAGGAATGGTTTGAATCTAAGGATTATAGGTTGAGATTCAAAAATGCCATGTTACAGTTCAGAGAACAATATGAGCTCAGGAGTAAAAAGAACCAAGACACTTCCAAACCTAAAACTCCTGAGGTAACCATCAAAAAGAGGCCTGAAAAATCTTCTAAAGTAGCTGTTGTGAACAACAACTCAACGGCCAAGAGTTCTGAGAGTAACAAAGAAAAGGACAACCAAAACAATGAAAAACAAAGTCAACCAACCAGTAGCACTAGCACCTCAGTTAGTGCTCCTGATAAAACTGTGTCTACACATGTACATAATGAGAAGACACAAACCGATCCAGCTACTAAGGTGGTTGCAAATAAAACAGAGTTGAATACTTCCAAGAGTCAATCCACTTTCAGTTTAGAAGGTGAGATTGCAAAAATCAAAATCTCTGTACCATTATTTGAGCTGGCCTCTCAGGATGTATATAAGGGCCAGATTTTGAAAGCATTAAATCTGAGTATAAATAATGACACTGTAAATTTGAGCGATGATCAGCCTGCCCTCTTATTTGGTCCCAAGATTGAGGGGAAATTTCAGGAAGGGGTAGTTCCACCTTTTTATATCAGTCTTAACATTCATGACAAGATCCTCCATAATGCCATGCATGACTCCGGTGCATCACACAATCTAATGCCTAAAGTATTCATGGAGAAGCTAGGCCTAGAAATTACCAGACCTTACAAAGACTTATACTCTTTTGAATCTAGTAGAGTAAAATGCCTAGGCCTTATCAAATATTTATGTGTGAGTTTGACTCAGATTCCTGCGAAATGTATGGTCATGGATGTAGTGGTGGCAGACGTGCCACCCAAGTATGGCATGTTATTATCTAGATCATGGGGAGCCAAGCTGCAAGGCACCATGCAGATGGATGGTTCATATGCCACTATCCCTATATTTGGCCAATCAAGAAGACTGTATAGAGAGTCCCAAATGAAATTCCTAGTCAGTAGCCCTGAGAAACCTGAAAATTCACCATTATACTCTGTGCATACCGATCTTGACTCCTTCATTTTTTGTAATGATGAATCCTTAGAAGAGCCATAGTCCCAGAGTAGGCATACGAATGAGAACACTGAGCCTATGGACCTCCACATAATGGCCACTCTGGGAGAATATGATCAGGAAAACCATGGGCAACGCACTAAAAACAAAGAGGAAGTCAGCAATGAAGCCTTTAGAATCTGTGGTGGGCCTCTCACTCCAAGTGAAATAGAAACAGAACAAGAACAGCTGGCCAACCACCTCCCTGACATCCACGGCCTCTATGAACAACAAGACAACTTACAATCTAGTACAGACCTCCCGACTCAACCTAATGGTGAACCCGGCTGTAAGGGAGAAAGTGAAGTGGAAGTAAACAAAGAACCCCTGTGGGAAATGAACTTTGATGGGTCCTGTACTAGACAAAGCGCTGGAGCGGGAGTGTGGCTGCGTAACACCAAAAATGACCACATGGAGAACCACGCTGTCAACCTGCATTTCAAATGCACGAAAAACATTGCAGAATATGAGGCTCTAATCTTGGGTTTAAATCTGTTGAAAAAATTAGGAGCCCGTAGGATAGTCATGAGAGGAGACTCTAAGTTAGTAATCAAACATATGAATGGTGAGTATTCGGCAAAACACCCCAGG
The DNA here is from genome assembly GCA_034641835.2 of Pinus albicaulis. Taxonomy (NCBI): domain Eukaryota; kingdom Viridiplantae; phylum Streptophyta; class Pinopsida; order Pinales; family Pinaceae; genus Pinus; species Pinus albicaulis. The sequence continues at coordinate 1,224,441,557 of CM076584.1, read as the reverse complement.
CTTAGGGCATATAGGAACGATACTCTAGATTTGTTGAAAACGTTCATTGAATATGATTTAGTATTCATTCCTAGGGGTCAAAACGCTATTGCAAATGGACTAGCCTGCCTAGCTAGCTCTTATCCTAAGGTCCCAGTTGACCAACAAATCATCATTCAGACTAAATTCAGGCCTGCGGTGCCAGACAATGAAAAATACTGGCAGGTCTTTGAAGGAGACAAACAGATTGAAGATTTCCTGATGGGCAGAAATGAGTTTGAATTTTCTGATTCAGACTCAAAATCTGATGACAGCTGCCCAAGTGAGGATTCCCCAGATGAACTAGAAACACCTTGTATTATAGAAATAAACTATTTTTCTAAAGAAACTGGGGATTCAGCCTTAAAACGTGAAAACGAAGATAGAGAAGAAATGGAGGTGCTGCGAGCCAAAGACAAGAACATACCAAGAGGCTTAGCACCCTTAGAGGACCTCTTTGATTTCGATGATGTTGCAAAAAAGCCCACAATAGAACATGCAGAATCAGATGTAGAAGAATGCAACATAGGCACTGAAGACAAACCCAAAATGATAAAACTGGCTAAGTCTATACCTGCAGACATGAAGAAAAGATACATTGACTTGTTTAAGGAATTCATTGATGTGTTTGCATGGAGATACGAAGACTTAAAGGCCTATGACACCAACATTATACAACATAAGATACCACTAAAGGAAAATCAGAAGCCGTTTAGACAAAAACTTCGAAGAATTAATCCAAAAAAATTGCCTACAGTAGAAAAGGAAATTAAAAAGATGTATGAGGCAGGCATAATTGTCCCTGTAAGGTTTTCTGATTGGGTTTCAAACTTAGTGGCTGTGAGGAAGAAGACAGGGGAGATCAGACTGTGCATAGACTTCAGAAACCTCAATAGAGCCTTCCTGAAGGATAACTAACCCTTGCCTAGAATGGAACATATCTTACAGAAGGTAGTGGGCTCTAAAAGAATCTCCCTGCTTGATGGTTTTTCAGGATACAACCAGGTTCTGGTAATCCCAGAAGATCAACTCAAAACAACTTTTACAACTCCATGGGGCACCTTCATGTATGTGAAACTGCCTTTTGGATTGATGAATGCTGGAGCTACCTTCCAGAGAGCAATGGATATTGCTTTCTCAGATGAGATTGGACACTTTATAGTTATCTACTTGGATGACTTAACTGTCTTTTCTAGAACGGAAGAAGAACACTTAAAACATCTGAGGAAAGTTTTTGAAAAATGTAGAAGGTACGGTCTGTCCCTAAATCCTAAGAAGACTGTTTTTGGGCTGCAAGAAGGTAAGCTTCTTGGCCACATTATATCTGAAAAATGGATTAGGATAGACCCCCAGCGAGTTGAGGGAATACTTCAAATTACACATCCAAGAAACATCAAGGAGCTACAGTCCTTCATTGGGAAGATCAATTTTCTTAGAAGATTTATCCCCAACCTTGCTGAGCATCTTAGGAAAATGACTGAAATGCTGAAGAAAGATGCTGGAATTAAGTGGACTGTCGAAGCCAAGAAATCTTTTGAGTCAGTAAAGCTTGCACTCACCCAGGCCCCTGTCCTTATCAGCCCCGACTTCTCAAAATATTTTTTGATATTTTCATTTGCTTCCCCACACACAATAGCTGCAGTTTTGCTGCAGAAAAATTCAGAAGGTAATGAACAGCCTATAGCCTTCTTCAGTAAAGCCTTAAGAGATGCACCCTTAAAGTACAACATCATGGAAAAGCAGGCCTATGCCCTGATTAAGGCCTTAAAAGACTTTAGGGTGTACATTCTGCACTCCCACACCATTGCCTATGTGCCAAATATAGTGGTCAAAGATATCCTGTCCCAGGACCCAGATGGGAAAAGGGGCAAATGGATTGCTACAATTTTAGAATATGACATTGAAATCAAACCCACCAAGCTGATCAAAGGTCAAGGCCTGGCCCAATTGATGGCTGAATCTAATCTACAGGCCCTTGATATTAACATGATGAATACCCTGGATGAGCAGGAAGAATTGCCCCATCCAACTGTGGAGGAGCAGTTTTAGAACTCTCCTTGGTATGCTGATATCCTTTACGTGCTCACACACCTCAATGCCCCTCCGGAACTGTCCAAAACAAAGTCCAGATTCATAAAACTCAAAGCTAGAAATTACTGCATTATGAATGAGAGTCTATATTGGAAAAATCCAAATGGTATTTTACTGAAATGTTTACCTGAAACCGAAGCTGAAAAAATCAAACAAGAATTCCATACTAGGGAGTGTGGAGGCCACCTGAGTTGGAAAGCCACTACAAATAAGATACTCAGGGCTGGTTACTATTGGCCTACACTCTTTAGTGATGTCCATAAAATGATTCTTGCCTGCCACAAATGCCAAATTTTTGAAGGCAAAAGAAATCTTCTCCCCCTCCCTCTGCAACCTATCACCATAGAAGGTCCCTTCATGCAATGGGGCTTAGACTTCATTGGAGAAATCCACCCCTCTTCTTCTGGGCAACACAAATGGATCCTGACTGCTACTGATTACTTCACCAAGTGGATTGAAGCCATACCCACTAGGAATGCCACTGATTCTGTCATCATTAGGTTCCTAGAGGACTTTATCTTATCTCGGTTTGGCTGCCCAAGGAAAATAATCACTGACAATGCTGCTGCTTTCGGATCCAAAAGAATGATTGATTTCTGTCACAGGTATGGAATTGCACTTGGACATTCAACTGCCTATTACCCCCAAGGTAATGGCTTAGCTGAATCATCAAATAAAAGCCTGGTTACAATCATTAAGAAGCTGCTAGAAGAGAACAAAAGGTCTTGGCATAAAAAGTTGATACATGCCCTGTGGGCAGACAGGCTCACTACAAAGAAATCTATTGGCACATCACCCTTCCAGTTGGTCTATGGGACAGAATCAATTTTTCCTACTAGCCTTGGGATACCAGTGGTAAAAATTATTCAAGAAATCCAATCAGAAGAAGACAACATGATAAGGATAATTAATGAATCAATCCATTTGCAGCAAACAAGAGAGAAAGTTTATGACAGAGCTGTCAAAGTACAGGAAAACATGAAGAGACAGTTTGACAAAAGAACCAAAGCTGTAAATTTCAAGGTTGGGGACAAAGTTCTGAGATGGGATTCAAGAAGAGAGGATAAAGGCAAACATGGCAAATTCGACAGCTTGTGGCAAGGTCCATTCATCATTCAAGCCACCGTGGGTCCTAATGCATTCTTCTTAAAAGAACTTGATGGTACAGAGCTGTTTGGGGGTCCTGTCAATGGCAGGATGCTCAAACACTATTTCTGCTAATTTTCCATTTCCAGTTTCACCTCCATTGTATATATCGTTGCAAATTTTCATTTTCAGCAAAAAGGAGAAGAAAATGTCCCAAAAAACAGAATGAGAAGAGAGGTTCAGACATGCTCAAAACATGAACCTCTGAGGCAAAAGGATTGGCTCTAATAAACTCAAAATCTGAGCCAAAGGAAAGAAGAATAGCTGGTCCTTACAAGCTCAAAATCTGGATCAGCAGTGACCACAAGATCCAGCTCTAATATGCCCAAAATCAGAGCTGGAGTAAAGGAAAGAAGTGACTCAAACATGCTCAAAACCCGAGTCACAAGGAAGAAAGAAGGATGTTTCATAGTTGCAGAATTCCATGCCTTTACAAGTTTTGTTTTCTCCAAGTTTCTGCCCAGCAAATCAGACTGTCTAATCCTGGCTTGGCTGTGTTTAAATTTCCTGTCTTAGAATGTACGTGAAGAAACCTGTTGGACAGTTTAATCCCAACAGGTAGTAGTTTAGGTAGAGAAATATATGAGGCCAACAGTCTAATCTGGCCTCATGGAGCAATAAGGGTAGAATTAGAATAGGTTTGTTTTTGTTTTGCAAAATAAAATGTAAAGGGTCTGCTAATTCAAATGCACCCTGTTACACCATTTTTTGGTCATCTAACTTTCCATCATTAGATGGACCCAAGTACACCATGTAAGACCAGTTTTACCCCAAGTAAAACTGCTTTCACTATGTTAATTAGGAAACCCCAAAAGGAATAATTAATTAAACCATAATTTAATTATTATTCCCGGTCATGTTTAACCCAAAAACAAAGAAATTAATGAGATAAACCCATAGTTATCTTATTATTTTCTAGGAATAATTATTTAATAATATTCCTTGTTAAATATGACCAAATCAACCACCATTAATCAAATAAATCATTATTTATTTGATTATATCCCCACCACTTCCTTAAAAAGATAAATAAATCATTTATTTATTTATTTTTCACTAATCAAGGGATTTGACCCAAGTCAAACACCCTTTCCCTCTAACAAATAATAATAAAATATTCCATAGAGGTGGATCTAGATGTGATTAACATTATTTTAATCATGCACCAAGATCTAGAAAGACCCAATATTTTGTTATAAATAGGAGGGTTTTCCCCCATCATTCTTCACCTTTTGTTGCATGTTAGATCACTCTGGATCTATACACTTGGTCTCATTTCTGCCATTTTGCTCCCATTGAGCTCTACCTTCTACATTGGGTTTTCTACATCTACAAGAGAGAGAAAGCTTAGATCTGAAGTGCTGAGGACTATAAAGAACCCATCCCATTGAGGAGATCTGGATACACCTTCTTGTTTCCTCCCAGGTGCCCTGTAATATAAAAATTCATTCAAAAATCGTGTTCTTGTCTTGTTTGTTGGATGCATGGAGAAAACTCTTTACTTTACTGCTTAATGTCTTTCTATTTATAGATCTGTTTGTTGCAGCACTTTAACTACTAATTGCAGATCTGAAGATGTTTTGCAGCCATTATTATTGTTAGGGCTATTAGTTATGCGTAGCTAAAGTGGTTCTTTTTCGTACACTTCGACGAAGAATTCATACTAACAAATGGCGACTCCACACGGGTTTTAAATTACGACCGTTGTCGTTTTTCATATTCTCGCATATCCAGCACGTTGTGCCCTAGGGCTTTTTTTTACCGCTTAGTTTTTTTCCTTTTCATGTCATTTTTCTCACATAAAACCCTAAAAACCTAAAATTTCTAACTTCCGTGTGTTTCTCGGCCCTATTGCTAGGGGAACTTAAGTTCAAACAGAATCGAGATTTTAACTGAATTGCCACGAAACAATGAATCTCGGGTCGTGACTTTGGCCCAAAACCTCGCGACCGACGCACCTTGGCTTGTTTCCGCGACTAACTCGATCAGTCGTAACCTCGCGGGACCAGCTTTTTTTCCAAAGATTTTTTCCCGCAATTTTTCTGTTCTCGTCGTAAATGCCGAGGTTTTCCAAATGTCTCACCTCAATTGACCAAGATCTGATCTCGTTTTTTACTCTATCTAAGTGGGAACCCAGCCCCTTAGGGCTTTAGTACCCTCCACTTTTTGTGGAAGAGTTTTTTCAGCCGTCGGTTTCAGAGCTTCAGCCCCCTCTTTTCTAGATCTGTTACCTCACTTTCAGATCCATTGAAATCAGCCTCTTTTCCTCTCAAATCACCTCTTGTCATTTTTTTTGGACCTCCTCTGAAGGCCTCCGTCTTGCCCCCCCGGTTTTTTGCTGATTTCCCTTTTCCAGCCACCTTGCCTCTGTCTCTTGGCTGTGATCTGCACCCCTTGTCTGCAGCTTTATCCTCCAGATCTCTGTCCCTTTTGACCCTAGATCCGTTGAGCCTCCTTTGTGTGTGTTTTACATAGTTTTTCCCTTTCTTTTCAGCATAGTTGTGAGAGACCCACCTTCTTGGGTTATATAGATGCATACGTAGCTGTTATTTTTCTGTTATTTCAGCAGTCTATTATGTTCTCTGTAGGTTTATTTTCAGCTACGCAGCACACTTTTTCTTGCTCTCAACAACGGAAAGGGTTTAAAAATTAAAATTAACGCACGCCACACACTGACCCTAAGTGAAGAAGCGCCTGGTTAACACCGCCTGGCAAAGACTCTAAAATCAATTGTCACTAAATCAATCGTCACCGCACCTTTTCTGCCCTTGACCTGAATTGATTCTGTCTCTTTCTGCCCCTGTCGGTTTCCTTCTTCCTGTCATCATTGCGCCCCCAAGGCACCTTTCCCGGAGCCTCCTTGGCCTTCACCCTCAGTCTCCGGTCGATCGACCTGCTCCGTCCCACCATCGTCGAGCCAGTCCTTCTCTGATTCTTTGGGTTCTCCTTTTCCTTCTGGTTCTCCCCCCTGTCACCTCCACTATGTCCGGTCCAGGGCCTAACACTAGCGGGAATCCCGGCCCTAATGCCGGGACTACTACTAGCAGAACCACCACAGGAACTACCTCGGCTTCACCCGTGCTCCCCTTCTTGGCAGGCCTCAGCCTCCCCGATTTGGACCGGTTGATAAACGACCCTATACATCATGACGCTAGTTGGCCCGCTATGCCGACAAAGCTCCCTTCCGACATCCCAAAGTTTGAAGGTCGTGCTGGAGAATATCCTTCAAATCATGTTCGATCTTTCCACATGTGGTGTTCATCTACTTCCATTATCGATGACTCTGTTCGTCTTAGACTGTTCCAACGCACGCTTACAGGCGAAGCTTCTAAGTGGTATGTTGACCAGCCCACTTCCTCCCATACCCCCTTTGCAACTCTTGCCCGGGCTTTTTTATCTTACTTCCAGCTTCCCCTTCGTTATGACACTGGTATCGAACTCTTGACTTCCTTCAAGCAAACCTCTTCAACCCGCCTTTCTACCCATGTCCAGGAATGGCGAAGACGACGGAGCTTATGCCAATCTCCTCCCTTCGAAGACCGTGTCTACATGGACTGGTTCCTTAGAGCTCTCTTGTCCCCTATCGGGAAAGATGTCGCATCCCATTTTCCTCAAACCGAAGAAGATGCCCTCCAAATGGCGTTAAAGTATGACCTGATCTACGCTTAGACAGGTTATGATCCTACTGTCCTACCTGATCTTCCCACACCCAATGATGCCCATACACCGGGAGCAGCCCATGCCGCCCACAGTATCATTGGACCCATCTCTCATCCATCCGCTCAACTTCACATAAGCTATGGTTTTCCTGGGGGAGGGGGCACCACTTCCTGCACTTCTCCCCCTCCCGGTAGCATGCATCCAGGATACGGCATGCCTCATCCTTTTGCCCAACCTCCTGCTTACCTCAATGTCGCCCAACCTAACCATTACCCTTATCCGCAGCCTCGCGCGCCAACTCCTCCAGCATATGCCCTTTCGCCTCCCTTGCCTTCTCAACCCCTGCAACAGCGCTCCCCGCCCCCTCAAGCGCAGGTGGATGCACAGCAGGGATTCATGGCTACCCAACCACCTGACGGACAGGTGGCCACTCCACCTTCCCCGTCTGGTTCCTCCAATTACCAGATCCTCATGATGAACTCTGATCCGCCTCTCACCGTCGACCTTAACCTTCAAACTCGGTCTCGTCAGTACCCCAAGCCTCCTGCTCAGTCTGCTCCCGAGCCCCCCTCTTCAGGTTCTACAGAGCCTCTTTCGACATCCAGTGGCCCCTTACACATCCCTCAACCCAAAGTTGAGGTTCATCCAAAGATTCCAAAGGGACCATTACGCTGAAATGCTGCTTCCGGTCGAGCCGCTCAGTCGTATAGCATAGTAGATGATTTGGCGCAATCCCCTGCTGCCATTTCCACACTGGAACTCCTCCAGTCATGCCCTTCCCAAAAGAAGGCTCTACTATCTGCCGTGGGCGCTGTAGATCCTGCTGACGACCAGATGATTGTTTTCGACACCAATCAATCGGACCACCCTCCCCTCCCTCCTTCCGTCGCCTTCCAAATCTCAGTCAAAATACGAAACGCCATCGTTTCCCGGTGTATCATTGACGAGGGGGCATCCACCTGCGTGATGTCCGCTTCGGTTTGGAAGCAACTCGGATCCCCTAAGCTGGCCCTCTCACATCACCTCTCGAGCGTGGACGGTCATGCCTCCCAGCCCATTGGCCTCGTTCGTAACCTGTTTCATAACTGTCCCATCACCCTAGCCGGTAAGACTGTTTGCGTTGACGTAGAAGTCATTGACGCCCCACTCGTACTCACAACATTCTTTTGGGGCTAAGCTACACCTATGCTATGTCCGTCCCATCCGGGCAGCCTTTTCGCAAGATGTCTTTTCCCTCAATGGGAAGATAGTCACCATCGACCTCGCCTGACATATCATGAGCCAAAATCTCGACCTCACCCGAGACAACCATTCTTCGTAGCTGAAGAAGAAAACCGTCGACTCGACCAGTGTCTCCCCCGACAAGGATTCCTCCCCGCTTGGAACTTTTCCTAGTCTCCCCCCTCCTATCTCCGACCCCCGCTCGTCGAATGCTTCAGAAGATGCACCGTCTGTGTCGCTTTCTCTCAAGCACCGTTTCGCTAGTCGAAGAACCTTGCCCTCCGCAACTTGCTCCTAGCCCTTCACCGTAGCTGGTAGTCATGAGCTCCTTTATCCCCAGTACCTGCTCCTCCAGCCTTAGCCATTTAGGGAGCCGTCCGACCGGCCATTACCCCTCTCGGTCGCATACCGTTCTTAGCTCCCCACCAGAGTGTACACCGTACTCGCCATGGCCATTGGGACTCCCGTTTGGCACTTCGATCCCTCCGCCCCCACCTCGCTTCGGTCAACCCCAACCTTATATCGCTTTCGAATTCCTGCCTGTCCGGGGGGCCCCCCCGCGCTTTCTCCCGTTGCATCGCGTCTCAAATACTCAACAGAACCACCTCCTGCCGCGACCGCTTTTCGGTAAGAAGGGCAAAGCTCGGGTGGCGGGCACTGGGTGACAAGGCCGCCCCGACAAACCCCCGCTCCTCCTCACCCTCCAAAGCATACCATCCAGGGTGCTTATGGTGGATGTTGTCGGTCACGCTTCTCCCATACTCCGTTCCGAATTACTTCATCTCAAGCCCATGGTTAATGTCACGTTTCCCAAGTCCCCGCGGTCCCGTGCTTCCGTTCCTTCCGCGACCGCGGCCAAGAACTCCCAAGGACTATTCACACCAACCACCCCTCGTGTTTTTGTGTGATCTCCATGGCCATTCCACCCATCTTTGTCCCCGCCCCACGCACTTCCGCACTTATCGCTCGCGGTCCACCAATCTGAGGCCAAGCGCAATGAGTCCACCTCTCTCCTTATCATGAGCCCCCGCTCTCAAACAGTAACTACCAACAGGACCGTCTCTATCGTACATTCCTCCTGGGACACAGATGACGGAGGCTCGCCTCCGCATTTTCGTCTCCATTCATCATCCATGAGACCTCGGGGAACATTCCATCTCGAATCCTCCCCCCGTTGTTTCGCTCGACCTTCTTTCACCCGACATCTTGGCTTCCGACGAGAGATCCTTTATCTACTTACTTCTTCGGTCACCCCTTGTGACGATGCGTTTATGTGAACCTCTCTTCTCATGATGATGATTCGTGCCACTTTCACCACGTCAGGTGGTTCTTCTTCCACCGCTCACCCCATCTTCTATCAACATGACGACATTATAGAAGAAACTCCCCCCCTCGACTTTATTTATTCCCTTACATCGAACCCATGCGTTCACACCACATCCACCTTGTGGCCATTACATTGAAACCCCAAATGCTTGGGTAAGGGGGCACCCACATTTGAGCAACCAAGAGAAGCCATTCTCCACCACTCTCCTAGTGTATCTCCGGTCAACACTTAGACCCAGATTCTTCCACATTCAAAAGAACCTCTAGAGTCCCATATCACTTCGCATCACTCTCAGACGATACCCTCTATCGTTCCCTCATCTTACATCAAGCAACCCGCCCTTTCGACATTATTGTCGACCAACCTAGGCATGCTTTTCACGAGAGCATCACTATTATCTCCAAATCCTCCTTTTGGGATAGTGATACTCGTATGCCAATTCGGAAACTTAAAGTCCATTCACATCCCATGCACCAAAAGAGATTGGTAACTTCATTTCCTTTCTCAAACCGTATAACCATAACCGTAACAAATGGCACACTACATCATTAAAATGTGTTTAGATTCCCATTTTTCTAAATACATTTTGGCATGACCAATACCCATGCTCAAAATCGTCTCTCAACCATAACCCTCCTCACCTCGTTTCTAGAGAGGAGGTTGTCTTACCAATCGAGGTACATCCCTTCCTTCCTTCCGGCCGTTGAACTTCTCCCCGACACCCACCCTCTAGAAATTAGGTCGACTTATCATGCTTGAGCGTACCGAATATCGCCGTGTTGCATTGCAAACCATGGAAGCGGCCAAGAAACACACCAAGTTCAATATGACCAAAAAGTCCAAATTTCGTCCTTTTCAAGGCGACCTTGTTCTAGTATATGACCAGGCTCATGATGTCCTTGGTCACAGGAAGTCGACTCATTATGGCTAGGCCCTTACATCATATCAAAGAAGGGAGTTTGGTAAGGGGGCATACCTTTAGAAGACTAAAGGCATCTTCGCAATGCACTCTATCTTAAGAAATATTACCCTTAGCATTTTCTCTGAGATGCGTGTTTTATTTTTCTCGTTAGATAGCCAAGATATTTTTTTATTTTTATTCCTTCACAGATCTATTTTGTCCAAGAAGGGTCACTTCACCTCTCCTTAAAATCGAATTTCCTCACTTACAACATTTGCAATTAGCACCATCTTGCCTCCTTACTTGTCCATGTTTGTGACTTACTTTCATTCCGAGTCCCCACCTTGTACTCATGCTTTTTTGGTCCCCCATTGGGCCTTTTACCGTGTGGCAAAGACTATCGAGTCGCCCTTGTTTAGAAGCATCCAAGTCGAGTCATCGTCGCATTCATGGAGTCTATCCCGCATCCCTTTGTACCCCATTCTAGCCCTCCATCCTTCATTGCTTGGTCTCTCTGTGTCGCATATTATGACCTTCACTCCCAATCATTCCCTATCCCTTACGATATTGTGGCCGCCGCGTTGAAGGTCATTCATGCTCCTTATGCTCTAACAAGGAAGTCGTCCATTAGCTACTCAAATTTTTCCACTTCACTATCATCGCCATGTCATCGTCCGTCACTCTACTCTTTTCTCTTCGTGCCTTAGCCAGGTCTCTCATCGCTCACCTATGGCGGACCTCCTCTCGTCGACACGCCTCATTCATTCCGTGCCGTGTCTAGAGGGCGTGTACCCGGTTCCAGCTCTTCCACTCTTGTTCGGTGCTCTCGGATCAGCAAAGGGATCTCTCCTTGCCCTTGACTTGATTAAGTTTCTCCTACCCTTTCACACGATCGAGATCCGTATACTGGCTGCCCCAGTTGATCCTGCCACAGAGAAATTTCTCGATGGGATTCTCGGTGTGTGTGAGACGTTCCCCAACCCTCATGAGGGGGGTGTTCCCCGTGCAGCCCCCCACATGCTCCGATGACCTCTTCCTTGCAGCCTCGATGTGCCTCCGCATATTTGATGATGTTGGCCGAGCTACTGGCAGCCGCCTCTTGCTTTCAGGATGGGGACGGGCTGTATTTTTGTAGCCCTTCCTCATTTACGGGGGCATTTGGGTTGTATTTGTCTCATGTACTCGTACATTGTACTAGTCCCGCTTGCTATCCCCACGTGTGCGCATGTGTATGTGAGACTCCCCATTGTATTTTTATCCGGCTCGTGGACACGCGCGCTCGTACTCTATGGTTCGGGTCCCTGCCATCGGACACACTATTCTTTTGTACTTTGTCACGGCCGGCACAGTATGCCTCCCGCCGCCAAAGACAGTAGTATTCTCTCATAAAAAGAGACTCGTTGCACCCGCGAGTCTCGGGCTCTCCTTTAGGGTCTAGTCCTTCAAGACACTATCTACCTCACACTTCTCTCTCCGACATCCTCGTTGTCCGGTGATTGTATTCTTACAACGTACTTCGGTCATACGATTTGCTCCCCGAGCACTCGCACGCTCGGGGGGCAACTGTTATAATCATTTGGTCATCTCACCTTATTAATATGGACCCAAGTACACCATGTAAGACCAGCTTTTACCTCAAGTAAAACCGCTTTCACTATGTTAATTAAGGAAAACCCCAAAAGGAATAATTAATTAAACCACAATTTAATTATTATTCCTACTATGTTTAACCCAAAACCAAAGAAATTAATGAGATACACCCATATTATCTTATTATTTTCTAGGAATAATTATGTAAATAATATTCCTTTGTTAAATACGTGTTCAAATCAACCACTATTAATTAAATAAATCATTATTTATTTGATTATATCTCAACCACTTCCTTAAAAGGATAAATAAATTGTTTATTTATTTATTCTTCACTAATCAAGGGATTTTGGACTCCAAGTCAAAGTCCCTTTTCCTCCAAATAAATAATAAAATATTCAATAGAGGTAGATCTAGATTTGGTTAACATTATTTTAATCATGCACCAAGATCTAGAATGACCCAATATTTTGTTATAAATAGGAGGGTTTTCCTTCATTCTTCACTCACAACAGATACTAGATCACTCGGATCTATACACTCGGTCTCATTTTCTTCTCGCCATTGTTGCTCCCATTGAGCTCTACCTTCTACATTGGGTTTTCTACATCTACAAGAGAGAGAAAAAGTTTAGACTCCGAAGTGGCCGAGGACTACAAAGAACCTATCCCATTGAGGAGATCTCACACACCTTCAGCCTCTCCTGTGTGCCCCGTAATATAAAAATTCATTCAAAAAAATCGTGTTCTTGTCTTCATTCGTTGGATGCATGGAGCAAACTTTACTTTACTCTATTAATATCTTTCCATTTATAGATCTCTGTTTTGTTGCGCACTTTAACTACTAATTGCGTATCCGAAGATGTTTTGCGTACCTATTATCGTTGTTAGGCTATTAGTTATGCGTAGCTAAAGTGGTTCTTTTCGTACGGCCGTTAATAAAGAATTCATACTAACAAGTGTGTTTTCGATAGTGGTTCGTTCTTCCATATGATCGGAGACACAAATATTTGTTTACCGATCCGGATGAGAAGGATCTTGGAGTGCACATCGAGATGGGCGATGATGGTAGATACAAAGGCGACCGGTACCTGGACCATTTTTTCTTTGAGAGGGAGTCTCGATAAACCTTTCATATTGAAGGATGTCATTCATGTTCCGTACTGAAGAAGAAACTGACCTTTGTGGCGATGTTGGAAGACAAGGGACATGATGTTGTTTTTAGCAAGGGAAAGGCTTTCCCGCAGTAAAGCAACCGGTGAAACCCGGAGGATGGGGTTTGAGTTAATAACATTTATCAATTAGCAGATAGCTACATGAAGAATGGTAGGCGGTGCTTAAGGAGTGGTCGATGAGGGAAAATTGTGGAATGTAGAGATTGGCCATCTTCACCATGGTGACTTTGAAAATTTTGCAAAGCAGATTTCTACCGGATTCCCAAGGGTACACTTGTGTAGTTAGACTGCAAGGGATGTACTTTGGGAAAATTTTTGAAGACCACTTTTCATGAGAAGGATATTCCCGCCGAATGACGATCTTAGAGACCCGCTACGTATGTGTGTGGACCTTTCTCGCAGCTTCGATAGAAAAGCACATGTATTATGTGATATTTTTTGATGACTTTTCGTAAATGTTGGATCTTCTAATGCAAGAAAAGTGATACATTCTAAAAGTTCGTGAGTTCAAGGTACCGGTTGAGAAAGAGTCGTGGAAGCAAGTGAAAGATTTTAGGAGCGATAATGGTGGTGGATTCATATCTAGCGATCCAAAGACTTTTACAAAGACAAAAGGAATTCGAAGAGAGATCATAGTTCCTCATAACCCACAAATGTATCAATGTGGAGTGAAAGAACATAATGATCATGGGTGTCGATGGGTGATGTTGCATGATCGTGGCCTTCCCATACACTTCGTGGGTCAAGCATGCAACACCGCAAATATGTGCAAAACCGTTGTCCTCACAGAAAGACTTGGCATGAGTACACCCTAAGAGGCATTTTCTTCGGTAAGAAGCTCTGGACATTTCTCATTTGAATATTTTTGGCTCACTGCTACATTCCATGACGAAGGATGTGAGGAAGATGTTGGAGCCGACCGGCGAGGTTGGGATATTTTTATGGGGTACACAAAAACACCCTACAACTATCATGTGTATTTTCCGTACGCTGAAGACTCGTTGTGTGACGGGATATCACCATGAGAGGGGGGGGGGGATCCATGAAGTTGTCGCTCGATAGGGAGCTACGATTGCATGCAGATGAAGAGCTACTAGTTCCTAAAGATGAGCCTCAAGATGTGGATCAGCCAAAAGAGGAGGTTCATGGAGTGGAATAAACCACTCATATAGCGCCAACCGTCGCAGAGCGGAAGCACACTAAGGCACCGAGCGAATGAATCTTGATGCAAATGCTAAATGTAGGAGCCCTCACATCACAACGTAGATAGAGACAAATACTTGACCGATTTATATGATACATGGCTTTGATGAGCAAGTGTATCGTGACGTCGAAACCATCCTCTCTTGAGTGTAGTTATGGAGGATACCGTATGGGTAGATTCCATGGTGGAAGAGTATGATTTGATTGTCGTAAATAGTGGGAGATTGTCCCAAGGCCAAAAGGGAATTAGCAAAGTAGGTTTGAGATGGGTCTACAAAGTGAAGCAAATGTTAATGGGAGCGTCAAGAATTACAAGGCAATATTTGTTTCCCCGGGCTTCTCGCGCATTGAGGGATTGACTATGAAGAAACCTTTCGCACTTGTCGTGAAGGTATTCTTCCATATGGACCATCCTTTCTCTCTCGGGGCCGTCACAGAGGGTTGGCACATTCATCGATGGATGTGAAGACTACGTTCCTCAATGGAGTCATTGAGGAGGAGGTGTACATAGAGCATCCTCAAGGATTCGAAATCTTTAGCAGTGAGCTCGCATGTGTGCAGTGCTCAAAAGAGTATCGTATGGGCCGAAACAAGCACCTCATGTCGGTACACACCTGACAAACAGTTATTTCAATTCTGACTTGGTTTCGCCAAGAGTGAGGCAGATCCGAAGCTATAGTAGATTGTGGTGGAGGGTAATTTTTCGATCATTTTATTTTTTATGTAGATGATTTGACACACCCGGTGATGAACCGTTGATACACTCAGCAAGGTAGATATTTCAAAGGAGTTTGAGATGAAGGACTGGGGCTCGTCATTTCCGGGATTGGAAATTTGGTACGAAGGATGGAATATTTGTGTCTCAAGGCAAGTATGCCCGGGAGATATTGGAGAAGTTCAAATGCGGTGGCTTCAAGCCTATCGACACTCCTCTTCCCCGGTGGTTGGAGGAAAGAGGATACTACATTGGCAGAGGTAGTGGTCACATCACATTCTATCATTGGTTGTTCGCTCATGTATCTAGTTAATACACGACCATGTTAGCTCCCCGTAATTAGCAAGATTGGCAAAGTCCAACTTCAGGGAGAACACTATTTCAACCAATCTTTGGATTCTATGATCTAGCCCTCCCGAATCCATAGAGGGATCTCTCCAATAAGGTGCAAATATGGATTTATCTTTAAAGCTTTTGGGTAATGATATTAGGCTAGTTATGAAGTCCGAGGTTTCTTTTTTTTTGGATGGTTGAGCATGATTATTATTTGAGTGGAAAGTCCTAAATGGAAAGATTTCCAAAGGTGTGAAGTTGCAAGAAATTTAGAACAAGCTTTGGTCAGTGTGAGTTAGATATTACGTCGGTTTTTAGTCCATTGGGCTATGGATTCATAATAGGATTTAATTGAATAAGATATTCAAGAGTGTTCCATGGGACAAGTCATCTATGTCTAAGGATCTCTTTAAAGTTGATTTTAGGAATGAAATGATACAACAAGAAGGGGAATTAAACAAAAGAAGAAGAAAGATGTACCAAGATCCGGTAAGTACTTTGAAACTAGCCACTTTTTGGCATACACTTAAGAAAGACATAAAAAGTAATCTAAGATTTGGTAAGTACTTCGAAACTAAGCAAAATTTTTGATGCACTTTCAATAGAAAAACATTTTAAACACAAGGAAACACAAATGATAACGAAGAATGGTCTAAGATCGTGTAAGGACTTTGAACCTAGCTCCGTTTTAACACATTCTTAGGGAAACTTTCGGCATGTGCCTTTTGGGGATAAAACGAAAGGACAGGTTCTACCATAACTTTATTATCGCACTTACTTAAAATAAACCGAAAATAACATTCAGGAACAACATTTAGCCTAGATATAAGGACAAGGGAACGCGAGCATTCCGACTATTTAAATTGAATTAAATCATTTCTAAACAACACAATTTGGAAGAAAACATATACATAAAGCTTATCATTTAGAGAAGGGTACCGATATACGTAAGAAATCCTAACTCTATTCTTGTTTTTATTTATGAGAGAATATGGACAAAGTGAAAACAGTAAATAAAATAATGATTTACGATAAGAAAAACATCACCGTTGACATAGACCAGGATCCCATAAATCAACATAGTGATTGATGTTTAAACCTCGCCATAACTTTAAGTCCAAAGTGGTTTTAGTTCATCTTCACTTCTCAAATTCCCTAACTTATAATATCACAAACAAAGCTTCAAGAGCCTTTGGAACACCATTTACAGACAGAAAATTCGAGCACAAGTATATTTCAAATTTTGCAACTAACATTTTCTCATCTTCTACACAGAGTATTTTATAGAAGAAATGAGGAGGTGGAGGATAAAGATCTCCCAAGTTCAATTAATACATATTAATGCTTCTGCCTTCGAGGGGCTTTAATGGAGAAGAGCAAAGATATTTTCACTATATTAATTGATTTACATTAAAGGATTAAGCTCGGTGGGAGCTTTTGTTGACTTTAAAGGCTATGTTCCATGTTGTAGTAACTCGCCGATATTTTCCGCATTAAGTTCCTTTGAAGAATTAAAATATCTCGCTACGCCGAGGAAAAATATCTTCTTTTCTCGATCAAAATTCGACCTCTCGTTGAATGCTTGAGGCTACAGTATGGGGTGCAGGTAGCCGAGAGGAATAAATTGGCCTATGTTGTAAAGGGGTGAGGCCTTTTTCTCGATTGATAAATGCTTGATTTGTCTTTAATTATGTTTTAATTTGGAGGATTAGCTTTTGATTTTGATATTAGCCGTAATCCCGCAAAGCCGTGAAAAAATGTTCTTCAACTCTCCGTTTCCGCTCGGTGTTCAAGTATTCAACACCGATACTCTTTTGTTTTATTTAATTCATTGTGTCTTGTTGGGATGTGTAGGTTCCCGCAAGGTCCATATGGCATCAATGCCCATGAAGCATCGATGAAACGTGAATTCTAACTCGTGCATGGTTTCTCTCTTATGAAAAAAGTGTGGGATCGTCATCCCCGCCCTTTGATTTTCCTTTGATATAATGGAAACCATTTAAACCCGAAAATATGGACAAATGTTATGAAATCCTACGTTTTGCAAAAATTCTTCGTAGGTTGTGGGGAGCGTGCTTCTGGATGGAAACATCCAATGCTGGAGATTCATGATAAAGGGTCGAAGGAGAGTGGTGGAAAGAAATAAAGTCGTATCCGTTGATCTGCAGAGATCAACTAAGGGAGGATTAATTGGAGGAAACATACGGCAAAATGGCCTGATTATGAAAATTTGGAAGAGAAACAAAGGAAATAGGCAAAATTTCCTTTTCATGGAGGTAAAATTCCTATAAGAATTGAAATTGGGGTTTTCAAGATGATCGTGGCCGCCGATGAGATCGCTCCACGAGATCAAACAAAGGAGAGAATGCACGTTGAAAACCGATGGAAATGGCAGGCTATACGTATGGCCAGATTAGGATCCGAGCCATTGATCCGTGCAGATCAACGGTGGGAGGCACACATGACAAATCAAAATAGAAAATGGGGAAAGGTGGTTTCGTGATAAAAACACTAAGCCTTCGCGGAGAAAAGGTGGAGAGGCGGTTTTGCATTTTTTAACAAGATATGCATTAGAGGCCACCACGTGTCCTTAAAATGTACTTTATATCGCGTAGCCCTTGGGAAATTAACCTTTCGTGCTAAAAGTTACGCGATATAGAACATCGACCATTAGATTCGGGGCCCCGCATCTAACAAGTGGGGAGTGAGCATGATATTAGACAGATGCGCTACGTAAACAAAGAATGGTGGTTTCAATATGAGCGTTGGATCTAATATGGATGACCAAGATCAAACTTCAAGAAAGGCAAGACCCAATAAAAGAGGTAGGCCTGTCAGGTTTAATAGGAGCCGTTAGATGTACAGATCAACGCACGAGATTTATCCCGGGATAAGTGAAAAAATACAAAGGTAGAAAGGGTTAATAAGGATCGTTGATCCGCAAAGATCAACAAAATTTCGGATTTGGTAAAAACATTATGAAGCGGGACACACATTTAAAACAAAAGTCGGGAATGATTTGGACCGTCCGATCTGAAACGTGGATGGTCCGTATGCACCTGAGGCATGCTATTGGCCGGGGAAAGAACTTGAATGATGTCGATGCGTATTATAGATCAGATTGATGGCGGAGGATGAATCAAAGGAGCAATCAATCGTAAGGGGGAACAAAAGCACTTCGATAAAAAATTCATAAGGTGATAAGTCATGATCGATCGTTGATCGACTTAGATCAAATTCGCTTTCAGAAATGGGTTTCATTAATGAATAAAGTTATAACCCCTTAAAAGCTTATGAGAACAAAAAATTAACAAATCCAAAGGTTTTGATGGCTCGTGCGGTGATATATATATATATATGTGTACGTGCGCCCGTGCCTCGTGGGGCCCTCGTGGTTTATATGAGATGCGATAGGCCCGTGGCTTATATGTATAAGGGCCACCTGTACGGAACTTCAGATCAGGCCTTGGCTTTTCGCCTACCCATTTAGGATTTTGTGATGCGATAACATGCATATCGTTGATCGGGTTTTGAGATCAATGGTCTTTATCATTTAGAAACATTGCATTGGCGTGTTTAGACCAAACTTAGGAAAAAGTGGGTTTTATGAATTCAAAAAGGAAAATAGTAATCGGGAATGGGTTTATACAAGTTTTAAGCGCCGGATGCAGTGCACAAGGGTTATATGAAACAATAATATGATCGGGGGTTATAAACAAAGGGCTAACGCACGGAGGCCTCTACCATAAGAAATACTCGCACGCCCGATTTTTTTGATGCAATAAGTGCCTAATGGGCTCGCCGCTTGGTTCCAACACCAAGGCATATGGTGGGGAAATGATTAGACTTAGCCCAAAGGGGCTTAAGCATTCAATACAAAAAGGTGTATTTTTTTATGATTTTTTCGTAGTTTTCTCGTGATTTGGGGTTTCTAAGTAGTTTTAAAAAAGGAGTTTTAAACTTTGTAATGTGGATTTTATGAAGTGAAATGGACATACATGAAAATGAGGAAATTCATGGGGAATCAAAGGGGTAAAAATAAAGGTTAGTTTTGAGGAGGAAGGGAAAATGGCTTTTGCAATAGTCTTTTCTCTGGTGAAATCAAAAGAGAATTTCGAGCTTAAAATGGAAACGTTAGTGAAGATTTAAACAAAGGGCATGATGTCTTCATGAGTCTTCTCAAGAGATAACACTTAGCAATAAAATATATTCCTAAGGCTCCAAAATGTTTTAGCCACCATTTGATATAACAAATTTTATAGGTGCTAATAGTGGCTCCACTTGGGGATGGTGCCTTCGAAGCCATCAAGAACTTCAGACTTGCATTCTCTGGAGGCCGATCGTTGCCTTACCCATTGGGATACCTTTTTGTACTTTGGATGATCTTATTTTTCTTCTAAAAAATGTTAGCGACCATAAAAAACAATGGATCTTCATCAATACAAGTTTTCTTTCTATCTACCCAATCCTACCGATCTAACATTTTTTCTTCTTTAGAGTGCACTTGGATTGGAAAAATATTTTTAAAACATTTTATTCTTTTGAAAGCATAAAACTAATCTAATTCTTACCTTTTTTATTTCTCCATGAAACGATTAAAATTAAACAGTTCATATGCTTCTCTACCTAGCTAATAATCATAGGGATTAAACAAGCCTACCGTATTTTATCCTCTAATTTCTAAATAGAAATTTAAAAACATACAAGTTAGGATTGAACAACCTAACTTGATGCTAATCTAGCAGATAAAAACAAGTCGACATAGATATATTTCGCAGAAAATTAAACAAAATGGAAGGCTTTAAGATCCGAAAGTTCAAAGCACTTTCTTCTTCATTTTTTTTTAGCTCTATTCTTGATTCCTCCCGTTTGTGCTGTTTTTATTTTATCAATCGGTTCAGATTTTTAAGCCGATTAGAACTAGTTTTACAATTGTTTTGACTTAGAAAATAAAATAGATATGAGTCATTCTTTCTTAGGAACCGAGGTTCATATTTTGAGCATGTTTGAACTCTTTAATTTTCAGTCAATCTTACCTACCGATAAGCCAAGATTAAATTTTTGAAAACCGAATTCACTAACCTATCAACAACAATTCTAAACTAATTAGTCAAGATTAGGCTTTATTACCAATTAGACGTGTGTTTAGAGTGTGCATTTAAACTTGCACACTTTCAAATTTGTCTCTCAAGGTATGGGGTTGTACCTTTATTGTTTTTACATAATCCCACTTTCTTTCTTTCAACGTTTTTGTATTTTTGTTTTTTCTACCTTTGAATGAAATGATGGGTGAAATATTTATAATGATAAAAGAGATAAAATTCTTTTCGTAACATGAAATGGATCAAGAGAAGTAATGCTTAAGCATCCCGTCATCGACAGACCCCCAAACAAATTTCTACCCATTCAAATCTTGCAAGGAAAAAGGAATGATTACCAACAGTTCGAATGAATGAAGTAAGGGCCAAGCCATAAGTTGTCAAATTTCTCATGCTTGCCCTTGTCTTCTCCTTGAGTCCCGCTTTTAAAACTTTTCCCAACATTGAAATTACCGGCCTTTGTTCTTCTCATTAAAAATCTTTTGATGTTGTCCTCGCTTTTGTAATGCTTTGTTATAAACCTCCTCTCTAGTTTGTCATAGGTGAATAGTCCGATTTATCCTTCTTATCATGTCATTGTCTTTATACCGAACTTCTTGAATCAAATTCATAACTAGCACACCAAGGCCGGTTGGAAAAATTGCATCAAGCACATACACAGCCGGTAGGGTGACATGCCAATAGATTTCTTCAAATTCAATCACAAACTTAAAGTGCATGTAAAAGCTTTGTGTGCCAAGACTTTTTTGTTGTCCTCCAAAAAATTCTTGATTCTCGTTCACTAAACTCTTGTTTGAAGATTCTACAAGTCCATTACCTTGAGGGTAATAGGCCGTGGAATGCCCCAATGTTATCTCGATACTTGTGACAGTAACTCAACCATATTTTTTATCCAAATGTTGTTGCATTATCGTTGATGATCTTATAGGGTAGCCAAATCTAGAGAGAATATTAGTCTCCATGAATTTTATAATAACATAATCATTGGCTTGCTTACATAGGATGGCTTCGATCCATTTAGTGAAGTAGTCTATGGTAGTGAGAATCCATCTATGTCAAGTGTGAGGATGGTGGATGGATTTCACTCTTATGAAGTCATAAGTCCCCACTGTTGAAAAGGAGCTTCAACAAGATTGGATGCAGGTAAGGGTGGTCAACTTCCTTTACCTTCAAAATTTAACATTTATGACAGTAATTATCATCTTGTGTACATCAAGAAAAAGAGTAGGCCAATAGCAACTGTGCCCCTCAAGATTTTGTTGGTTGTTATCTTCTAGTATAGGTGGCCTCCACACTTCCCTTCATGGAACTCATGCTTAACCTTCTCTCTCGCATCATACTCAAGAAACATTTAAGCAATATACCACTTGCATTTTTCCAATAAAGACATCTATCTATAATGCAATAGTTTACGTATTTTAATTTCAAAACCTTGCCTTTTTTTTTTTTGTCAAACTAGGAGATGTATTCAAATTAAGAAAAACATAAAGAATATCAAAGATACCAAGAAGAATTCAAAAAATGGTCTTCAACAATGGAGTTGAGATTTTCCTTTCTTCATCCAAAGCATTTATCATATTAATATCAAGAACTTCAAAATTCGATTCAAATGCCCATCAATCTAGCTAGACCTTGGCCTTTGATGAATTTAGTGGATTTATCTCTAAATCATATTCAAGAATAACAATTATCCACTTACCTCTTACCATCCGGGTCCTATGTTAAAATGTCTTTCACAACTAAATTTGGGACAAAGGTAATGATGTGGGAGTGCAAGATGTATACTCAAGTCTTTTAAAGCTTTAACCAAAGAAAAGCTTTCTTTTCCATAATGTTATAATCTGTGAGGGGACCCCTCAAAGCCTTGCTAAAGAATGCAATAGGCTGCTCTTGTCCTTGTGGATTTCTCCGTAAAAAGACAACACGACAGTATGTTTGGCGGAAAATGAAAAAATATAAAAAATCTTTTGAAAAATCAGACTTATTAGAACCGTGTTTTGGTCAACTCTTGTTTCACTAACTCAAAGGACTTCTTTGCTTCCAAGGTCCATTTTATCCCTGCTTCCTTCTTCAAGATATTTGTAATATTTCTAAGGAGCTCACCAAGTTGGGGATGAGCCTTCTCAAAAGTTAATCTTTCCAATGAAAGATTGCAACTTCTTGATGTTTCGAGGACGAGAGATTTGCAATATGGCCTCAATCCTCTTTGGATCTTTCTTAATACCCTCTTCTCAAATAATGTGCCCAAGAAGTTTACCTTCTTGGAGACCGAAAAGTGTCTTCTTCTCAAGGTTTAAAGATATCTCAAACTTCCTCGCATCTCTCGAAACCATTCTTAAAATGTTCTAAGTGCTCTTCATCTATCTTTGAAAATGCCAACATCATCAAGGTAAATAATGATGAAGTAGCTCAATTCTTCCGAGAATGCTATGTCCATGGCTCTTTGGAATGTTGCACCGTAATTCATTAGAACAAAGGAATTTTAACATACATGAAAGTGCCCCATGGTGTATTAAAGGTTGTGTTTAATTGATTGTCGTGGTGAACTAAAAACTGGACACTCGAGTAGCCATCAAGAAAAAAGAAATTTTCCGATCTTAGGCTTCACTCTATGTTTGAACTTGGGCAGCTTATCGTCCGAAAGTAGTCAGGAGGACTACTAGATTGTTGTCTTTGAAGTTAGCCTCATCGTAGCATGGATCATAGAGGTATAAGGTGTGCCCCGTCCCTTGAATCACTCAAGTTGTCACCTTGAAAGGCTTTCCCTGTTACTCTCATTCATTTCCTTATTGTTTCATCCCATGCAATCATCTTAAGAGAGCCTCTCGTTTTATATGACTATCCTTTCAAAGCTCTCGATATTTGGAATGCAAGTAAACCCTTTTATGACCCCATTTCCCAATGAACTAGTATTATCTTGGATTTATTCTCCCATTGCCAAAAATCCTTCACTACTCACTCCTTTACATTTCATTAAACTCTTCTTTTTCAATGTTTCCCAACAAAACGAACAAAATTGAAAAACCTCGTGCTCTATAATTAGCCTAACACCTTAAATTTAACTTTAAAATATATTTCTTTACTCATATAGAGAGATCCCTTCTAGATCCAGGAGGGCTAGATCCCCCGAGATCCCAAAGTGGTTTTATGTTGTCTTTTCATTTGGTATTTCCAAAGTGCCAAATCACAAGAAACCCCAACAAAGCTAGAACGAGGTTGGGGCTCCATGATGTACCTTGTTAATTCAAACTTGGCTTCCCATAAGGGATGCACTCCCCACCCCCTGTGGACAAGGGGGGAGTGGTGGTGTGCGGTGTGGTGTTGGGGGAATGGCTAGGGTTCCCAACTAAGGTTGCTCCAAGAAAGGAGGAACCAAACACCGTGGCAACATTCGTCTTTGACGCCTAAATGGCAAGACCCGGAACCCTCCCCATACGGGGGGAGGTCCAAAAGAGTTCGGACCGATGAGGTTCCATTGGAACCGCTGGAGTGTCGCACTGTGTTAGGTTTTGGAAAAAATTGTGAGGGGATATATTCTATGATCACTTAAAAATTTATGGCCACATACATAAAACAAAGTGAAAAAGAAATGAATTTTCCTTTAACTTAATCTATGTGAGCAATTAAGCAAAAAATGGTTTTGGTTGTTTCCGCATGGTACTCAAAATCCTAGACAACTTAATACATCCTCACACACTCAAAAGTAACTGCCTTGATAGGATTTCTTGCAAGTGATGGCACAATGTCTCGTAAGAGCTGCCGACGCCCCTGGGCCACCGAAGAGAAGCAAGGTAAGGGTAGAGGGTCCGTCACTTGCCTACACCGTCACTTATAGGGTAAAGGATGCCCTATTTTTGGCCACTAAGAACCACCTGCCCCAAGGAGCATCCTACCTTGGGCTTCTTGGTAGTCTCCGTTAAGAGTATCGAGTATCATCCGGCCGAAGTAGCCCCAACTAATACCGCACGCACGCACCTAAGCCTAACCCCCCTCTCGAATCGGGTCTCCTTGTGCTCGTGTTTTATTTTCCATGGGCTGATAGGTGGATTTTAAAGCTCCCTAAAAATGCAACTTCTTGTTTCAAATGTGAAGCATGATCAAGATGGCTTGCCTGATGCCTACGCCCTCGATCCTAACTTAATCTATAACTTCTCTCAGGCCCCGTGGGGAGAATTTAGTGAGTTGATTTAAGTTATTTAGGTAGTTTTATTTTCTTAGTGGGTGAATGTGTGTGATCGTATGGTGAATCTCATAATTTGAACATATGGATATCGGCGATCCTTACAAAAGTCCCCTCGTTAAACTACGGACGTTGTTCCTCGTCTTCAAATAGAAAGCATTTGGCAGATAATGGGCCACTTCGAAAATCTCCTAGTTAGTCTATGAGTGACTAAAGGGATATGGTGAATAAAAAATGTAGAGTGTTCATATGCTTGTCTAGGGTCACCAAATGGTGCAAAGACAATGTGAGATTACTTCGCTCTAATTTGGCGATTCAATCCTAGTCCCGCAATTTCCTAAATGCAAAAAATTGAAATTTAAACTAAAAAATTTCTACACTAGCTTATGCATGTGTGGTCATGAGCCACTTATTTGGACTATTTAAACTAAAGTGTGCATACCAGAATTTGCAAAAACCATAAATTGTTCGGAAATCAATGGTTAATTCGCCCCTACTTAAACTATGTGAACACTTTTTGCAAAAAACCAACTTAAATGAAACTAACTAAATGCCTACGAAAAGCAGCAAAATAAGTTCTCAGGGTTTGGGGTATCAACACAAGTGTTGGAAGACATTAGGGGCTTCCCCACACTTACAAGAAGAAAAATGCGTAAAATAGAGAAAAAATCTCTCTCGCAATTTCGCGCGCAAACCCTCGACAGTGTGCCCTTCCCCGCATGCAAAAGTCACTTCGAACGTGCGCAATGCGCCTCTATGTGAAAAAATTGTGCACAAAAGTCCTACAAGTAAAATATTAGGAGATGCCTTCTTCGTGGCCGTCACCTCGTTGAATCTAGGGACTACAAGATGGGCCGCAGGATCGTCACCTCCACCCGCATAGATAAGGGTCTCATGCAAAAGATGGCACAACCATATAAAGTTAAAACACGTCGCGGATTCGCCAACTCGTTGTGGTGGATTCGACACACGGGTGTATGAAATCACACGAGCTTAGAGAGTGTGGTCTACTCTCTAAACTATCGGGTAACATGCAGTATGTGGGGGGAGCTCAAAAGCATAAAACTTAAATAAAATAATATGTTGAAGTATACCGTTAAAAAACTAAAACTAAAAACACAAAAAAAGCTATATAGAGAGTTCCAAATGTCAGTAATAATACAAACAATGGCTCGATGGCCTCTTCTTATTGAATGCTTGGAATAAAAGAAAAATATTACCGACTTGCCAAAGGGTCCCTAGGCAATGGCTCTAGTCCCGATGCAAGAATTTTTGTCTTTCAAGTTCTACCTCTAACGCAACTTTTTAACTCTCTCTCTCTTTGGCCGTGGTGGACTAAGATGTTGGGTGACCAACCATCGAGTCCCTTTAGCTCCATCTGGGTCACACACAATGCCGGTGTCGCTTGGGAAAATTTGGCCAAGATAACTCGTGATCACCATTTGTTCAAATCTTGGTGGGTTTATATAGGTGAGCTTCAAATCCTCCTTCCCTCCACGGTACATGATGGATGGTGACCCAAGGGAGAGGTGTGATCTCCATTTTGTGCTCAAATATTCTTTTGTGTGCTCAAATAATGTCTAAGGAGGCGCCGGTGGTTGTCCTTAGGCGGCTTTCACATAAGGAGTAACTATCCTTCGCTTGTAGTGGTCCCGTAAAAGTGACTTTTTTCCATTTCAGAATGCGCGCTTTTCGAGCAAAAAAGGCGCACAAAAGGCGCTCTTCTCAAGGAAAAAGCATGCATTTGAGCATTTATGACTATTTCAAATTTTATTTTCTCAAAAACTTAGAGATTTTAAATACTTCTTGATTCCATAATGTATTTTTGTCTTGTAAATCCTTGGGCTCGACATTAATTTATGTCGTCTTCCTCGCCGTACAATTTTTCTAGTGTTAACACTCCCCGATCTTTCATCTCATCTTCAAATACTTTCTCGCTTCACTTTCTTTGATTTCGACATCATATTTATCAATGTCACCTTTTGTACCTACAACCACATTTATTTGAAGAGTTAAAACATTCACTCAACTCTATAAATGTTAGAAATATTTTATCCCTATCATGCACGATAACCGCAATTCTCTTCTATATTAGGTTCCCCCGTAAGTTTCATCTCTCCTTCGTGTTCCTTGAGCCATCTTTCCAAGAATTTCTATTTCCATGTGAAATCTTTCAAGATTTCATCACAACCTTCATTCCCGCCATTGTTCTTCTAGAAATCCTCCTAAGGTATCCTAGTTTCGTATCATCACATCAAGAAATTTATTTCATCAATTTCATTAAACAAATTCATTTGTTTACCTCCTTGAATATCACTACGGAATTTTTATTATGCCTCGCTCCATAAAAAACTTCAATCGGCTATCTTACACCAAATAGGAATTCATCTATGAATTTTCTCTGCCGCAACAAATGAGTACCTTCTCCTTGAAAATGCATTCTCCATAATACTTCACCTCATAGCTCATTCAATTCGTGATAGTTTCACCAACCGTCCATCATCTTCTCGTACATCCCAGAAACATACACAAACTAATAGATTTAAAAATACAAGGCTTCATAGCCTCATCCGCTTCACTTGTCAACATATCCTCAAATTGTTCTAAACTATTCCAATAGTCCATGAGATATTTATCATTAATCTCTTTACCCATAATTTCACTGCTCTGGGCCACAAATGGAAACTTCCATTTCTAGCTCAAATTTTCCGAGTTCTTCACATCTCAATTTCACACTCATCATCCGCCGAGCTTCCTCAACGCTTCTATTAATCGTATGATTACCTATTGATCCCTCTTTGCATGTAGTCTATGCCATTTCACTTTCTTTCCTCATGGTCCAACCATGTCTCTCGGTCTTTCTTATTTCTCCGCAAAAATTCCATCAATAACTCAAGGTGAACTATTATCTCGTTTTCTCCCTTTCATATACTCTTCATCACTCAACCGCTTCCATATGCTACTTGCCTTGGTTTTCCTTCATCTTTTCTTCCACTGGTATTTCTCGCATCCTCCGGAATGAATATCGTCAATCATCTTCTCCTCCCTTTGCGAACTTCATCCGTTCACTCATGGATTTCATTCAATCCATTTTTCAGCAAGCTTTCATACTTGCTATCCAACAATGCATGCCTTTCCCCGTGCTTGGTATCTTTCGATTCTCCATCTAATCATCTTCTCGGGCAACTCTCTTGGTTGTCCTCGCCGCAAACAACAACCGCGTATTTCATGTGTTATAATGAGCAAACACTTTGGGTGTTGGGCTCCACCGACCATGCACCCAATTACATTCAAACCTTGACTCTGATTTAAGACTTTTCACTCCGCATTTTACATCAACTCTTCATCTTGGATGAAAAATGCACCCTTTTGTACAATAATTCAATGGTTTACTCCGACTGCTTATCCAAATCTCTTCATTTGACCTTAAAATCTTATTTGACTTCAAATCTTCGACCCAATAATTACAATAGTGGATATTTTGACTATATACTAATGAACATCCACCCTTAATACATTCCCGTGATGTTGTTCATCCCCCCCCCCCACCAATTCTCTCTTATACTCCATTCTTATGATAATATCATAAGTCACTAATTATATCATCTCCCATTATCACTTTCTTTTACGCATTACGATACTTAAGCCCTTAAATTGAAATGAAATCTATTTTCCCAAGATTTATTTTATAATGAAAAAATAAAATAACCCATTTAATTTTCAACATTTAAAATACCTCTTTGAAATGAATTTTCATACCTTATGTTCCCTTCAAGGTTATAAACCTTTTCTTGCAATTTCAACTCTCCCATTTTCAATTTCATGTTATTCTTATCACCGTGAATATTCACATTCCCTTCATACCATAACCTCTTCAACACTCTCATCATCTTAGCATAGAAAGTTTTCATGTACTTCCATGCGTATCCTTCTTTGGCAGAAGGGAAAGTTCTCATGCAACACCATCTCTCTTCTCAAAGGCACAAAACAATTCCCTTCAGGAATTTTCCAAAAAAATTATTTTAACATGGTAATCAACATATTTCTCCGGTAGCAACAAACACAAACCGCACTATCTTTCGCGATATTGAAAACAATGTGAACACTTTCACATGCGCTACAAGCAATGATAATTCATGATCTTTAACTCATAGAAACTATAGATGCTCCTTATCGGCTTTCTCCTTCATGTAGATATTAGTTATCGTAACCTCAAAACGATATACCACAACCACGTCGGCTCAACATTCTTCTCGTCGTGATTGGGTTCACCACTTGCTCTCGAAATGCCGCCAACACATCTCAATCGCCAAGGTCAAAACACTTCTTCAATAGTTCATTTCATAATTTTAAGTTTCAATGAAGTCTTTCTTCAAACTATTAGTCGACACATTGTTGTGTGCTCACTATAAAATATACTCCAACATTCTTCTCAAAGCACAAATATAATTTTATTTTAAGCAAGGAAAATAACTTATTTAAATCAATGAAGAGAATTACCATGCTTGAGATATCTTCTTTAGCAATAGAATGGCATAACTTACCGATCAATAGAGACGTTCGTTACCAAGGAATTCGTTTTTCCAACTTGGACTAATATTATGAATGAGCGTTGAAAATTCTCTAGCTCAATGCACAAATTTAATCTTCGTAAAATTCGCCCACCGATTGAAGTGAAATCGCCCTCTATTGGGAATAATTTCACCCATAAAATAAATATAACTCGAGCTCTACTTAAAGAAGGGAATTCGACTTATGAATTGAGTAGATGCAAACCCTAGAAATTACCAAATCCACACTTCTACTTAAATAATTGGCTATTAAAAACAAGCTATTTGGTAACTTATGACTTTGCCAAAACTCCTTTTAAACACAAATGTACTATTTAATGCTTCTTACCCACTTTATGCACAGATGGTATCAAGCACTCCTCTGCTGTGTCTCATTTGTCACGTACACTTATAAACCACCACCGATAGCTCCATGGATCACAAGTTTCCACACACAAGTCTTCAATGCCTGGCAGAATTCTCTCAATGTATGCAAAATGGGTCTTCGTGTTTGTGGCATCTCTTCACGGCTTCTCATATGCATAAATCTCTTTCACAAATATGTTAATAATCTCACAAACAATTTATCTTGAAAAATATACTATTCCTAGAAAATAACTTGGGCGTTTGACCGTTGTTCGACATAATTTTTTAAATGATTTTGAAAAATCAGATAACATCATTCATACTTCAATCATGAAATATTTCTTTGACAATAACACACAACAATCATATTATGGTGTTACGATGGACAGTTTCGCATCGATCCCAACATATTTATTCTCCTACCGGCTTTCATCAAGACCTCGACATTCCATTATTTCGGCCCCAACGGTCTTTGAACTTCATTACGCTTCCACTATGCTCTAATTACCAGCTTATATTATCAACCCAACATGATCAAAAAATATGCAGAATCCGATGCAAATTTTAGCGCAAATATTCAATAGAAAATCTCACCTACGATAGCGTTGGCATAAGAAAACAGATGCCGACTTGGCATGCTTTCGCATTACTATTGTGCAATTGTGAGATTTGTCATCCATCGCAACTACAAACCACATATTATACATCATGATCTCTACAACAAGATATTTACACGATGACATCGGTTGGAAATTATTGTGGGTCTTCGAATCTACAAATATTGATTTATGCTACCTCAATTGGTCTTCACGTCTCATTCCAATCGGTCCCTAGTCCCATTATTGGTCTTCACGTTCAAAGTTAATCAATCCATGGTCGGAATCAATTGTACCAATCGGAGTTTGTCCAATTGCAATATCCGTTCTACAATCATGATGGTGTCAATTTTGCATGGGATGAATATTACATTGGTTTCTCCTTTGTGCTTTCATTCTTCACAATGTGCAAGCATCTTCCGGATTCGATACCAAATGATGCAATAACTGCAATAAATCATAAAATTTTCAAGCACTAGAGTATGTGTTTCCTTTAGCATGGAATCCTCATCAAAAATATTCATAAAACTACTTATATTCAATACAAAATATATATGAAGAGAGATTCAAACACAAACCAAAATACTTGCTTATAATAATAACAAGAAAATTACAAACCTTCAAACCCTTCTTTGGCCGAATATTACAATTTTTTGGCCTCTCGGCTATCACCCCTTTACATAAACTCTCACACCATTTCTCTCTATATCTCTTTCCTACATCCTCATACAAACCTCATATTTATACATAATTGTGGATTAATTTGAATCCATGATTTCCTCTAGAAATATCTCAACCAAATCCTAAAATATCTTTATCCCTTTTTGACTCAACTAATGTTCCATTTAAGGAGTTCTTAATCCCTAAAATATCTATCCAACCCAACTCCACTCATATCCTCAATTTATTAAGAGAATATTTACAATAAAACTCACACTTATATTTTTCTTAATTTAATTTTTTAAATGTACATAATTTATGAAATAATTAACAAAACATCACCCCCTAAATCACACAAATAAAAAATGAAAATTAAGAAGGATACTCCGCATCGCAGAGCCCGTTGATGAGAAGAATATTATACGAAATTTTCTTAGAATGTTACCAGGAAGATTCAACCCAAAGGTATCGGCCTTACAATATAGTGAAAATATGGAAAAATCAACAAAGAGGAATTACATGGAGTTCTCACAGCATATGAAATGAGACTTGATGAAGAAGAGTGGTACCTCACATCTAGAAAACTACGTTTGTTGCATCTAAGAAAACCAATAAGGATAAAACAACCTTCAAAGGAAAAGACTGCACTAAGCAAGTGTGAAGAAAAATAAGATGATGATGAAGGTATTTCGTATGGAGAATATGATTAATTTATGAGAAAAATAAAATTGGTAAGGGAAAATTCAAAGGTAAACTTCCATTGATATGTTTCCGCTATGGTGAGGTTGGGAATTTTCGTAAAATGTCTCAATGTATGATGGAAAACTATAGCCACCTATAAATTTTGTCATACTCAATGGTGGCTAAGCTGTCTTTTAAACCTTCAAGATATAGTTCCCTTTAAAAATTTATCATCTTTTGAAGTTTTATGATGATTATTTCCCTTTGAGTTAATCTTCACCGCCGTTTCACTATTAGCCCTAAAGTACCTCGTTGATTTACCAAGAGAAAGACTATCAAGAAGCTCCATTTTCCCTCATTAAACTTCTCCATTTAATTCCTCCATATTAATCCATAAATACCTTCATTTGACTTCTAAACCATTCAAAAATCCTTTTTAAACCTTATGTTCCCCTTTCATTTGGTTTAAAAATCTTTCTCTCATCTATCGACCTCTTTTCGTCTTAAAATCTCTATTTTTGGCCTAAAAATGTACTTTCAGACTTCGAAATTATTAAGCCCCCGGGAGCTTATAAACCTTCGACCTTTTTCTCATATGGCTGAAGCCCCACAATCGGCGCTTAAAGTTTCAAACCTCCGTGCCAAAACCCCTTTTTCCTTCTATTTTTCCATTTCGACTCTGATGTTTTTTAAAAAGATCTGCATCGTCGATCTCCGTAGATCAACATCCTTCGAGCACTCATCCTCGCCTTACGCATGCCTTACCTTTTCCTCTCGTCTATATATCTTCCTTCTTTCAAATCCTAACCATCCGATCTAATGATCCGTATAAACAATTAGGACTTAACTTGATCTCACCATTTGAACCACTCCGTGACACATTTTCATATTTCATCGTGGACCCTACCTATTTTTAAACCATACAACTTTCCATTTTTTGTGTGCAACCCGCACCGTCGTATCTCCCGTTGATAATTCGATAGCTCAAACACAATATCGCGCACCCCCCCCCCCCCCCCCCCCCCAACAAAGGTGCTACTCCGCGTGATAAAAGTGGTTTTATTTTTCCACATGCTGAGCGATGAATCCTAATCGCGTTCCAAAAGTTAATATCGCCACCCCCCCAAATTGTGTTATACCTAAAACCACAGATAGTTTTTCCAAATCACTTCTTCTCAATTCACACCATAATTCGAAAAATTCAAACCTTCACTCGCAATGGTTTCTCCCTTCTACCGCTCGCTTTCATCCATCCGCTGTACCCAAAACACTTCCATAAAACCTCCTAAGTAGTTAAACCTCCATTCACAGATTTTAAAATAACTTGCTTGTTCAGGCAGTTTGGATAAAATTGGCGTCGATAAACCCTCCCGTAGCTATTACAAGAAAAGTTATGGTATGAGGATGATGATCCTCATAGCTCCGAATACAAATTAAAGGGATCGTGGATTTAAATTTCACGGCTTGAAAAGGCCGATAAGTCATGACTACTCCGCTTTTGAACAAATTCTTTAACAAACCCCCGCCGCACTCGCAAACAACAAACACAAATAAGATCAATTAATGAAGGAATATCGTTGTCAAGATGAATATCAAAGCATAATCAAAGGTTTAAAGTCCTAATCAAAGCTTGAAAGGATCAAGGAACAAATTGAATATCAAAGGCCTAATCCAATGTGATGAAGAAAACCTCTAGAAAACCTCGAATGCCACATCACAGGCTAATTGAATCCCCAAATAATAAAATTTCCCCCACCTACCGCCTCTCGCCTCAAAGGAATACCCAGATCAATTTTCATTTAGTAATATTAAGACTAAAGATAGTTGAACGCTTATTACAAACAAAGGAAGATATTTCAAACCGTCAAGAAAGTATTGAAAGAATAAGAAAATACCCGAAAGTCAATCTAGTCACGTACTCGGCCTAAAAAGTAGAAAACGTAGTTAATAAAACAGAAAGTTAGAATTAAATGAATTCCTACCTTATGCCTCGCATGGTTTTCAAGGCTAGGAGTTGCATTTAGTATAGAATTAATTACACTTCAACCCTAGGAACTCTTCCACCTCCTCATTTTCTTATAAAATCTTCTTCGAGGAGCACATTGTAAAGGGTTGGTTGGTCACTAGTTGTAACATTGGAACTCTCTCGAAATAATACATAGTCTATCAAGTTGAAGAAGAAATTGAATTCTCGGAAGTCGGATTATGTTTAGAAATGCTTGCTATTGAGAAGGCTCTATCATTGGATCCCCGAACTCGTCGGGCAGATGTATTCTAAACTCACCGTCCGATGTTTTTCCCCGTTTTCATTATGTTTCATAAATTCTTACTAAAGTAGATGAAAAGCTTGTGCTAAGAAATGAATCCCGGAAGCACCTTAGACTCGTTTATCCTTCACTTTTTTATGTTTTCTTCTGCTAAGGCATTTTAGATTCTTTAATAATTCTCTTTAACCCTTATGCTTGTTTATTTCTCAAATAGTTAAAATAGTTGGTTCCATCATGATTTATGGTTTTCCCCCGCTTGTCTGCTACCACTTGAAAAACTATTTTTGAAGTCTCCCTTTGAAGTACCATTGTTTACAGCTAGCCAAGGAGGTTTGTTTTGATCATACACTTTGTCGCTGCTTGAAAAATTATTTTAAATGTCTTTATAGTTATGATCATAGATGTGTTAGGTGTTCCCTCTTCTATGACCGGCACTATCGCGGAATCTTTTGTGTTTTCTAATTCCTTTGAAATAAATTCTTTCGAGGAACAGTGGTTTTCCCCGAATCTTAGATTTCATTTTAAAAGTTGTCTTGAAGTCATTATTTGCTTAAAGTGTGTTTGTAGAATTCATGGTTAGCCCTCGTCTATAAATACCTCTTTTCTCGTTAAAATTATGTTTTTAAGTTCCCTTGTTGAGAATTCAATTTCTCTTTCCAAATCATTAATGTCCATCTCATTCACAAAAATAAAGGATCCCGTGGGCCAAGTTAGATTTTCCCTTTGATATCCCATTTCCATTGATGAGCTTGTCATAAACCTCTTCTTGACTCCATTCCCCAATGAATATGACACTTCTTCTTTCTATCTATACTACTTAGACCTTCATTTTTTGTTGTGCCAATTCAACCAAATAAACACTTGCACTTAATAACTAGTCTAAAATAAATACTTAAAAGAAAACAAGATGAATATTTGCAAAACAAATAATTTGAGAGATCCCTCTCTCGAGAACAATGAGGACTAGATCCTAGAACCTCTAAAGATTGGTTCTGATGTTGCCTTGTCTTTTGATTAGCCAATATATCAAAACACAGACCCCAACATAATGGCGATCACGGTGGGACTCGAGTAAAACTTTAAAACAAAAAACTCACCGTTCAATGTAGTATAAGTAGCTTTCTTCAAGCACTACCAAGAAAATGGTGATCATGATAAGACTTATTTGAATCAGTGAAAAACTAAGTAAACCTTAGGATTCTCATAGAGCCTTATCAAAACCCCGAAGGAATCGACGAAGCCAAGCCATAAGAGTAAACTCGTTTGTCTCATCACCGTAGCAAAGTGTTGAAATAGATTTAGGACACTCTCATAACCCATAGGACCGTAAAAACCAAGAATACCCAAAACATTTCAGATTGGTATTCAAACCTTTAATGGTGGTGGACCATAAAATATTTTACCTTCTAAAGCTAAAAATTTCCACCCTCGGTGACTCCACAATCCTAACAGATTCTAAAGATTCCACCGGAAAG
Source organism: Pinus albicaulis (assembly GCA_034641835.2). Classification (NCBI taxonomy): domain Eukaryota; kingdom Viridiplantae; phylum Streptophyta; class Pinopsida; order Pinales; family Pinaceae; genus Pinus; species Pinus albicaulis. The sequence goes on along the minus strand of CM076584.1, from coordinate 1,224,406,304 downwards.
CCATTACTATCATAACATCATAAAACTCGCCAAGAATACTTTGGAGGATTAAATTTTTTTCTTGTTAAAGATCATTTAGCCTACTGAAGATTGTCATATTTGGTTAAAAATTTTCTGTTGTTGGGTCCGAAAACATAGCATAGTGGCTTCTAGAAGAGTTCATACTGTAGCATATCCCGACCTAAACTCTCCCGAGATAGTTGATAATCCTGGAAGAATACTTGTGGGAAGTCTCCTAAGGCTCAAGCTCAACTGTCGACCTCAGCTCAAAGTGTTAGTATGAATCTTTTCACGTCGAAGTGTACGAAAGACCACTCTTTAGCTACGCATAATTTATAGCCCTAACATCAAATAATATGGCTGCCAATATCTTCGCATCTGCGTTTAGTTGATCAAGACAAGCGCCGCAAAACCACCTATGCATATAGAGAGATACAAGAAAAAATAAGGTTTTGATCCATACATCCAATAGACAAGACAAGAACAATATTTTTTGAAAGAATTTTTGTATTAAGGTAACCCGGGAGGAAAACAAGAAGGTGTTTCCAATTCTCCTCAATGGGATGGGTTCTTGGAAGTCCTCATCACTTCAGATCTAGCATTTCTCTCTCCTGTTGGTGTAGAAAACCCAGACAAAGATAGAACTCAAAGGGAGCTCACACAGAAAATAATGGAAAATATGACAATGATAATGGCTCAAAGTTAGACCAAGAGTTTAGATACAAAGTGATCTAATAGGCAACAAAAGGTGAAGAATGGTAGGAAAAACCCTCCTATTTATAACAAAATATTGGGTCATTCTAGATCTTGGTGCATGATTAAAATAAAATTAACCAAATCTAGATCCACCTTTTATGGAATATTTTATTATATTTGTTGGAGAGAAAAGGTATTTGACTTGGGTCAAATCCATTTATTTGTTAATAATAAATAAATAAATGATTTATTTATCTTTTTAAGGAAGCGATTGAAGGATAATTAAATAAATAATGATTTATTTAATTATTTGTGGGTGATTTGGTCATATTTAACAAGGAATATTATCTAAATAAGATTTAAATAATAATTCCTAGAAAATAATAAGATAAATAAAGGTTTATCTAATTAATTCCTTTGTTTTGGGTTAAACATGACTAGGAAAATCAAACAAATATAGGTTCGTTTTTAATACTTTGGGGTTTCCTATTTAGACCATAAACAACCTAATAAATGTGTTTTATTAATTCTATTTTACATAGTGAAAGAAATTTTACTTAGGGTAAAATTGGTCTTACGTGGTGTACTTGGGTCCATCTAATGATAGTAGGTTAGATGACCAAAAAATTGTGTAACAGATTGCCCCCCAGCGTGCGAGTGTTAGGAGAAAATCGTATGACCGAAGTACGTTGTAAGAACTCAATCACCAGACATCAAAAGGGAAGTCAGAGAGAGAAATGTGAGGTAGACCAATGTGCTGAAGAACTAGACCGTGAGGAGATGAGACTTACAGGTGCAACAAGTCTCTTTTTATGAGAGGGTACTGTGCTAAAGGCTGCCGGGGAGGCATACCTATGCCCGCCGAGACAAAGTACAAAAGAATAGTGTGTCCAGTAAACAAGGGACCGAACCATAAAGTACAGCCGGCATAAACATGAGCCAGATAGAAATACAATGAGGGATCCCATATACATGTTGTGCTCGGGATAACAGCCAGGACGTATACAATAATATATGAGTACATGAGATACAAATACAACCCAAATGCCCCCAACAAGCGGGGAAGGGCTCACAAAATCTGACTGATACATGCAAATCAAAGAGGCGCTGCAAGCGGCTAAGGTCGACATCATCAAATATATGGAGCTGCATCGAAGGCTGCAATGAAGAGGTCATCTGGGCATGTGGGGGGCTACCTGCAGGGCCACCCCCGCATGAGGGCTGAGACATATCACACACACTCGGGCATCACCAAAAGCTACTACTGCATCACTGAACCATCAAACATATAGATCTCGATCATGCTGAAAGGAGCTGGAGTGGAGAAACAATCAAGTCAAAGGGAAATGAGAGATCCCTTTGCCTGATCCGAGGCACCGAACAAGATTGGAAGCTGGAACCAAGGTACACTGCCCTCTAGACTTGTCTTCTGGAATGGAGGAACTGATGTCGACAGAAGGAGGTCCACCATAGGTGAGGCAATGAGAGATCCTAAACTAAGGCACGAGAGAAAATAGTAGAGCGACGGACAGAATAATACCAATGATGATGATGAAATCGAGGGGACTGAGTAGAGAATGGATGGCTTCCCTTGTTAGAGCATAAAGGGCATGAATGACATGGCAGTGAATGACACAATATCATAAGGGATAGGGGATAGTGGGACTGAAGGCCATAATGTGCGACACAAGAGAGAGACCAAGCAATGAAGGATGGAGGACTATAGCGGGGTACAAAGGGACTCGGGATAGACTCCATGAATGCGATGATGACTCAACTTAGATGCTCTAAAAAAGGGCAACTCGATGGTGCTGCCACACAGTAAAGGTCCAATGGGGGACCATGAAAACATGAGTACAAGATGGGAACTCACGATGAACATCAACACGAGCATGGATAAGTATGGAGGCCAAATGGTGCCCCTAGTATGAGCGTTTCAAGTGAAGAAATTCGATTTTGAGGAGGGTTATGGTTGAGGGGCATAGGTGCCCCCAAGCATGGTGTGGTCATGCATAAATGTATTTAGAAAAAGGGGAATCTAAACACATTTTAATGATGTGGTGTGCCATTTTTTTTCATTATGGTTATGCAGTTTGAGAAAGGAAATGGAGGATTACCAATCTCTTTTAGTACTTCATATATGAATCAAATGGACTTTAATTTTTCGGGTTGGCATACCTGGTGTCAATATCCCAAAGAGAGGATTTGGAGATAATGAACTGATGCTCGCCTAGAAAACCAATAGGTTGGTCAAAAACAATGTCTAAGAGATTGGGTTGCTGATGGAAGATGAGGGAACGATAAGGGGTATCATCCCTAGAGTGATCTAAAGTGATATGAGACTCTAGAGGTTCTTCTAAATGTGGAAGAATAATGGTACTAAATTCAACATGACCAGATACACTAGGAGAGTTGTGGAGAATTGCTTCTCTTGGTCTCTCAAATGTGGGTGCCCCCTTACCCAAACATTGGGTTTCAATGTAATGGCCACAAGGTGTATGTGGTGTGAACGCATGGGTTCGATGTAAGGGGGAATAGATAAAGTCAGGGGTGGGGATTTTTTCCATAATGTCGTCATCATCATAGAATATGGGGTGACTGGTGGAAGAAAGACCACCTGACATGGCGAAGCGACCTGAATCATCATCATGAGAAGAGAGGTTCACATGCGTATCGTCACAAGGGGTGACAGAAGAGTAAGTAGATAAAGGATCTACCGATGTTGAGCCCAAGGTGATCGCTGAAGTAAGGTCAAGCGAAACAACAGGGGAGGGTTCAGAGGGAATGTTCCCCGAGGGTCTCATGGATGATGATAGGTAGAAAATGCTGAACGAAGGCTCCGTCATCTCGACATCAGGAGGGGGGATGTCAATGGGAGCAGTCATGTCTGGTATTTTTGCCAAAGCAAAATGCGCAAATATGGGAGAGGTGGAATCATTGCGCTTGGCCTCGAATTGGAAGATCGTGGCTAGAGAGGTGCGGAAGTCCGCGAGGCGGGGACAAGGTGGGTGTAATGGCCATGGAGGTCACACAAAGCACAGGGGTGGTTGGTGTGAATAGTTTGGGAGTTCATGGCTGTGGTCGTGAAAGGAACAGAGGCTTCTGGGACCGGGGACTCAGGGAACACGACATTAACCATGGGCTTGAGATGAAGCAATTCAGGATAGGTATGGGTGGCGTGACCGACAATATCACACAAAGCACACTGGATGGTATGCTTTGGAGGCCGAGGAGGGGTAGAGTTTGTCTGGGCAACCTTTTTCTTTGATGCCCCCTTGCGAGCTTTTCCCTTCTTACTCGAAGTGGTCGCAACAGGAGGTGGTTCTTGTTGAGGTGACTGAGGCACTGTTTCGGTGGGAGAAGTCCTGGGGACCGGTTGAACCGGGGTCAAAGTAATATAAGGTTTGGGTTGACCAGGCAAGGTTGGGGCTGGAGGATCATGGTACCAGACGGGAATCCCAAGGGTCAGGTTAGGAAGAGAGAGGGTGGCCATGATAGGTACCGTGTACACTCCTGGTGGGGGAGCTAAAAACGGTATCTGACCAGAGGGGTAATGGCCAAGTGGGATGGCTCCTAAAGGGCTAAGGCTTGGAGGAACCATTCCAGGAGGGTAAAGAGGCTCATGAATACCAGCTGCAGGTGAAGGGCTAGGAGCAGGTTGCGGAGAGCGCGGTTGCTGACTAGCCGAAGCAAGTTGCTTGATAGCAGCCCGAGACGATTGTATCATGCAAACATTCGATGAGCTGGGGTCGGAGATAGGAGGAGGAGGAAGACCAGGGAAGGTTCCAAACAAAGAGGAGTCTTTGTAGACACCGGGAGAGACACTGGTCAAAGAATCGACGGTTTTCTTATTGGCTACAGAAGAGATGGTCGTCTCAGGGGAGGTCTAAGATTTTGGCTCATGATACGTCAACTGGTCAATAGTGACTATCTTTCCATTGTGAGGAAAAGACATCTTGCGAAAAATCGCGGATGGGACAGCAGACATGGCATAGGTGTAGCTTCACCCCAAGAGAATGTTGTAATCGAGAGGGGCGTCGATGACTTCTACGTCAACGCAAACAGTCTTGCCCGCAAGAGTGATAGGACAATTACGGAAGAGGCCAATGGGCTGGGAGGCGTGGCCATCCCACGCTTGAAGGGTGATCGTGGAAGGGGCCAACTAAGGAGATCCAAGTTGCTTCCAAACCGAAGCGGACATCACACAGGTGGATGCCCCCTCATCAATTATACATCGAGAAATGTTAGCGTTCCATATTTTGACTGGGATTTGGAAGGCTACGGAAGCAGGAAGGGGAGGATGTTTTGATTTATGGGCGTCGAAAATAATCATTTAGTCATCAGTAGGATCCACAGCGCCCATGGCAGATAGTAGAGCCTTCTTTTGGGAAGGGCACGATCGGAGGAGTTCCAATGTGGAAATGGTAGCAGGAGACTGCGCCAAATCATCTACTATGCTATACGAATGAGCAGCTCGACCAGGAGCGGCATTTCGGCGTAATGGTCCTTTAGGAATCTTGGTATGAACCTTGACTTTGGGTGGAGGGATATGTAAGGGACCATTGGATGTCGAAAGAGGCTCTATAGAGCCTGAAGAAGGGGACTCGGGGACAGACGGAGTGGGAGGCTTGGGGTACTGACGAGCCTGAGTTTGAAGGTTAAGGTCGACGGTTAGAGGTGGATCAGAGTTCATCATGAGGATTTGGTAATTGAAGGAACCGGAAGGGGAAGGTTGAGTGGCTACCTGTCCGTCAGGTGGTTGCGTAGCCCCGAATCCCTGCTGTGCATCCACCTGCTCTTGAGGGGGCGGTGACTACTGTTGCAGGGGTTGAGAAGGCAAGGGAGGAGGAGGTGCAAATGTTGGAGGAGCTGGAGCACCAGGCTACGGATAAGGATAATGGTTAGGGTGGGAAACATTGAGGTAAGCAGGAGACTGGGCAAAATGCTGAGGCATGCCGTATCCTGGATACGTGCTACCGGGAGGGGAACAAGTGCGGGAGGTGCTGCCCCCTCCCCTAGGAAAACCATAACCCATGGGAGGTTGGGCATATGGGTGAAAGAGAGATCCAACGATACCGTCGGCGGCATGAGGTGCCCCGGGTGCGTTGACACCACCGGGTCGGGGGAGATCATGTAGAACGGTATAAACATAACCTTTCTGAGCGTAGATCAAGTCGTATTTTAATGCCAGTTGGAGGGCAGCTTCTTCGATTTGGGGGAAATGCGATGCGACATATTTCCCGATAGGAGGCAATAGAGATCTAACGAACCAGTCCATGTAGACATGGTCTTCGAAAGTAGGGGATTGACATAGGCTCTTTCGTCTCCGCCATTCTTGGACATGATCGGATAGGCGGGTCGCAGATGATTGACAAAAAGAAGTCAAAAGTTCAATACCAGTGTCATAACGAAGGGGAAGCTGGAAGTAAGATAAAAAAGCCCAGGCAAGAGTCGCAAAGGTGGTATGATAGGAAGGGGCCTGATCAACATACCACTTAGAAGCTGCACCTGTAAGCGTTCGTTGGAACAACCGAAGACGGACAGAGTCATCGGTAATGGAGATAGAGGAACACCACATGTGGAAAGATTGAACATGATTTGAAGGATCTTCTCCAGCGAGGCCTTCAAACTTTGGGATGTCGGAAGGGAGCTTTGTCGGCATAACAGGCCAACTAGCGTCATGGTGTATAGGGTCGTTAATCAATCGGTCCAAATCGGGGAGGCTGTGGCCTGCCATGAAGGGGAGCAAGGGCGCAGCTGAGGTAGTTCCTATGGCAGTTCCGCTAGTAGCAGTCCCGGCATTAGGGCCGGGATTACCGCTAGCGTTAGGCCCTAGACCAGACATAGTGAAGGTGATAGGGGGAGAACCGGAAGTAAAAGGAGAACCCAGTGAGCCAGAAGAGGAGTCGGAGTGCGGACTCGGAGGAGGACTAACTCGACGATGGCAGGAAGGAATAGGTCGACCGACCGGAAACTGAGGGTGAAGGCCAAGAAGTCTCCAGGATGTGCGCCTTGGGGGCGCAATGATGACAACACAAACACAACACAAGGGGAAGAAGAATGACCAACAAAGGCAGGGAGGTGCAAACCAAGAGATTACAATGTCGAAACAAGCGCAGATAGGTGCAGTGTCAATTGATTTTAAATTCTTTGCCTGGCAGTGTTAACAAGGCTCTTCTTCGCTTAGGGTGAGTGTGTGGTGTGCATTAATTTTAATTTTTAAACCCTTGTCATTTTGAGAGCAAAAGAAAAACTGAAAATAATTCTGCAGAAAACAGTATATAATGCTGAAATAACAGACAATTAACAGCGATTAATACATCGATCTAACCCAAGAAGGCGGGTCTCTCAAAACTAATATAAAAGAGGGAAAAAATCTATTAAAAGCACACGAAAAAGCGGCCAATGTATCTAAGGTCGGGAGGGATAGGGATCTAAAGGGGAAAACTGCTGAAAAGAGGTGCAGAACATAGCCAAGAGGCAGAGGCAAGGTGGCTGTAAAAAAGGAGGAAATCAGAAAAAAGTAGAAGGGACAAGGAGGAGGCCCTAAAGGTAGATCCAAAAAAAACTTCAGGAGGTGATTTGAAAGGGAGAGTAGCTGATTTAAAGGGATCTGAAAAGGAGGGATCAGATCTGAAAAAGAAATGGCTGAAAACTCTGAAAATTTAGAAAACTTACAGTAGCTAAAACTCTTCGACAAAAAGTGGAGGGTACTGAGGCCCTAGGGGGCTAGATTCCCACTTAGTTGAGTAAAGAAGAGCAAGAATAGGTCTAAACAAGTGGAGACGGAGGTCAGACAACCCAGACAGAGGTTCAGACAAAACCCAGAAAATTTTCAGAAAAATTCCAGAAAAAAAGTCCAGGTCGCATTTTTTGACCTGTTTTTCGCTCAAGTAGTAGTTTTTGGGCTGTTTTCCGCTACCTAGGTCGTAGTTAATGGGCTAAAAAGTGCGACCTGGAATCTAGGTCGTAGTTTATGGGCTGAAAAGTCCGACCTGAAGCTCCGGGTGTCCCGGCAGCAGATTTCCGAAAAAGTTGTCGCCTCAGTTGCGGCTGATGTCTGTCACCTGCGCAATAGGGCCAGAAACACGTGGAAGTTAGAAATTTTAATGTTTTAGGGTTTTATAGGTGAAAAAAAAAAAATAGGAAAAAAAAAAAGCTGAAAAGAAACCCTAGGTTCTGAAGTAGCTGGATATGCAGGAATATGAAAAACGATAGCGGTCGTAATTGAAAACCCATGCAGAGTCGCCAGTTGTTAGTATGAATCTTTTGTCGAAGTGTACGAAAAAAGACCACTTTAGCTATGCATAAATTATAGCCCTAACATCAAATATGGCTGCCAGTATCTTCAGATCTGCAGTTAGTTGATCAAGGCAAGTGCTGCAAAAAACCAGACCTATGCATATAGAGACATTAAGCAGTAAAAATAAGGTTTTTCTCCATACATCCAATAGACAAGACAAGAACAATTTTTGAAAGAATTTTTTGTATTAAGGGCACCTGTGAGGAAAACAAGAAGGTGTTTCCAATTCTCCTCAATGGGATGGGTTCTTGGAAGTCCTCAGCACTTCAGATCTAGCATTTCTCTCTCCCGTTGGTGTAGAAAACCCAGACAAAGATAGAACTCAAAGGGAGCTCACACAGCAAATGATGGAAAATATGACAATGATAATGGCTCAAAGTCAGACCAAGAGTCTAGATCCAGAGTGATCTAATAGGCAACAAAAGGTGAAGAATGGTAGGAAAACCCTCCTATTTATAACAAAATATTGGGTCATTCTAGATCTTGGTGCATGATTAAAATAACATTAACCAAATCTAGATCCACCTTTTATGGAATATTTTATTATATTTGTTGGAGGGAAAAGGTATTTGGCTTGGGTCCAATCCCTTTATTTGTGAATAATAAATAAATAAATGATTTATTTATCATTTTAAGGAAGTGGTTGAAGGATAATCAAATAAATAATGATTTATTTAATTATTTATGGGCGATTTAGTCATATTTAACAAGGAATATTATTTAAATAAGATTTAAATAATTATTCCTAGAAAATAATAAGATAAATAAAGATTTATCTAATTAATTTCTTTGTTTTGGGTTAAACATGACCAGGAAAATCAAACAAATATAGGTTTGTTTAATATTTCCTCTTGGGGTTTCCTGTTTAGACCATAAACAACCTAATAAATGTGTTTTATTAAGTTATTTTACATAGTGAAGGCAATTTTACTTAGGGTAAAATTGGTCTTACATGGTGTACTTGGGTCCATCTAATGATAGTAGGTTAGATGACCAAAAAATTGTGTAACAGATTGCCCCCCAGCGTGCGAGTGTTAGGAGCAAATCGTATGACCGAAGTACGTTGTAAGAACTCAATCACCAGACATCAAGAGGGAAGTCAGAGAGAGAAATGTAAGGTAGATGAGTGTGCTGAAGAACTAGACCCTGAGGAGACGAGACTCGCAGGTGCAACAAGTCTCTTTTTATGAGAGGGTACCTGTGCTAAAGGCGGCGGGGGAGGCATACCTATGCCCGCCGAGACAAAGTACAAAAGAATAGTGTGTCTAGTAAACAAGGGACCGAACCATAAAGTATAGCCGGCATAAACATGAGCCAGATAAAAATACAATGAGGGATCCCACATACATGTTGTGCCTGGGATAACAGCCAGGACTTATACAATAATATCTGAGTACATGAGATACAAATACAACCCAAATGCCCCCTATAAGCGGGGAAGGGCTCACAAAATCTGACTGATACATGCAAATCAAAGAGGCGCTGCAAGCGGCTAAGGTCGACATCATCAAATATATGGAGCTGCATCGAAGGCTGCAATGAAGAGGTCATCCGGGCATGTGGGGGGCTACCTGCAGGGCCACCCCCTCATGAGGGCTGAGACATCTCACACACACTCGGGAATCACCAAGAGCTGCTGCTGCATCACTGAACCATCAAGTATACGGATCTCGATCATGCTGAAAGGAGCTGGAGTGGAGAAACAATCAAGTCAAAGGGAAATGAGAGATCCCTTTGCCTGATCCGAGGCACCGAACAAGAGTGGAAGTTGGAACCAAGGTACACCACCCTCTAGACCTGTCTTCTGGAATGAAGGAGCTGATGTCGACAGAAGGAGGTCCGCCATAGGTGAGGCAATGAGAGATCCTCAACTAAGGCACGAGAGAAAATAGTAGAGCGACGGACAGACTAATACCAATGATGATGATGAAATGGAGGGGACTGAGTAGCGAATGGACGACTTCCCTTGTTAGAGCATAAAGGGCATGAATGACATGGCAGCGAATGACACAATATCATAAGGGATACAGGACAGTGGGACTGAAGGCCATAATGTGCGACACAAGAGAGAGACCAAGCAATGAAGGATGGAGGACTATAGCGGGGTACAAAGGGACTCGTGATAGACTCCATGAATGCGATGATGACTCAACTTAGATGCTCTAAACAAGGGCAACTCGATGGTGTTGCCACATAATAAAGGTCCAATGGGGGACCATGAAAACATGAGTACAAGATGGGAACTCACGATGAACATCAACACGAGCATGGATAAGTATGGAGGCCAAATGGTGCCCCTAGTATGAGCGTTGCAAGTGAAGAAATTCAATTTTGAGGAGGGTTATGGTTGAGGGGCATAGGTGCCCCCAAGCATGGTGTGGTAATGCTAAAATGTATTTAGAAAAAGTGGAATCTAAACACATTTTAATGATGTGGTGTGCCATTTTTTTTCGTTATGGTTATGTAGTTTGACAAAGGAAATGGAGGACTACCAATCTCTTTTAGTACTGCATATATGAATCAAATGGACTTTAATTTTTCGGGTTGGCATACTTGGTGTCACTATCCCAAAGAGAGGATTTGGAGATAATGAACTGATGCTTGCCTAGAAAACCCATAGGTTGGTCAACAACAATGTCTAAGAGATTGGGTTGCTGATGGAAGACGAGGGAATGATAAGGGGTATCATCCCTAGAGTGATCTGAAGTGATATGGGACTCTAGAGGTTCTTCTAAATGTGGAAGAATAATGGTACTAAAATCAACACGACTAGATACACTAGGAGAGTTGTGGAGAATTTCTTCTCTTGGTCTCTCAAATGTGGGTGCCCCCTTACCCAAACATTGGGTTTCAATGTAATGGCCACAAGGTGTATGTGGTGTGAACGCATGGGTTCGATGTAAGGGGGAATAGATAAAGTCAGGGGTGGGGATTTTTTCCATAATGTCGTCATCGTGATAGAAGATGGGGTGACTGGTGGAAGAAATACCACCTGACGTGGTGAAGTGACCTGAATCATCATCATGAGAGGAGAGGTTCACATGCGTATCGTCACAAGGGGTGACAGAAGAGTAAGTAGATAAAGGATCTACCGATGTTGAGCCCAAGGTGATCGCTGAAGTAAGGTCAAGCGAAACAACAGGAGAGGGTTCAGAGGGAATGTTCCTCGAGGGTCTCATGGATGATGATAGGTAGAAAATGCTGGATGAAGGCTCCGTCATCTCAACATCAGGAGGGGGGATGTCAATGGGAGCAGTCATGTCTGGTAGTTTTTCCAAAGAAAAATGTGAAAATATGGGAGAGGTGGAATCATTGCGCTTAGTCTCGAATTGGCGGACCGCAGCTAGAGAGGTGTGGAAGTCCGTGAGGCGGGGACAAAGGTGGGTGTAATGGCCATGGAGGTCACACAAAGCACAGGGGTGGTTGGTGTGAATAGTCTGGGGGTTCGTGGCTACGGTCGCGAAAGGAACAGAGGCTTCCGGGACTAGGGACTCAGGGAACGCGACATTAACCATGGGCTTGAGATGAAGCAATTCAGGATAGGTATGGGTGGCGTGACCGACAATATCATACAAAGCACACTGGATGGTATGCTTTGGAGGCTGAGGAGGGGTAGGGTTTGTCTGGGTAGCCTTTTCCTTTGATGCCCCCTTGCGAGCTTTTCCCTTCTTACCCGAAGTGGTCGCAATAGGAGGTGGTTCTTATTGAGGTGACTGAGGCACTGTTGCGGCGGGAGAAGTCCTGGGGACCGGTTGAACCGGGGTCAAAGCAAGATAAGGTTTGGGTTGACCAGGCAAGGTTGGGGCTGGAGGATCAAGGTACCAGACGGGAATCCCAAGGGTCTGGTTAGGAAGAGAGAGGGTGGCCATGACAGGTACTGTGTACACTCTTGGTGGGGGAGCCACACTCCTGGTGGGGGAGCTAGGAACGGTATCTGACCAGAGGGGTAATGGCCAGGTGGGATGGCTCATAAAGGGCTAAGGCTTGGAGGAACCATTCCAGGAGGGTAAAGAGGCTCATGAATACTAGTTGCAGGTGAAGGGCTAGGAGCAGGTTGCGGAGAGCACGGTTACTGACTAGCCGAAGCAAGTTGGTTGAGAGCAGCTAGAGACGATTGTATCATGCAAACATTCGATGAGCTGGGGTCGGAGATAGGAGGAGGAGGAAGACCAGGGAAGGTTCCAAGAAAAGAGGAGTCTTTGTAGACGCCAGGAGAGACACTGGTCAAAGAATAGACGGTTTGCTTATTGGCTATAGAAGAGATAGTCGTCTCAGGGGAGGTCTGAGATTTTGGCTCATGATACGTCAACTGGTCAATGGTGACTATCTTTCCATTGTGAGGAAAAGACATCTTTCGAAAAACTGCGGATGGGACAGCAGAGATGGCATAGGTGTAGCTTCGTCCCAAGAGAATGTTGTAATCGAGAGAGGTGTCGATGACTTCTACGTCAACGCAAACAGTCTTGCCCGCAAGAGTGATAGGACAATTACGGAAAAGGCCAATGGGCTGGGAGGCGTGGCCATCCCACGCTTGAAGGGTGATCGTGGAGGGGTCCAACTCAGGAGATCCGAGTTGCTTCCAAACTGAAGCGGACATCACACAGGTGGATGCCCCCTCGTCAATTATACACCGAGAAACGTTAGCGTTCCGGATTTTGATTGGGATTTGGAAGGCTACAGAAGCAGGAAGGGGAGGATGTTTTGATTGATGGGCGTCGAAAACAATCATTTGGTCATCAGTAGGATCCACAATGCCCATGGCAGATAGTAGAGCCTTCTTTTGGGAAGGGCATGATTGGAGGAGTTCCAATGTGGAAATGGAAGTAGGAGACTGTGCCAAATCATCTACTATGTTATACGAATGAGCAACTCGACCAGGAGCAACATTTCGGCGCAATGGTCCTTTAGGAATCTTGGTATGAACCTCGAATTTGGGTTGAGGGATATGGAAGGGACCATTGGATGTCGAAAGAGGCTCCGTAGAACCTGAATAAGGGAACTTGGGGACAAACAGAGTGGGAGGCTTGGGGTGCTGAAGAGCCCGAGTTTGAAGGTTAAGTTCGACGAGTAGAGGTGGATCAGAGTTCATCATGAGGATCTGGTAATTGGAGGAACCAGAAGGGGAAGGTTGAGTGACCGCCTGTCCGTTAGGTGGTTGGGTAGCCTCGAATCCCTGCTGTGCATCCACCTGCTCTTAAGGGGGCGGTGACTGTTGTTGCAGGGTTGGAGAAGGCAAGGGAGGAGGAGGTGCAAATGATGGAGGAGCTGGAGCACCAGGCTGCGGATAAGGATAATGGTTAGGGTGGGAAACATGGAGGTAAGCAGGAGACTGGGCAAAAGGCTGAGGCATGCCGTATCCTGGATATGTGCTACCGAGAGGGGAACAAGTGTGGGAGGTGCTGCCCCCTCCCCCAGGAAAACCATAACCCATGGGAGGTTGGGCATATGGGTGAGAGAGAGCTCCAACGATACCGTCGGCGGCATGAGGTGCCCCCGGTGCGTTGACACCACCGGGTCTGGGGAGATCAGGTAGAACGGTATAAACATAACCTGTCTGAGCGTAGATCAAGTCATATTTTAACGCCAGTTGGAGGGCGGCTTCTTCGGTTTGGGGGAAATGCGATGCGACATCTTTCCCGATAGGAGGCAATAGAGATCTAAGGAACCAGTCCATGTAGACACGGTCTTCGAAAGTAGGGGATTGACATAGGCTCTTTCGTCTCCGCCATTCCTGGACATGATCGGATAGGCAGGTCGCAGATGATTGACAGAAAGAAGTCAAAAGTTCGATACCAGTGTCATAACGAAGGGGAAGCTGGAAGTAAGATAAAAAAGCCCGGGCAAGAGTCGCAAAGGTGGTATGAGAGGAAGTGGGTTGATCAACATACCACTTAGAAGTCGCGCCTGTAAGCGTTCGTTGGAACAACCGAAGACGGACAGAGTCATCGGTAATGGAGGTAGATGAACACCACATGTGGAAAGATCGAACATGATTTGAAGGATCTTCTCCAGCAAGGCCTTCAAACTTTGGGATGTCAGAAGGGAGCTTTTTCAGCATAGCAGGCCAACTAGCGTCATGGTGTATAGGGTCATTTGTCAACCGGTCCAAATCGGGGAGGCTGAGGCCTGCCATGAAGGGGAGCAAGGGCGCAGCCAAGGTAGTTCCTATGGCGGTTCCGCTAGTAGTAGTCTCGGCATTAGGGCCGGGATTACCGCTAGCGTTAGGCCCTGGACCAGACATAGTGAAGGTGACAGGGGGAGAACCGGCAGTAAAAGGAGAACCCAATGAACCAGAAGAGGAGTCAGAGTGTGGACTCGGAGGTGGACTAACTCGACGACGGCGGGAAGGAGTAGGTTGACTGACCAGAAACTGAGGGTGAAGGCCAAGAAGTCTCCGGGATGTGCGCTTTGGGAGTGCAATGGTGACAACACAAACATGGCACAAGGGGAAGAAGAACGACCAACAAAGGCAGGGAGGTGCAGAATCAAGTGATTACAATGTCGAAACAAGGGCAGAAAGGTGCAGTGTCAATTGATTTTACAATGTTTTAAAGTCTTTGCTTGGTAGTGTTAACCAGGCTCTTCTTCTCTTAGGGTGAGTGTGTGGCGTGTGTTAATTTTAATTTTTAAACCCTTGTCATTTTGAGAGAAAAAGAAAAAGTAACTGAAAATAATTCTGCAGAAAACAGTATATAATGCTAAAATAACAGAAAATTAACAGCTATTAATGCATCAATCTAACCCAAAAGGGCGGGTCTCTCAAAACTAATCTAAAAGAGGGAAAAAATCTATTCAAAACACACAAAAAAGTGGCCAATAGATCTAAGGTCGGGAGGGACAGGGATCTAAAGGGGAAAACTACTGAAAAGAGGTGCAGAACACAGCCAAGAGGCAGAGGCAAGGTGGCTGTAAAAAAGGAGGAAATCAGCAAAAAGTAGAAGGGACAAGGAGGAGGCCCTAAAGGTAGATCCAAACAAAAATTTAGGAGGTGATTTGAAAGGGAGAGGAGCTGATTAAAAGGGATCTGAAAAGGAGGTATCAGATCTGAAAAAGGGAAGGCTGAAACTCTGAAAAGTCAGACACCTGAAATAGCTAAAACTCTTCCACCAAAAGTGGAGGGTACTGAAGCCCTTGGGGCTATGTTCCCAAATCAGAAACAGGTCTAGACGGGCTGAGACAGAGGATGGAAAACCCTGATAGATGCTTCAGAAAAACCCAGAAAAATTGCAGAAAAATAGCAGAAAAACTGGCAGGTCGCAGGTTTTGACCTGTTTTCTGTGCAGGTCGTAGATACTAGGCTGAAAAGTGCGACCTAGAGTCCAGGTTGCAGTTTCTGGGCTGAAAAGTGAGACTTGAAGCTCCGAGTGTCCCGACGGCAGATTTCCGAAAAAGTTGCCGTCTCAGGTGCGACTGATGTCTGTCACCTGCGCAATAGGGCCAGAAACACGCGTAAGTTAGAAATTTTAATGTTTTAGGGTTTTATAGGTGAAAAACAACATAAAAATAGGAAAAACAAAAAGTTGAAAAGAAACCCTAGGGTCTGAAGTAGCTGGATATGCAGGAATATGAAAAACGACAGCGGTCGTAATTGAAAACCCGTGTGGAGTCGCCAGTTGTTAGTATGAATCTTTTGTCGAAGTGTACGAAAAAAGACCACTTTAGCTACGCATAAATTATAGCCCTAACATCAAATATGGCTGCCAATATCTTCAGATTTGTAGTTAGTTGATCAAGACAAGTGCTGCAAAAAACCAAATCTATGCATATAGAGACATTAAGCAGTAAAAATAAGGTTTTGCTCCATACATCCAATAGACAAGACAAGAACAATTTTTGAAAGAATTTTTTGTATTAAGGGCACCTGGGAGGAAAACAAGAAGGTGTTTCCAATTCTCCTCAATGGGATGGGTTCTTGGAAGTCCTCGGCACTTCAGATCTAGTATTTCTCTCTCTTGTTGGTGTAGAAAACCCAGACAAAGATAGAACTCAAAGGGAGCTCACACAACAAATAATGGAAAATATGACAATGATAATGGCTCAAAGTCGGACCAAGAGTTTAGATCCAGAGTGATCTAATAGGCAACAAAAGGTGAAGAATGGTAGGAAAAACCCTCCTATTTATAACAAAATATTGGGTCATTCTAGATCTTGGTGCATTATTAAAATAACATTAACCAAATCTAGATCCACCTTTTATGGAATATTTTATTATATTTGTTGGAGGGAAAAAGTATTTGACTTGGGTCAAATCCCTTTATTTGTGAATAATAAATAAATAAATGATTTATTTATCATTTTAAGGAAATGGTTGAAAGATAATCAAATAAATAATGATTTATTTAATTATTTATGGGTGATTTAGTCATATTTAACAAGGAATATTATTTAAATAAGATTTAAACAATTATTCCTAGAAAATAATAAGATAAATAAGGATTTATCTAATTAATTTCTTTGTTTTGGGTTAAACATGACCGGGAATAATAATTAAATTATTGTTTAATTAATTATTCCTTGAGGAAAATCAAACAAATATAGGTTTGTTTAATATTTCCTTTTGGGGTTTCCTGTTTAGACCATAAACAACCCAATAAATGTGTTTTATTAAGTTATTTTACATAGTGAAAGCAATTTTACTTAGGGTAAAATTGGTCTTACATGGTGTACTTGGGTCCATCTAATGATAGTAAGGTTTGGCAAGCACGGCTTCTGCACGCAAAACCCTCATTTTGCGCGCAAAAGGCATGCCAGTTCCCTGATCACCAATGCACTTAGGGAATAACATGGCTAGAAATCCGCACAAACTAGTATTGTACGGACCCTGACACTCACAGACTGAAAAAATTAAAATGCAGGACATCATGGAGTTTACTTGGCCATAAAATCGCTAATCTCGGGTGCTCAAGCTGACCGCAATAGTAACAACTGATCCGCAGAAGCCTCTGACCTCTCAATAAACAACAGACACAAATGAATTGAATTGAGCCATATTCGCTTATATGTCTCCCTTTTCAGAAACTTTGGAGGACCATAACGAGAGCTCAGAAGGCCCAATCACCAAACCGAAAGCAACACTGTGATCAACACTCCATAATTCCCAAGAGCGGTGCCACACATTCACACCCCCGAAAAAATAAAATTTCAGCGCCGGTAGGTATGCCCTCTCTCATATTATTTTTAAAGCACATGCCTTTCAATAATATTTGGATAAATAAGATGCTTTCACTTGGGGTAGTTTTTATTTTAGGTATCATGCAAACCATCCACAACTCCATCCACTGAAATTTCCAGAGAAGGTATCATTCTACCCCCAACATGATAGAGTCCCAAAAAAACTCTGCATATCCTGACATCATTTCTCCATCAGAAATCATCCATAGGTTCCACACACCCAACCATGTTTATCATCATCTCACCATGCACATGATAAGCATCCTCCTTGGTTGGTAGAGCCTCCCCTCCATGGCGCTTGTCACCCACAGTAGACCATATATCACAGCAAAAGTGATGCCATGGCCATACCATCTTAGTCCAAGAAGAACGTCATGCCCATTCACTCGCCATGCATCACGTCACGTTTTACCATGTCACAATAAAACCCATTTCCCGGATGACCAAGTTGTGCAAGTAGATTGTTAGTGCACTACCGCGCCTCATATTTGGCCTACCATACCTCCATGAGCATAACAAGGAACTTTCTGGGACAACAAGGCACACTCAGGAAATTGATTTGAAACTTGAAGCCGCCCAAGCTTCCTTAGTGTAATATTCACAAATGGGAAAAGCAGGAATATAATGCATAAAACTGGAAATATGCAGAAATATCAATAGATCAAAGAATGATACAATAGTAGATCCATTCCTTTATGATTATAAAAGCAAAATAGATAAAATTTATTGACGAAAAGATCACTCAAGTTGGGCAAACAAGCCTCCCATGAAAGCATACACCTAGATCTAAAATGTTGTTAATACATGAAATACATGAATGTAGAAAATTGCGTTGTCTATGAGAGAATAGAAACTAAAAGATAGAAAAATTATTGCCGCTGATATAATGTTCCAAAAATGCTAAGACTAGAGATCCATGCTCCACAACAGATTTCCAGGACAACCCAAAAGAGGTTTCCGAAAATGCACACTATACAAAATATAGTAGATTTGGCCCTAGGGCTGAATAATATCTACAACTAAATCACTGATGGAGATGGATGATCTGATATACAAGATAGTTGATCCTTTTCCAACAGATCTTCTAAATGAAGGGTTGATCCCCACAGAGGAAACCCAAACACTGCAAATAGGGAAATAAACCCATTGTTGCAGTTTCTCTCTCAAATAACGCAGTCCTTGAGGAAAAATGCGTTGTAGCTAATGACTAATACTTGGCCTGGTGCCAAAATATGAAATGAAGCCCTGAGAACTTCCTCACAAGCTTTTGGATGAAAGTATGAATCCTCCAATGGAAAACTAGCTCAGAAATTTGAGATCTCTCTCCTCCACTGCTACACCCCTGCAACACAACACAACCTCAACAAGAACTGTGTTGTACATTAAGACTGAAGCGTTGGCCTGATGCCAGAATGTGGAAATGAAGTGTAATACTCTTCCTTTGAGGCCTCTCAAGAATAGAGGTGGGATTCTCGACCAAGAACACCCTGTGTTAAACAACACTGCAATCTTAGCTAAACAGCCGAAGAAAGCTATATGTCTAAACAGACCGTACATTCAGAAATATAAAACACATAAACATGAATAAATATGGCTTCCATCCTCTTCCTTATATAATTGGTGAGCTTCCTCACCCTTGGCCCCACTCATTAAAGGCACTACTTCCATGCATGGAGTCTCCACCCAAAACTACGTTGTCCCATAATGAATGCCACTCCTCTATGACATCGTTGTTGATTTGGTCAAAGTTGACCTAGTCTATGTGCTCCAACCCCTATTGACACCTTAGGGTGCCTTTTTAAGCTGAAAATATTATCTACTTTCACATGAGAAGTGGTTTCATTCTTCATAAAGAGATTTATGGGTCTCCCTACCCACTTATTCACCTAGCTAAGTTACAAAACAAAACTTTAATATTCCAATTAGTTGCAAGCTAATTTAGGAATATTAAAGTCCTCCCCTCCAAAATGTTGCTTATCCTCAAGCAACTGTAAGGATACTACAAAGTCTCCAATGGATATGTCTCCTCCCAAGAATAAAAATTATCCTTTGGTAGATGAACCAAATAGCTCTCATCAGAAGAAGTGGGAGATATATGGAAAGAGTTATATGCTTTCCATTGGCCTCCTCAAGGCATGAGAGATGGTAAATGTTGGGTGCCTCAATCCCAATGAGAAACTCCAATATCCATGCTATCATCCAAAAAAAGTGAGCCATCCTTGGTAGCTCATAGAAACAATCACCAATCCTCGGATTCTACAATGTATAGGGGTTGTATGGCTGAAAATGAGAGATCACGTTATTCAACTCACATTTTATCTCTCTCCATTTATGATAAATATGGAGTTGTTGATATTGGGCTTCAATAATATAGTCCTCTGGAAGCCAAAAGGTACTTGGAATCTCATGTTCCCACTCTTTGGTTTTGCGAACCTCTCTTGCCCAATCCATCCCACATATAGTAAATAGGATGTCATCACCATAAGGGCTCCAAAAGGAAAATGAACTATGTGTCTTATAACCTGCTATATGGTGACAATAATCCATCAAGTGAGACCAACAATGTTTTGCCTCATTTTCCTCTAGCTGTTTCAAAACATCATATGATAAGTGGCCATCCAACCACTTGCTTGCTACCATAAGCTTCTCAAAAGGTTGAAAATAGTGAAGGACATTAGGTTTTAACTAAATATGAGCCAAGTAAGACATGTCTTGCCAAAATTCCTCTTTAAAGTGGTCATCCCCATCACTGAATGTAGTCCCAAAAGGACCATGAAATGCACAAATAGGCTTTCTCTCTTGTGGGGAAATGTGTTGCAAATGTATGGTAAAATAATGTACATACATTGTTAGTTTATCAATAAGCATCAAAACACAATCTTTACCATATATTTTAGACAAGTTGGTGAAGAGGTCCATAGAGGGACCTTCCCATCTCTCCATCAAAAGGGAAAGTAGTTGGAACAAATTTTCAAGGTGGTTGCTCTCCTCCTCATTCATTAAAGAAGCTACATAACTCATGATATGTTGGTGCACATATTCTTTGAGATCCTCCCAATAGAATCCCTCCAAGATGGTGTGATAAGACTCAATGGAACCTACATGTTCTGAAAAGAGTGCCTCATATGCTGCATGTAGAATCTCCTTCTTGAGCTTGGAGTCTTTAGTCAAGTAGATATGATCATGGAAATAAATGACTCCATCAACCACTCTATATCTCCAATATATCACTTTCCCATCAAGAACCTTACATGTGAATAGGTTCTTGGACATTCCACCAATAGTTAGGACTCCCAATATGGATCTAGGCTTCCAAACAATGATAGTGTTGTTAAATTCTAAAATGAAGCACCTGTCATATCATAGCTCCCCTCTTTGACATGCTCAATGAAAAAGCCACATGTTGGGGTAATGTTACCCCACTTTTGTTGCCTCCCTTGCAGCTGATCTTTCTCAAGACAATATTGAAGTAATTGTAGGTTATCCTCCTCTTGGAAGGTATGGCCCATCCAAAACTTCCACAGTTTGGCCCATGCATACAAGAGTGTCAACAACTTGTTGCCATATTCAGAAATATTCCTTATGTGTGGAAGTATCATTTGCTGCTCCAAAGATATGGAGTAGCCCTTTGAAACCATGCTCATGCAATCATAGATTTCTAAATCATCATAGTTCAGTGCAAATAGCAGAGTGGGAGATGACAATGTCCATGTCAGAAAATTTCTCACCCCTCCTTTGAACCCATCAAAGGTTCTCTGCATTTTTCTAGGTCCTCTCAAGGCTCCTTCCTTAGCCAAATATATCAATTCTGCACTATGTTGAGAGAACTCTTTGATCATCTTCCAATCAGGGGGTCTCCCTCGTGGAATGCCTCCATGTAATGAAACATCAATGCCTAGAGCAAGTTGGATATGTGAGTGGACTGATTTTTCCCTGCCCTCACTACGCAAATCATCCTCCTGCTTCCATGCATAAACCTCCTAAAAAGGATAGGTGTGTATGTTCCCAATCACTTGATGTTGGCCCTCCTTCTCATATTCTCCCACCTTCTGCAAGATCTCACGGTCTAAGGTGTCTTTCTCCAATGTAATCAACTCATGCACACCCAAGGTCATATTGGTGTCAAGAGTTTTGATCGCAAGGGAATGATCTATCATAGTGTGTGTCCCCAAGACTGTATTCAATGTTGGAACACACTTCCTCCATTGTTTTGCCTCATTTTCTATCAACATAGAAACATGTTGCTCCTGATCTTCATATGTAAGATCCTTTGGAACTTCTTGCAAAGATACAAGAGCTCCTCTAGTTGAAGAAATTGCTTCATCTACATCTAAAAATAGAAGTAGATCTCCTCCTATTGTCACAGCACTGGAGGCTCTTTCCATCTCTCCCTCTTCCTTCTCCTCATCATTGGAGAATACCTCATCATTAAGAGATACTTTGGCTTGATCTCCATTCGAAGGTCGAATCCCTCATGTTTTCTTCTTTGAGAAGAAATTTCGTCAAGTGGGTTTTAATTGGGACATTCTACCTATACCAGTGCTAATAGGAACATTCAATTTTGCTTTCATTTTCTTGTTCAAGAATAAAATTGTAAAAGGTGTTGGGTCGTGAATATGACCACTTTTTAACACTTATTTCATCCATTTTTACTCTTCTTTATCATATCATTTATTATAATTTATTATATAAATCCATCTTATAATGATTTATGTTCTTATGGATGAATATTATTTCTTCTCCTTTATTTTTAATAAATTGATGATTATTATGCATAATTTTATCAATGATGGTTTATTAATATATTTTGTAATAGGACTCACCACTTTAGCCTCCAAGATATTTGCCAGATTGTAGATTTGATCTCCAAATCATCATCAAATATTCCAACTTAGAAATTCGATGGAATAAGAAGTGACAATTTTGCGGTTGAGATTACGGGCAAATGAAGAAGAATTTGGAAAATCTGGAAAATGGGTTTTGTCTAGAATGGACCAAATTAACTTTTGTGAAGAATGGTTTGCCCAAATTTGGCCTGTATTGAGAGAAACACAGGGTTCTTTGAGCACGATTTTCTCATATTTGTTGTTGTAGTCGTCCTCCAAATCTCAGCTGCAAAGCCAAATTCGCCTTGCTCTTGTTGAAAGATTGATAGAAATATATTTTTATGGTTGATCATGTTGTTGGGAAAAATCCAATATTGTTATGAGAGATCATATTTTCTATTTAATTTCTCCTCTTTCTGATTATAAAAGGAGAGCATATGTAATGTATTGGAGAACAATGGATTATTATTGAATTCCCTTTGTAACATTGTAATTCCTTGACTCTTGTGAGCAAAGAGCAACTGATGTAAAAGCTATTCATGTTTGATTAATGCAAAGAGGCGTTCTTGTTCCATTTCTCAAGCTCTGCAGTAGCCCAGCGACATTTCACCGACGGTTGAGGGCCTAGCCCTGGTGGAGCGATCCGCTGTTTGTATCTCTATTCTTTTATTTATGTTGTGTGATAATTGCATTTAGATTCATTACGATTACAGAGTTATTTGATTGCTGTTGGATTGAATTCAGATTTGATGTATGCATTAATGAATTGCACTGTTATTATATTTTAGCAAGGATCGTATTTACTATTTTATTCATCTTGCTATATTTTATAAAGCGTTGTTGTTCCATTGATTTGTGATTCATTCCAATGAATTGTTTCATAGTGTTGGCCATTGACAGGGTTGAAGTATTAAGAGGATTCGTTGCTTAAATTGCATTAAGTTTATGTTTGTTGTTCAATTAATGTTTGTTGTTCCATTTCCATTTATCGTTCATTTCTAGTTCATTAGGTTCATATTTGTAGAGAAATAGTTTATAGTTGTTGTGTGCATATAGGAATTACGAATTGTTGTTCCTTTCCAATTCTTGTTATTAGAAGAAGTTCTGCTTAGTTATTTTCATCAGCAAGTAGTTCAATTTCTATTTCCTTTTAATCGCTTTAAAGCAGGACTGTTAACTGTAGAGAACACTGGTTATTGCTTCCAAGTTCCTAGATTGATTGCCTTATTTCAGTTTGATTTCAGTTGCATCAATTTATAGAGGAATGAGTTATTGCTACTGTATCCTCGATTGATGGTTGTTGAGTGAATAGATAGATTTTGAGAGCATTTGAGTTCATGTTATTGAAATTAGATTTATTTTTCAAGCATTCATTTACTTTTGTATTTGAAACATTGTACTGCATATTGAAGAGCATTACTCTTGGATAAATCGCTACCTCAGACAGAGTACACTCTTGAAATAAAAAGCCGCTCCCGGATTGATAATTATTGTGAGATAAATAGGTGTTAAAAAGATACCTTTTATGCACTCGACATTTTGGCGTCGTTGCCGGGGAGAGTGTATGCCATTTAGAAGGAGTGATGCACATTTGACCTTTTTTCTTCTTGGGAAGAATTGGGTATTAAAGACGAAAGGTAAGAACCTGCGCATCGAGCAAGGAACATACTTGCTCACAGCCCGCTTCACAGCAGAATTGGGTAAATTTTTTTCTTTAGGAAGGAATAAAGGCTTGTTTTTTTTGAATGAATAGGAAATATAAAAAAGACAAAATTCCTCCGAAAGTTGAGAAACGTAAGGGATCGGTGACCCTTGGTAGAACGACCTTTATTGACAAAATTCTTAAGAAAACTGAATCTCAGCCATCAATAGGACCTAGGAAAATTATTTCTAGACAACCTACTAGTTCCCTTCAGACCACAGAATCACCATCTGTAGCCTTTGCTAAGGTACATAGCCAAATAGAATAGACTGAGCAAGATTCCCAAGAAATTGAGAATTCTCGCCCAATTTTTTTTTTACAAGAAGGGAAGTTGGCTTCTCATATCCTACTATTTATCAACATGCATTTTTCAAATTTGGGTATGTACATGCTAGAGGCCTTATTTTGGAAATGGATCCACTAGAAATACTCTTATACATAATAATATTCGATTTTCAAAGAAGAGTAGATTAGTGGAGAAAATAAAATAAATAAGGAAATAAAACAAACACATTTTTTTATTATTTTATTTTTGTAAAAATAGTTGTTTCTTTGTTGCAACATGCTGTGGAAATCAACATCGGTGATAAATATTTTAATTTATTTGTGTATGCAGATGCATTCTATTGAAAATAAAAATTCTACAAACACTCATATCCATTTTTATCACCAATATGAAAAAATTTCTTGAATATCATATTTTTTTGGCTTGTGGGCTTAATGAAATTCTTGAAAACAAATTTGGGACAGTCATGTTTTGGGAGACCAAAAGTGAATATTTATAAAACATGTTTCTATCCTAATTAGCCCTTGATGTCTAATTTCCAACTCAATTTTAACCATTCAATTTGGATTTGAAACGAAAAAATTAGAACCAAAACATTGACAGGGTGTCTAGTAGGCAGCTCAACAACAAAGTTGGGACAGTCAATTTTTGGAGGCCTAAATGATTATATTTTTAAAACATGTTTCTATGGTAGATTCCTCTATTAATATAGTTTAAAACGCAATTTTAATCACTCTATTTTGATATCATATGAGGAATTTATGACCAAAATACTGACTGCCTATCATAAATCAGCACTCTTGAAACTCTGTTTTCTCGGCTGTTCCCTAGCATATTTGACCCATAAATTCTTCTTATCTTCAAAACCTGTTTCTATTGGAGATAAATAAATGAATCTAATTTAATCTCCAATTTTAATCAGTTCAATCCGCCATTAAAATAATAATTTATGCTTGAAATACCAACTGTTGGTCTGAGCTAGAAAATCGAAAATGACTCTATTATGCAGGTTGTTCTAAGCAAGTTTAACATACCATTACATAGAATTTTTAAAACATGTTTCTATTGGAGATAAATATTTTAATTAGCTCTCATTTGGCTTTGGAATCACTTGAATCGGACGAAAAACAAAGAAGTTATGATTAAAACACTGTTGGTTAGTATGGTCAACCACTGCTCTCCCGCAGGTGACAAATACAATTTGTTTTATTTTTCCATGGATTTGTTCTATAGAGTAACTACTTGTTAGTTTTTTGCATAATTCTTGGATTAGGGGAGCTGTGCACCTCTCTTTCTCCATTATTTAATGTTTTATTGTAGGTAAACACTCGTTTTTTTGCAGGTCTTAGGAGAACAAAGAAGGTCAATTTATGGATGAGCGATTCCTGAAAGAAATTTTAGTGAAACAAGGGCATTTCATCCAGTTCATTACCTAACAGATTTATAACAAGAAGAAATGATGAATTGTTTTCCATTTCAAGATTCATGTTACTGCTACCAAAACATTTTTCAAAAAGATCATTTTTTTTTTCCAATAACATATTGATATTCCCTTAGGAAATAACATCATAGCTGTTGTAACTTAATAAAGTGTTGTTTTTTTATGATTTCTTTTATTTTTTTGTGTTTTAGGTGTTGATCCCTTCAAATTGAAATTTCCTCTCCAATGGTAATTGAACAATAAGTACCCCACCATGCAAGTTTCAATCGCATAAGGAAATTCTTCGGTAGCACCAATTCTGTAAAAAAAAAAAATTACTTTTTCTTGAAACCTGTACATAAAGTTTTTTTTCTTTTACTTTTCTTGTTTTTTTGTATAGAATTTTATTTCCTAAACCATTCTTACTTTGCTTGTGAATTTTTGTTGTTCTTTCTTTCGAAAGGAACAACAGTTTTGCTGTGAATGTTTTTGTTGTTCCTTTCCAAAGGAACAACACTTTTGTTGTTCCTTTCGAAAGGAACAATACTATTGTTGTGAGTGTTTTTGTTGTTCCTTTCCAAAGGAACATCCTTTCGAAAGTAACAACAGCATTTTCGCAGATTGTTTTTGCTGTTCATTTCCAAAGGAACAACACTTTTTTAGTGCATTTTTCTTGTTTGTGAACAACTTTTTGAGGATTTTTTTTTTTTGAATTTTTCATAACTTTTTGAAAGGAAAATATACAATTTATGGAAGGATACACAATCATACAAATTAAAGCTTACTGTAATTAGCAAATCAAAAGAAATTGTCATTTTTAAGAAATTTGTTTAGTAATGATAAGAAAAAGGGAAAAGGGACATAATCAATAACATGATTTTGTTGTCTTACTACCACTAAATTCATATGATCGATTATATTTATCATGTTGGTTCTTTCCCATATTTTATAACTTTCTTTGATTTTTACTTATGGAGTAGGAACAAGGGCATATTATTTTCTATTGAGTTGTTTAGACTTCTTCCACCATCCCTACTCTTAAGGAGTGCTGAGCCATCCTTTATGAATAAATAGGAAAGTGCTATATGAAAAGAAAAATATTTACATATTTCATTAATAATTTTATAATTTGACAGATGGAGGATAGGGGGTCTCATCAAGAGCCGACCTACCATGTTCATAAGGAAGCAAGTGAAGTGGCATTCCCATCATGGCCACCAAACCAGGGATATGGTCCAATGGACAATTGAAAAAATTAAGAAGTCCTTGGAACAGGAGGTCTCATCACGAGCCAGCCTGCCCACTTTTCACTTCTTCCCAGTGAATGGCATTGTGATTTATCTGGTCACCAAGCCAGCACAATGGCCTCCGTTATGATAATTAACAAGCACTTCCTCAGCATAAATAAAGGACAATGGTTCCAAGGGTGAGAGAGAAACTCTGTCAAGGTTATGGACACCTGTGGGCAACAGAGCTCTGCTGATGGTATTGGAGTCACATTTATACACATCAATAGTAATATTAAACCATTTTTCCTATATCTCTATTTAAATATCAGATGAAAGTATGAATCCTTAACCTTTGATTTTGAACCTATTATACATGAAAATCATCATAAATCGATCACATTAGTTTAAGTGGGTAATAAACGCATTTGTACTTATGTTTATCTTAAGCTGTCCCTTCTCCTTATCCTTGAATCATTACAAAATGATTCTATATCTGTTTACGATTTATCACATGCATGGATTTCAGTAAATGCTATAATTTCATTGATTGTATCATAAGTATGTATGCATTTCCATGCTGTACAGTATGTTGCTCTTCTATTTTGCTAATTTTCCACAATATTGATATTGCATTTTTACAGAATTTTTTCTGCTTGAACTTTTTTGCATGCATCTTATCTGTTGCCATTCCAAACTGAAACTGTGGATTCAAGAAAATTGCATACAGAATTGTGATTTGTTTACAGGAGAACAACAAGTATGGGGGAAAATTATATTCGCAGCACGACCACACTATTGCAATTAACAGCAAAGGCTCGTGAACGCGCACAATTCTTCAGACATTATGTGTTTGCATGGCTTCCACCTTTTGCATCACTTTCAGTATTCGCTCACCCTACATCAGCTTCAACAAAGTTCAGTCCCTACATGTCATTCCACATTTTTTCAGAGGTAACACTTGAGGTAAAATAGCATAATTTTCTGATTTATTATGAATTTAGGAGAATTTCATGAAAATCCATTGAGCATTATTTATCATCATTCATTCCACATCTTTACCACTTCCCATTTTTTTAGACACGTCTCATCTTTCAGTTTGGGGGAGTGTTGATTTATTTCATTTCTTTCTTGTGACCATGTCCGTAATATTCTTTATCATCCATGGATATTCTTATTCATTCTCAACACCTCCCTTATTCCATGTTGTTTTACACCAAGCATAGATTTCAACAGATTGTAGCAACCACCTCTCTTTGTTTTCTAGCATCGCATGAGGACATGCTAATTCTTCAGTTTGGGGGGGGGGAATTGCTACACATGATGGATGTTTTCTACTCTCTTTCTCATTTAAGGCATACAATTTCATTTTTATACAGTGCAGAAATTGATTTGCATATATTTTTAAAACTATGAACTGAATTCTTGTGATTTCTGGATAACAAGGAGGTATCATTAAAATACACAAACCTAGATAATTTCACGCTAAATTAGTTCATAAAATTTCGAAAATTATGCACTATCACCTACAACCATTTTGTTTATATCTCATGATCCGTGCATCAAAACGATCTGATTTTTGAGAAAATGGTTAATGAAGTTTGTTGTTACTTATGTCACATTTTTCTGCAACTTCATATACATATAGTTGAATGTCAACTGTAAAAATTGTTATGCCTTTATCAAGATTTCTAAAATTGAATTTTCATTATTTGAGGAAAAATTCATTTGTTCCATCCATTTCATGAGTTGGGATGAACAATTTTCTTTGCTTGGTTAACACATGGGTTTTGTCTTTGGATTGCATGAGGACATGCAATATATTCAGTTCTGGGTTGCATGAGGACATGCAATATATTCAGTTTGGGGGTATGTTGGGCCGTGAATACAACCACTT
This sequence comes from Pinus albicaulis, assembly GCA_034641835.2. Lineage (NCBI taxonomy): Eukaryota > Viridiplantae > Streptophyta > Pinopsida > Pinales > Pinaceae > Pinus > Pinus albicaulis. Next base: position 1,224,377,777 of record CM076584.1, on the reverse strand, counting down.
TTTAACACTTATTTCATCCATTTTTACTCTTCTTTATCATATCATTTATTATAATTTATTATATAAATTCATTTTATAATGATTTATGCTCTTATGGATGAATATTATTTCTTCTCCTTTATTTTTAATAAATTGATGATTATTATGCATAATTTTATCAATGATGGCTTATTAATATATTTTTTAATATCACTCACCATTTTAGCCTCCAATATATTTTCCAGATTGTAGATTTGATCTCCAAATCATCATCAAATATTCCAAGTCAGAAATTTGCTAGAATAAGAAGTGACAGTTTTGCGGTTGATATTCTGGGCAAACGAAGAAGAATCTGGAAAATATGGAACATGGGTTTTGTCTAGAACAGACCAAATTAACTTTATTAAAGAACGGTTGCCCAAATTTGGCCTGTATTGAGAGAAACACAGGGTTCTTTGAGCATTCTTTTCTCATATTTGTTGTTGCGGCCGTCCTCCAAATCTCAGCTGCAAATCCAAATTTGACTTGGTTTTTTGAAAGATGGATGGAAATATATTTTCTGGTTGATCAATTTGTTGGGAACAATCCAATATTGTTATGAGATATCCTATTTGCTATTTAATTTCTCCTCTTTTTGATTATAAAAGGAGAGCATGTATAATTTATTGAAGAACAATGGATGATTATTGAATTCCTTTTGTAACACTATAATTCCTTGACTCTCGTGATCAAAGAGCAACTGATGTAAAAGATATTCATGTTTGATTAATACAAAGAGGCGTTCTCGTTCCATTTCTCAATCTTTGTAGTAGCCCAGCAGCATTTCACCAGCGGTTGAGGGCCCGACCCTGGTGGAGCGATCCGCTGTTTGTATTTCTATTCTTTAATTTATGTTGTGTGATAATTCCATTTAGATTCATTACGATTACAGAGTTATTTGATTGTTGTTGGATTGAATTTGGATTTGATGTATACGTTAATGAATTGCACTGCTATTATATTTTATCAAGGATCGTATTTAATATCTTATTCATCTTGTTATCTTTTCTAAAGCATTGTTGTTACATTGATTTATGATTCATTCCAATTAATTGTTTCATAGTGTTGTCCATTGACAGTGTTGAAGTATTAAGAGGATTCTTTGCTTAAATTGCATTAAGTTTATGTTTGTTGTTCAATTAATGTCTTCTGTTCCATTTCTATTTATTGTTCATTTCTAGTTCATTACGTTCAGATTTGTAGAGAAATAGTTTATAGCTGTTGTGTGCATATAGGAATTACGAATTGTTGTTCCTTTCCAATTCTAGTTATTAGAAGAAGTTTTGCTTAGTTATTTCCTTTCATCACAATTGTCTGATCTTTCTATTTCCTTTGATCAGTTTTAAAGCAAGACTTTCAACTGTAGAGAACACTGATTAATGCTTCCAAGTTCCCAGATTGATTGCCTTGTTTCAGTTTGATTTCAGCTGCATCAATTTCTAGAGGAATGAGTTATTGCTAGTGTATCCTCGATTGATGGTTGTTGAGTGAATAGATAGATCTTGAGAGCATTTGAGTTCATGTTATTGAAATTAGATTTATTTTTCAAGCATTCGTTTACTTTTGTAGTTAAAACATTGTACTACATATTGAAGAGCATTATTCTTAGATTAAATTGTTGCCTCAGACTGAGTAAACTCTTGAAATAAAAAGTCGTTCCTGGATTGATAATTAATGTGAGATAAATAGGTGTTAAAAAGATACATTTTATGCACTCAACAAAAGGAGGACAAACTAAACTCCTTAACAACAAACTCCTTAAACTGCAAAATAAATCAATGCCCATGTGAACAAGACTAAATCTGGGCTGCCTTAATAAATTTCCCTCATGTGTGAAAAGGGATTGTGACAATTGACTGGGTCAACATGACCAAATCTACAGCATTGTCCAGATGCAATGAACCTAGAGGAACAACACAGTTCTAGTTGGAGGGTTCCAATGTGAAAGGAGCTAAACCTTTTGAGATGGTTTAGGGTTTGCAAGGATTTCATCCTATAAATGAAAGAGGAGAGCAGCATGAGAGGGTTGTTGAACATAATATATTGAAAGGAATTTCCATTTAGACACTCCTCATTCTCTAGCTATTTTGATGAGAATTGTGCTATTTAGCACAAGGGTCTCCTGTTTAGGAATCCTCCTCTTTCCTTGAGAGGCCTCTTGGAAGAGTCTTGCTATTCTTGGTCCACTATTAGGCATTTGGCCAAGCTTCTTATTCCAACTACAATTCAGATCCTGTTGAGGGTTTGGTTTTCCTTGTGAGCAATATCAAGTGGAAGATATATCTGCTCAGATCTATGCATATCTAGCCTCTCTTTTCACTGGGAAAACCTTCTACCCCATTTGCAAGAGTGTTCTAGATCATTGGAGCTCCAAATACATACATTGGCATCAGGCAAAAATATTCAACAAGCCTACAGTGCATTTTTTGCCCCAGATCTACGTTATTCTGCAAGAGAAGAGTTGCAGGGTGTTTGGCAACTATTTGGAGGAGAGATATCTGGTGTAAAGGAGTCTTCCTTACATTATGGTGATCCATGGATTAGCCAACTAATCCATGTATGTTTCAGATATGTTTTATTCATTGCTACATTTGCTTCAGAATTTTTGAATCATTCTGCAGATCTGTTGCAGTAGATCTCTGATCTACTCTCTGTGCTTCATGTTTTGCTGAAAACCCCATGGGGTATGCAAAATAGAGACAGTCTAGTGTACATATCTGATATAGATCTAATATTTTGAACACATATTTGTCCTAGATCTGATTTGTAACCTACAACTATTGTTTACTCATAAAAAATAACGCTTACATGGATTTGCAGTGAAATATATTTGTTGTAGCACCTCTTTTGGAGGTTTTTTCTCCATAAAGTCTCCTTCTTTCTCTTGTACATTGATTGGGCTTTACTGTAAATCTGATTTATCATTGTATAAGTTATTTTCAAGCTATCATATTGGCCTACTGCTACTTCTATCTAGAACTGTGTTATTTTCTGGGAAATGTTCGTTTATATTGTTGCAGTCCCTCCTTGGGGCATTTTTCAAGCAAACCAGGTGTGGGAGATCTGTTTAACCCTCCTAGGAGGATTTATTTTTCATATCCTCTTGGATCTAGGACTTAGATACTCATATCTAAGGGATCCAAGTGCTGGTTTCCAATCCTGTAGCAGCCATTCCTGGAAAATGCATTTTCCAGTCATGCCTTGCTAGCATATCCCATTTTGGGATACTACAGTGGTATCAAAGCAGCTTTCTTGGCACAGCCTGTGCTCTGCCCTTTTGAAGAGAAAAAATATCTTTTCATGGGAGGAAAATACTGATGAAGAAATGTGGTTACACCAAAGACATGGAAGTAAAGAGTCCAAACCCTTTATCTGGAAGCTTGCAGAAAGAAGAGTTCCCAAGAACTCTTTCTCAAGATATGAATGAACTGAAGGGAGAAATCTGGGGGATGAAGAGGGGAAGACATGTAGATCCCTAAGAATAATCCTTATGTCAAGAAGGCCCCAGTATTTCCTACCATGTGTGTGAGCATTCAGACACACAACATGATCTTCAACGTTGGAACATGCCTACTTTCTTGTCAAAGAAAGGAAGGAAGGGAGGAACACAAAAGGAGGAATCTCTTGGTTATTATCTCCAAGAATATGAATCTCAATCAGAGAGATTCAAGGAGCATCTTCATTTCCCAGAGTTCTGTCAACTCAAAGAAGAAAGATCTAACAACTACAGTAGGAGGGAATGGTGCATGCAGCACACCTTGGGTAGATTCTCTCTACCTACATTTGATGGATCACCTAAAGACTCAGCCAAGTCTTGGGTAAAGAAGCTTGACACATACTTGCAGTTGCATCAAGTATCAGAAGAAGAAGCCTTGAGAGTAGTAGCACTACATATTCAAGGGAAGGCTTATGCCTGGTGGTTGTTTGAGTCCTCTTCCTTGAAAGGGAGAAACATCTCTTCTTATGAAAGATTCACTAGGAGACTAGTGACAAGATTTGATGAGGAGAAGGAAGAGAGAAATCAGAGAAGATCCTCCAGCACTGTGCAAGAAGGAGGAGATCTATTTTCATGTGGAGAAGGAGATGAAGCAATGACTTCCATTAGGAGGATTCTTGCACCTTTGCAAGGAATTCCAAAGGCTCTTCCATATGGAGGACATGAGTAGCCTATGTCCTTGCTAAGAGACAATGAGATAGAACAAAGGATGGGTCACACAGTTGATCCACTATTAGAAGATAGGGCAAGAGCTCCAATCAGAGGCACTCTTACACCATTAAGAGGGGTCTCCAAGTTTCATGGTACTTCCACACATCAATCTGAGATGGATTTTCGCAGTGGAAGCAGTCATGAAATGTTCCCATCTGTTGTTCACATGGGAATGAGTCATGAGACATAATTATCCTATGGTATGCCATTCGGAAGACCACCTGATTCAGATTTGATGAAATATGTTTCATACATTGATTCTCCTTTCATAGATCCAAGGGAGGAGGGAGCATTAGAAGACAATGCTATAGCACTGAGAGTATGGGGGAGGTACAAAGAAAGGGAGAGCATTTCTCCTTTGACCTCATTATCGATCCTCACCTCTCAAATTGTGTTGAGAAGATATGCTGCAAGAAGAGAGAATGACACCATCATGAAGCATGAGATGCAAGACTTGAATCAGAAGACAAACTTGCTTGAATAACACTCTTCCCTACTAGAAGAGTGATGGTGGTATCACCTGCATGCTTTGGAAAAAATAGAAAGGCCTTGGATAGATGATAGCTTCCCATGGGAGACTAACTTCCAAGAGCTTCCTTCTTCTTTGAAGCATGTGCATGAGCAAGGAGGGAAGCAAGGAAGGTTTGGCAACCTTCCACTTTGTACCTTTGGCATGGGAGATGTCAATGGGGAGGACAACAACATGGCAGATACTTCATATGACACACTATCATCGCTATCATTGTTGGGCACTTTAGATCCCTATTGGAAATCCCAACTGTTGGTGGAATATTCCAAGGATCTTCATACTTGCATGATTCTTGATGACTGGTTGCATGAAGGAAGCTATTCAGTCCTTAATGGAGTCATCTATAATCATGGTAGGATCTTCTTGTCTAGAGCTTCCAAGCTTAAGGAGAAGTTACTACAGAGGGCTTATGAAGAGTTCAAATTCAGCCTCACCTATTCCATGAAGCTCAACAATATCATTTTGAGGAGCTACTATTGGGAGGGCTTTGAAAGAGAACTGTATTAGCATTTTCAAAGATGCATGGACCTTGTGGAGTTGGAGCAGCAACATGACTCTAAGGAAGAGTTGAATCAGCCCTCTCTTTCTTCCCTTGAAGAAGAGAGTAGATCTATGCACCACTCCATTGATATGAGAAGGACTGTTGGTGGAGAGCATGTTCATAGTACATGTGTTTTATATTCTGATTTCATGCATTCTTACACCATGTTATTGCAGGCCATGACTCCAAGGAGTGATATACTTTGTAAATCTCATGGAAATTGTTGGGCCACCACAAATTCTGAATTTGGCCACTCCCTTGATTTGCAAAGGGAGATTTGTTTTCATGATGGGTGCTTCCCAAAGGCACCAAATATATCTCACATTTTCTGCAATAGTGAGATGACTTCGGTAGCAAGTAAGTGGTGGGAAAACCACTCACCACATCTTGGTTTGATGCACGCAGGGGATGCTCTGCGCTGGTTCCACATGTGGGACTATGATCCAACTCCTTGTGCACATATTTTTGTTTGTTTGTGCATTGTTTTGATCCCCAATATTAATGATGTGCTTGTACTTTTCATGGGGATGAATGGAGGAAGGAGGGAAGGCATGCATGTGCCCTATGGGATGACTACACTCCCTGTACTTTCTGTCTTATATTTCAGGGATGGCATTGGGAAAACCATGTTTGTTTCATGTGATTCATTGTTTCCTTATGGGAGGAGCTATTTGCGTCTCATGAGGACATTATGGGGACAATTCATGGATGGATGGGATGGTGATCACTTAGCTTATGAGAGAATATTATCTTTTTTTTGTGACACCAATGGAGGAAGAGATGAATTGTAGCACTCACCTTATCAGTTTCTTGAGGACAAGAAACATTTTGGAGGGGAGAATTGTAATATTCCTAATTAGCCCAAGCTAATAGGAATATTCAATTTTGTTTTTTTTTTTATTTTTTTGTTCAAGAATAAAATTGTAAAGGAGGACAAATTAAACTCCTTAAGCAGCAAAATAAATAAATGCCCATGTGAACAAGGCTAAATCTGGGCTGCCTTAATAAAATTCCCTCAAGTTTGAAAAGGGATTGTAACAATTGACTGGGTCAATAGGACCAAATCTAAAACACTGTCCAGATGCAATGAACCTAGAGGAACAACACAGTTCTAGTCGGAGGGTTCCAATGTGAAAGGAGCTAAAACTTTTGAGATGGTTTAGGGTTTGCAAGGATTTCATCCTATAAATGAAAGAGGAGAGCAACATGAGAGGGTTGTTGAACATATTGTATTGAAAGGATTTGTTTGTTTAGACACTCCTCATTCTCTAGCTGTTCAGCTGAGAATTTTGTTGTTTAGCACAAGGGTCTCCTGTTTAGGAATCCTCCTCTTTCCTTGAGAGGCCTCTTGGAACAGTCTTTTTATTCTTGGTCTAATATTAGGCATTTGGGCAAGCCTCTTCTTCCAACTACAATCCATATCCTGTTGAGGGTTTGGTTGTCCTTGTGAGAAACAACAAGTGGAAGATAGATATGCTCAGATCTATGCATATCTAGCCTCTCTTTTCACTGGGAAAACATTCTATCCCATTGGCAAGAGTGTTCTAGATCATTGGAGCTCTAGATCCATACTTTGGCATCAAGCCAAAATCTTCAACAAGCCTACAACACAGTTTTTCCCCCAGATCTGCATTATTCTGCAAGAGAAGAGTTGCGGGGTGTTTGGAAACTATTTGGAGGAGAGATCTCTAGTGTAAAGGAGTCCTCCTTACACTATGGTGATCCATGGATTAGCCAAATAATCCATGTATGTTTCAGATATATTTTATTCACTTCTACATCTGCTTCAAAAATTCAGAATCATCCTGTAGATCTGTGTCTGAGCCTACGTAACTTCATGTTTTGCTGAAAACCCCAAGGGGTATGTAAAATAGAGACAGACTAGTGTACATATCTGATATAGATCTAATCTTTTGTAAATAGATCTATCCTAGATCTGAGTTATAACCTACAGCCATTTTTTACTCATAAAAAATAACGTTGGCATGGCTTTGTAGTGAAATATATTTGTTGCAGCACCTCTTTTAGAGGATTTTTCTCCATAAAGTCTCCTTCTTTCTCTTGTACATTGATTGGGCTTTACTCTAAATATGATTTATCATTGTATAAGTTATTTGCAAGCTATTATATTTTCCTACTACTATTGCTATCTAGAACTGCGTTATTTTATGGGCAGTGTTCTTTTATATTGTTTCAGTCCCTTCTTTGGGCAGTTTTTAAGCCTTCCTAGGTGTGGGAGATCCATTTAACCCACCTAGAAATATTTATTTTTGATATGATCTTGGATTTAGGACTTAGATACTCAGATCTAAGGGATCCAAGGGCTGATTTCAAGAGTTGTAATAGCCATTCCTGAAAAATGCGTTTTTCAGGCATGCCTGGCTAGCAATCCCAATTTTGGGATATTACATTGCCCTAGGAAAAGAATGTTATAGATATTTAACCCCCTCAAAAATGTTCTGAAATGGATTTGGATTCATGGATCCTTCCAACTCATGCAAAGGTTCTAATTCCTTGGGTTTGGCTAGCTCCCCCAAAGAAGTTTTTGAGTGTTTTAGTTCAAATATTTTCACTAATATCCTAGTGAACTTTGCATAAGTAGATATATTTTCATTATTTAATGAATAATATTCATAAAACCACCAGGCATAAGCCTTACCTTCAAGATGCAGCACTACCACTCTAATGGCTTCCTCTTCTAAAACTTGATGAAACTGAAAATATGTGTCTAGTTTCTTTACCCAAGCCTTGGCTATTGTTAGGTCCCTATATTACCAGTATAGTCCCTTATTGTTGTTAGTGTAACCCCCTTATTGTTATTATTGTCCCCCTGTAACCCCCATATTGTTATTATTGTGCCCTTAAATTATTATTGTTAGGTTGGCTAGGATTACGTTGTGGCCCCACAAAGATTACATTGCGGCCCCATGGACTCCTGTTTATAGAAAGGAGGTTTTGTAATTTGTATCATCCAAGAATTGTTCATTCATGTAGTGTATTGGAGGTTTCCCCATCGAAGTGGATTATTTCTAAGGCATTTATATCTCTTTTCTTCTATATTTGGAGCTGGATTCACAACATTTGGTATCATAGCTTTGGATTCTAGGGTTTCGTTGCTCCAAACAAGTCATCGTGGCATTTTCGCTATAACTTTGTTTCTACATGTTACACTAAAATTTGTCACCATAACATTTTAAGTACTCCCTTGGAAGTCTACAATATCAAAGTTCCCAAAGTCAAGCCTTGAAACTAAGATTAAAGCTCATAAAATCCTTAAAACTCTGGTACTGCATTTTCTCCTAGTTTTTCTTGCGGTCTCGCACCTGTTGGCTATAAATAATGCATAGCCAAACACACTTTTTGTTTATTAAAAGTGCAGACCCCTGTAAAATATTAGAAAAGGTGCAAGTAAAATCTAGAAGCCCAGTTTAAGTAATTTTTAGAAGCTTTTAGAAAAATTCCTGCGGTGGAAAGATCGCTCCTTTCATGTTCATACATCCCATCCAATAAGGAGCTAACCCCTTGATGTAAGGAACTAATCCCTTTGAAGGAGGATTATATCCATTCTTGTATGGATCTATAACCTCCTCTCTTCCACTATAAAAAGAGGCATAGGGTAGCCTCAAAGGGTGACAATTGATGAGTTGAAGTTTTAGTATTATTGGAGGCGAAGTGCTGTTGAAACTTAGACCCTTTTAGCTGAGATTTCATGTGGGAAAGATTACATACCTGTATGTATCTCAGTTGGAAGAGTGCAAGGCTTGTCAGAGTGGAGGAAACGCTTGTTCCGGACCCCAAGAAGACCTGTACAACATCAAGGCAAACACGGTTGTAAGGTTCTTCTTTATTTAAGTTAATACAAATAAATCTATTTTTCTCAATAAGCTATCAATTGATTAGTTTATTTTATGGATTCCTTGATCACCATAATGGATATGATTTATGAATATATGCTATGCAGGTGATATTTGATGTTTTCTTGTTTATGATGGCAGATATTCGAAGGAAACTCTTTCGGGCAACTGAAGGACTATTACTACAAACAAGCATTGGATCAAAGGTAGGATCGGTAAACCTTTATAGCATTTAATTATGAATCACAATATATCTAGAGAGATATAGTTTTGTTTGTCCATATTTTGCTAGCTACGTAGGACACTTGGGAGGTTTGTCTTGTCTACAAGAACGACTTATCCATCCAACAAAATGGTGACTCCACCGGGGAGGGATTTTGAGCTTTGATTTCTTTTATTTTTTGACTTTGAATTTATGTTTCCTGATTTTGATTGAGTTATACTGGTCTGGGTGGTTTATCCCTGTAGAATCCCTGAGAAGTATTTCAGAATTTTTGGTTTTTTCTCTTGTGTCCGCTCTTTTCCTTTAGATACAGTGTGGGCAATTCCGCACTTTTCCTGTACCCACAGTGCATGACTGCACTGGTTTGCACTGAATTCTCCAAACCCTGTCAAAATTTTTGAAAATTCTTAAAATTCTATTTTCAGGATTAGTTTTTTAGGTTCTCAGTGATTACTCAGACCTGTATCTTCTGTCAGATAGCCTTGGTTAAGAGTTTATTTCAGCATTTGTAGTTTTGATTGATTTTCTAAAAGATTTTCATGTTTTAATAATTTTTGCTTTGTCTCTATCCCGCTCAAAGATTGGAAACCTTGGTATACCTTTAGATCACTAGTGTTTCCTTGATTTCTTGCTGAGTCTGGCATTTTAGCAGAATTTTTTTGTGAGATTTAGATCCCATTTTTCTCATTTTCACATCTTTGAAAAACTTTTGTTGATAAGTTTGGAATTTCACTTAAAAAACCAAAATTGGATGTTTTGAGTTCTTGCTAATCCAAGCAAATGAATTTCTTAGTTAGATAACAAGCTAAGCAAGACATCCTTAAAATATTTGAAGTTTTAATTTAGATTTAGTCTTAGAATTTTTAGATCTCAATATTGATGTTTTTTAGCTTTGAGTGCTTTTTTGGAAATTGTAGTGTCTTTTGAAGAAAAACTTGGTTTGTAGTTTCGATCTTGAATAAAAGGGATTTCTTATTGAGCATATATCATTTTCAGTTCTCATTGAAATTAGATTTCCTTTCATTTATTCTTGTCTGAAGAAAATATTTGTTTTTACAAAGATTGCATTTCTCAACTCTTCCTTAGCTAGAATTCATTGAAAGAAAATGAATTGTTTCTCATTATTAGATGCATTTTAGTATGTTTTGAGTCGGGTCAATACATATCATCAATTTCACATTCGTACCTATTGTCTTAAGAAACAGCTCTTAAAATCAATGCTTAAATTAAAATTAATCTAGTAACTTTTATATTTTTAGGGCTCTTTTCACCAATATAGCTTAGGTAAGTGTCTTGGAGTAGGGAGTAATTAACTCTCCAAGACAGTTAAAACAAACAAGTAGTTGATCTTGCGGTAGGAAAAAATCCAATAGTCACTCGTATGCTATGGGAATCTCCTCTTAAAGGAGTCAATCACGAGGTCATATCTGAACCAGTGGGATAATCAATTCTATCTCATTGGGAACAATAGAAGATATGCACGTATTAACAATGGTAAACCTCAGATAGACCATCGTCGAGGAGCCAGGGGTCACTTGTCGGTATACCTTGGATTATGTCAAGGAGCCTTCAAGGGGATTGAGCTTTGTTACTCTGCCCTTGCGTGTATGTCGGGCCGTAGATTGTTCCCCCAAGTATATTAGTTCCTTTTGGTAACCATAGTGACCATAATCTTATAGTTTTTTCCTAAGGTGACGGTAGAGGAAAGATCCCACTGTACCTGGAGCAGCCGTCGACTAGATTCACTTGGACTCTCCGAAGAGTTATCTTCACTCGAGATGGTTTAAGTGGAGAAACTTGCACTGGTATGTTTCATTAAGTAGGTTGTTGGGGTAACTGTTCCAATCACCCTTTCGGCATTAAATACTATGACGTTGGAATTCATCACCAACTAGTTTTTTTAGTGTGGGAAGTTATTGTTTCTGTGTGGATTGATATCCTAGATTTTTAGGCATGTGATTCATTTGTTTGTTTCCTTAGTGACTCTAGGATTTTTCATTGAAATTTTATTTGATTGTGTGTGATTAAAATTTTTAATCGTGGCTGAATTACCAAGACAATCATGTAGACTTTAGGGGAAGCCCCCTGAGTATACACCAAGCCAACTTGAAGGGCTGCGAGCTCTAGTATTGCCTACTGACAATAGAACTATATCAATAGAAGCAGGAGAGTCATATATAGTTTCTCATCCTGATTATCAACTAAAAACAACAAAGCATATTCAAGAGCCAATTTTAGTTTCTAAACTTACTGGTAGTATTTCTCTTTCCAGTGAATTTGTTGAAGAACCTGAAATTTCTGAACCTGATACTGAACCTGCTATTTTGGAACCATGGTTAGGATTTGTTACCCAACTTCTAGTGATCCTGGTTCACCTAGGGTAAGACATATCATTACTGAAAATCTTCCTTCTGACCTCATTTCTATTGAAGAACTTGTCAGTCGAGATGAAGAAGTAACTCTTCCCGAAACCCAACAGACTTTGAATCTTAGGGAGCGTGAATCTATATTCTACAGTCCTTTTAGAAGTGACGCTTGGTATTTATCATTGACAGATTTTTTAGAAAACCCGGGTCTTAGTTTTTCACCACCCTGAATTCCTTTTCATCCTACACCAAGAGGTTATTATCCTTCATCAAATATGTCGGGTGAGTCATCTATGTTTTCCCAATCTCCAGAAACAATTTTATATGGTAGTCCTTCTGTTCCTTTGGGGTACCAGTCACTCTCTGGTACTTTCTCAAGAGAAAATCCTCAACTAACTGAACAAGTGTTATCATCTGGTACAAATGGAACTAAAACTGAAACGTTGAATGCAGAGAAAATTTTTATGATGTCTGGTAACATTCCCAATCCTCAACCTCAAGGTAGTCAGTTACTGCTTGGGGGGAAACCTCAAGGTAGTCAGTTACCGCCTGGGGGGAAACCTCAAGGTAATTTTTTACCAGGACAAAATGTAGGACAATATTATTTACCTGGAGAGCAACCTCAAGGATAGTACATACCTCAAGGTTATCAACCTCAGGGACAGTAAATACCCCAAGGTCAACCCCAGACTCAGTACATTCCTGAGGGTCCTTATCAACCTCAGATTCAGTACATGCCTCAAGTTTATCAACCTCAAGGTCAGTACCCAACTCAAGGTTTCTAACCAACTTCCAGTCAATCATTTTTACAAGGAACTGGAAATTTACCACTTAATTATCAACCCTACGTTCAATCAAGCTATGGTCCTTCATATGCACAACCTTCTGCGAGTCAATACCCTGGAATGAACATGGTGTGGAATCCATCTCAAATTCAATAGACTATGCAACCAAATGTGCAGTTACCTAATCAACCTGGACAACCTTTAGTCTCAGGTCCAACCCAGCAACCTGTTCAGCCTACTATTCAAATCCCTGCACCTGGTTTTGTTCAGCAGCCTGGGCCTAGTATGCCTCAGACTCCACCTCAGACTTCTGCAGCTACTGCAACTTCTGTTCAACCTACGACACCTATTTCTGGAGTATCTGTAGCTCCGGTTTCTTTTGTCCCTGCATCAGTGCAAATTCCTCAAGCCTCTGTACCACAATCAGGGCCTACAATTTAGATTATGGTCTAGATGCCTACGGGACAAGCTGGTTCTAGTACGATTGTCTCTAGTCAACCATAATTTACTTAGCAACCGTACCAGGGACAGTATCAAATTGTTCAAGCTACAAAAAATCCACCGTATCGGTATCAACCATACCCTAGGTATACTTATCAAATACCTCAAAAACCCCAGTATGGTCTGGTTAATCCTGGTTACCCAGGAGGTTTCATGATTCCAAATGCACATTCGATTCCAGGATATCTTGGCTATCCTCCTCCTGGAACTGGTTTGATCACTCAAGGTTATCAAGACCCTAGCCATCGGTTACCATTCATAGCAACTTTAGATTTACCGAATCTGTTGCACCTCACGAACAATCCCATTTTTTATCTTTCATATTGGCCGTTGATGCCTAACAAGTTGCCCAGTGATATTCCAAAATTTGAAGGTAAGTCAAGTTAGGAACCATTTAATCATGTTATGACTTATCACCTCTAGTGCGCATCTAATTCACTAGTCGATGATTCGATTCAATTACGTCTTTTTCAGAGAAATCTCATTGGTCTAGCTGCCAAATGGTACATTGAGTTACCACGCGGCTCTTTTAATAATTTTAATGCGCTAGCTACTACTTTCTTAACCCATTTTCAGTTTCCTGTTAGATACGACAATGGCACAAAATTAATAACTTCCTTAAAACAGTCTACGTCTATGTACATATTTGATCATATTCATGAATGGAGACATAGAAGGCGTTTAGTGAAAGTCTTTATTCCAGATCAAATTTTGGCTGAATGGTTTATTAAATCATTATTGCCCAAAATTACTGAATATGTGGCCAAAGGAGGTGTTGTTACGGAAGAGAAAGTCATTGCTCAGGCTCAGTACCTTGACCTTGTCTATACTCAGTTAGGTACTCTGTATGATAAAATCCCCGATTTACCTGGTCAGTTAACTGCAACTCCTTCTGGCTCTCATGCCACTGATGGTGTATTTGGTTCTGTTAGTACTGGTAAGAGTAAGAAGAAGTCTTCCAAGACTACTTCTCCTATTATCACTTTACCCGATTCACCCAAAGGATATTCTTCCCTAGAAACTTTCGCCGATATCCATGTCATAGAGACATCTACGACCAAATATAAAAATGGTGGTAAGAAGAAAGGTAAGAATAAAAAGAAAAAATATTCAAAAGAGAAAAATGATACAACTAAACCGACTGATGAAAAACGCAAACCTCGATATCCTTGTCTCATCTGTGGCCAAGATAATTTTACGAAATAATGCCCGCATAGAGCCGAGGTATCAAAATTCGTTAAGGGTTCGCCTATACCTGCTGTCTTGAAGGATCCCTTTCCCACTCAAGATAGTAACATGGTTGGATCTTCCTCCAATCCAGTTGAGGATATTTTCATGGTTGCGACACGATCGCAAGATTACAGTAGTAAAAATACTGGTGAAGAAGCAGAAACATCCAATTCTACATCGACTACATCTCCCTCAGTTTCTGATCCATTATAGATCGAGAAACGAAATCCTGACTTAGTAATTAAACTCCCTACAAAAGGAGTACTTTGTAAATCATCTTTCAATCTGCATGCGAGAGCTGCTCAGAATTACAATATTGTTGAAGATTTGGCAATTTCCCCTTCAGCAATGTCGGGTTTGGTAGTTTTGCAATCATGCCCAGCCCAAAGAAAATTACTTTTTTCAGCCTTAGGAGTCGTAGATCTCCAGGATTTGAATCTCATGATCTTCGTTTTAGAGAATTTTACACCCCGCCTACCTCATCAAATGGCTTTTCAGATTTCGGTAATAGTAAAAAACAAGCGTATCTTTCGTATTGTTGTTGATTAAGGGGCTTCTACGTGTATAATGTCATTAAAATGTTGGAAATCACTTGGTTCTCTCACAATTAACCAATCACCAACTATTCTCAAATCTTTTCATGGAAGAGGTTTTCAGCCATATGGTACTTTACAAGATCTACCAATAGAGGTCAAAGGCAAAATGGTTAATCTAGATGTGGAAGTGGTTGATGCCCCTCTGGATTACAACCTTATCCTGGGTCGCAGTTGGTCCTACACCATGACTACTATTGTATCATATATCTTTTGTCTCATCATGTTTCCTCATAAAGGAAAGATCGTTAAAGTAGATCAACTCTCATATTATTCATCCAACCCAGCCTCTACTGATAGTATTCAACATATTGGAAAATCAATTATCCCTTATAAGGATGTCAGAGTAGGTTTGATTAAAGATTCAACTTTACTGGGAAATTTTTCCCTACCTCCTCCCAACGTACAAACTTCTATTGCTAATATCAATATGATTGCATCAAGTACTATTTCGTTTGATGATCCTTGGATAGTACCTTTAGAATCAGAATTGGATTCTTTTGATGGCCCGATGCCTTTGAGTCCTTTTGAGTTAGCATATCAACAAGTACAGTCATTTTCCGATATTCCTTCAACTGTGTCTAATCCCATGAATGTGATCAATCAAGAGTAATTTTCAATATCGATTTTAGCTCCAATTCTGGATCCTGCTCAACAAGTATTCAATACTGATGAACATATTCATGAATTCTTTTCGGTAGATGAGTTACCATGGGAAGATCTTCATCATAGATCTTCATTTTTACTTGATCTTGATCATTTCGAAAATGGTTTTTCCTCTATTTTTACCACTTATTACGTCAAAGAACCTCAAAATCCTCTTTTACATTCCGATTCTAAATTGAATTTAGAAAATATTTCTATGACGGTTCCTCTTGACATTTCAGTAAAACCTGGAATTGTTGAAAACATTCACATAGGTGCTTCTTGTATGCCTGAAGAAATTCAAACATATAAAGCCCTATTTCAGGAATTCCGCGACATTTTTTCCTGTTCATATGAAGAAATGCCAGGAATCGATCTGTCGATTGTTGTTCATGAAATTAAGACATACCCGGATGCTAAACCCATCAGACAGAAATTACGTCAGATTCATCTGAGAAAAGATGTCGCTATCAAAGCAGAAGTTGAAAAATCACTTCGTGCAGGTTTTATTTATCTGATCTTGTTAATGGACTATGTATCTAATATTGTTCCAGTTAATAAAAAACAAGGAACAATAAGAGTATGTATTGATTATAGGGATTTAAATCGCGCTTGTCCAAAAGACAATTATCCAACCCCTTACATCGATCAAATTATTGACTATTGTGCTAGAAGCGAGATGTTCTCATTTATGGATGGATTTTCTGGCTACAATCAAATAAACATACTCCCTGCAGATCAACCTAAAACAACTTTCATTTATCCATGGGGAACTTTTTCTTATCGAAAATTACCTTTTGGCCTTGATAACGCTGGCACCACTTTTCAAAGGACCATGTCTTATGCATTTCACGACATTAAGCACATTGTGCAGCCCTACCTCGATGATTTTCCTGCTCATTATTCACATAGATCAGATCATATTACTAATTTACAAGCCATCTTCATACGATGTAGGCATTATAAGATTCGTTTGAATCCTCACAAATGTGTTTTCTGCGTAGAATCTGGACAATTATTGGGATTTGTTGTCTCAAAGGTAGGAATTCATGTCAACCCATTGAAGGTTGAGACAATCATCAATTTACCTCCTCCTTCTACTCTTCACCAACTCCAAATTTTGCAAGGGAAAGAAAACTTTTTACGTCGATTTATTCCTAACTACGCCGAGTTAACAAAAGGTTTCACTAGGTTGTTGAAATAGAACATTCCTTTATTTTGGGACGAGGTCACTAATAGATCTTTTTATGCTTTGAAAAGCATGTTGACCCATGCACCGTTACTACATCCTCCCAACTACAACCAAGATTACTTTTTGTACCTCGCTACTTCTGATTCCACGATAGGGATGGTTTTAGTTCAGGAATATGAATTTCATAATGAACATGTGATTTATTATCTTAGTCGAAATTTGCATCTGACTGAGATTAAATATTCACATGTGGAGAAATTGGCCTTGGCAGCTATTCAAGTTGTCCAACGTTTTCGTCACTACATAATTTTACACAAAATGACAATGATCTCTGATTGTAACCCTATGATGTACATATTAACCAAACAATTGCTAGGGGGAAAATACTCTAAATGGATTGTTATCCTTCAGGAGTTTGATTTGGAATTTGAAAAATCCAAATCCAAGAAATCATTGATCTTTGCTAAAATTATGTGTGATTTCCCACGTACTGATTCAGAATCTATGGCAGAACAACCAATCACGGATGAATCCTTGTTTCTTATCAGTACCATTGATCCTTGGTATGGAGATATTATTTTTTATCTTCAGACCCAATATTTTCGGCATGAGATTTCATGGTCGCAACAACGCAAAATTCGTTTCCAGTCTCAACAATATCATATTGTTGGCAACACACTATACCGTCGTGGTGTGAACTCAGTTTTTCGACGTTGTCTAACTCATGACGAAGCCGAAAAGTTTCTAAATAACTATCACTTCGGAGCATGTGGCGGTCATATGTCTGGGTATGCCACAACCCAAAAGATATTGCGCGTAGGTTATTTTTGGCCATCCTTGTTTAAAGATTGTATTTACATGGTCAAAAAATGTCATAATTGTCAAATATTTGATTGAAAAATGCATGCACCACCTGCTCCTCTTCACCCTATAATCGTTGTCAGTCCTTTTGCAAAATTGGGCATTGATTTCATTACATGTAACCCTCACTCCGTCGGGGGGCATCGGTATATTATTCTAGCAGTAGATTATTTTACCAAATGGGCCGAGGCGATGCCTACATTTGCAGCAGATGGCAAAACTGCAGCTACTTTCATATTCAATCATGTGATTTCTCGTTTTGATGTACCCCAAGAAATAATTACTGATCACGAGAGCCATTTTCGAAATATCATGATGACCGAGTTAACGGACCAAATTGGCCTATGCCATGACAGTTCCACACCATATTATCTACAGGCCAATGGTTTAGTTGAAGCAATAAATAAATTTTTAGTCACCATGATCAAACGAATCATTGGAATTCATAAGTCGAATTGGCATACCATGCTCTTTTCAGCACTTTGGGCATATCAAACCTCAGCAAAAACATCGACAGGTTTTACCCCTTTTTAACTGGTTTACGGTTTAGAAGCTGTATTACCCATTGAATGTGAGATACCATCACTCCAACTAGCCATAGTGTTGCTACCAACCACTTCTGAAGAGGAGAAACATTTTTTATACTTGGCCCAATTAGATGAGAATCATCGCACCGCTGCATTAGCTACCGAGGCTCATGTGAAAATAATGAAAGCTCAGTATGATAAAAGTGTTACCCCTCGTAATTTTTCAGAAGGAGACCTAGTTTTGATTTATGATCAAGCCAACGATAAACTAGGGGCTGGGAAATTTGAACCCATATGGCATGGTCCTTATATTGTCAAGCGATAGCTTGCAAAAGGGGCCTATGAATTAATTGACTTTGACGAGGTCTCTTTAGGTAAACCCAGAAATGGACTTTATGATGCAGGGGCATTAGACACTAGCCAGCAATGTAGGAGGTTTTATCCACATGTTGTGGCTAGGAGGGTTCGAAATCATTTGAATTGTAACAGCTAGGTGTCAATACCTCAGCTTCCTATTGCATTTAGATCAGTTAGGATTAGTAGAAGTTGAATAGTTAGGTTCAGTCCATCTGTCATGTTTCTGTTATTCGAATAAATGGTGATTAGGCTTTTGGTTTGCTGAAAACGGTCCTCACAGAGGAACCGAAGAGGCACATAATGATGTATATAAATTGTATTCCCCGAATGCATAAGGGGAGGATATTTCTGCAATAAAATCTGTGTGTTAAACAATTGCTCCCGGTTGAATGAATTTGTGCTTGTTGGCTATCAAATTGTTTTAGATCGATTTTGTGAGGTAATTTGTTTAATTGTGAGGCGATTGAACACTATCCTGTATATAATTGCTGAATTGATTTGTTGTGCAATCTCCACATCTCTCTGTTCATTTTTTCCTTTGAATTGTTTGAACAATTGAAAATCCCACTCATAGCGGAGGTCTGTGTGCGATCTTGGCCGTCGAAATCTGTTTAATGGTAGTGAAAATTCCGCCTAAAGAGAATTACACTTGTTTTGTTGTTAATTAGAAATTCTGCCCGTAGTTAGACCCTGAGTTATTGAATCAAAGGATAGAGTAACCCCAAATCAACTTTGGTCAATCACTGTTCCAAATCCGAGAGTGGATTTGCGAAACCAAACTGCCATATCGCACTACTTTTGTGGAGTAAGCGGTATTTTCCATTTGGGAGCGATTCCATAGAGCAGCTGACACGTGGCCTAAGGCGGGACCCCCAAAACCACCTTTTCACGTGCCATTGCACATTAAAGTTCGACTGAGGAGGCAGTGCGATATCGAATAACGCCGTCGATCTGGAGGGAAGCCCATCGAACGGTGGTCGCATTCGGAAGTAGCACAAAGGATAATCCAAGGTATGGTATATGTATTTAATTGAATTCCACCGATTGTATGTGTGGGCCTGGAGTATATTAATGTGTTTCTTTGCAAAGATTGTCGGGTTATTAATATAAGTCAGAAGGATTAAGGTTGTAAGGTATGAGGAGGCGGACATAGGACTGTCGCAACGTTATAATGTGGAGAATTAAAGTCCAAAAATATATTTAAATTTTCCAAGTTTGCTGAATATATTTATTTTTTAATTTCTTCGAAATTGATAAATAAAATTATGAGAAATAGAGGGATACTACGTGGCACCTACTGATTTAAGACAAGGGAATGTTGACAGAGCTACAATTGTAGACCAGCGCTCCGTAGGGTGTCGAATTTTAGTTTTGTTGCCGTCAATAGTGGTATCAGCGCGTGTTTTTGAGTTGTTTTTCTAGAGAATTAACATGGCAATCTGAGTTGGTAGAGGTGCTGGCAGAAGGAGACCTGTTGCCAATGAAGAAGTGTTGGAGACCTTGCAGAGGGTCCAAGCTAGAATGGATGCCATAGAGTGAAGACAGCCCAGAGATCCTGAAGACATCAGTGAACCTGAATTAGAAGAAGCTGGAGAAATGGTTGAGATTCCTCCTGACATGAGGCTCCTCAGAACTGTTCTAGGGTCTGCAGTTAAGCCCAAGATTGAAGTGTCAAGTTTTGCAGGAGGACTGAATCTAGAGGAGCTGGTGGACTGGATTAATGAAATGAACAAGTGTTTTGACTATGAAGAAATGAGCAAGGATAAGAAGGTCAAGTTTGCAGTAACAAAGCTGAAGGGGCATGCTACACTTTGGTGGGATGGAGTGTAGGCAGAAAGGAGGAGAGTTGGCAAGAAGCCTATCTAAAACTGGACCAGAATGATGGCTAAATTAAAAGGTAAATTCTTGCCTAGTGATTATCAGTTGACATTGTTTAAGCAAATGCAGAACCTGAGACAGAGGTTGCTGATAGTAAAAGAATACACAAAAGAATTTTATAGAGTAAGCATAAGAGCTGGGAAATTTCAAGACACACCAGAGAAGACTGCTAGATATGTGAATGGTCTCAAACTAGAGATCCAAGATGAGATTGGTCTTCTGTCTCCTAAGATAGTTGAAGAATCCTATCAGATGGCCTTGAAAGCAGAGGAGAAACTCCTGAGGAAGTAGTCTACCAAAAAGAGAGGTACTTTCCGTGGAAAGGGAAGTCAGGGTGGTAGAGGAAAGCCTACTACACCCAGGCATGGAGCTAACAGTAGCTCACCTCAGAATGCATCTATAGAGGGTGATGCAAGAGGCAGAAGGGGTTCTTACAGAGGAAGAGGAGGCAGAGGCAAAGGTAGAGAATTGAAGTGCTATAGATGTCAGCAAGTGGGAAATAAGCACTATGAGTGCCCAGAGAATGTGGGTGTTGGTCCAAGAAATGTTGTTGTTGTCCAGGCTGGAGAAGAGGCAACAATTGAAGAAGAAATCCTACCAGAGAGGGGAGAGTCCTTGGTGGTTAATAAGGTCCTGTTGAAGAAAACCAAAGAGGTCACTGAGCCTGCACAAAGGAAGACTTTGTTTAGGAGCACATGCAAAGTCCAGGGGAAATGCTGCCAGCTAGTCATTGATAGTAGCAACACAAACAATTTGGTTTCCACTGAGGTGATAGAGAAGTTGAAGCTGAAGACAAGGGAGCATCCAACTCCCTATAGGGTGTCCTGGCTTCATAAAGGGCACCAGCTGATTGTAAAAGAACAGTGTGAGATAGAGCTGGAAATGGGCAACTACAAAGACAAAGTCCTGTGTGATGTGATGCCCATGGATGTGTGTCACATATTGCTGGGTAGACCTTGGAAGTTTGACAGAGTAGCGGTGCATTATGGCAAGAAGAACACTTACAAGTTCTTTAAGGATGGGGTACATCATACATTGATACCCATGGAAGAAGGAGAGCCATCAAGCAGAGTGGTTGATCCAAAGACCTTGTTGTTGAGCAGGAAGGAATATCTGCAGCAGATAGAAGAAGAAGAGGTAATTTTTGCTTTAGTTTGCAAACCTAAGGTAGTTCTTTCTTCTACAAAGATTTCTAATTTGCTAATATAAATCCAAGTGATGTTAGACAATTATTGTGACATTGTTGTGGATGATTTACCTGATGAGTTGCCACCTGTGAGAAAGATCATCCATTAGATAGATTTTATCCCTAGTTCAAATATGCCAAATGAGGCAGCCTATAGAATGATTCCCACAGAAAATGAGGAAATCAGGAGACAAGTACAGGAATTGGTGGACAAAGGATTGATCAGAGAAAGTTTAAGTCCATGTGCAGTACCAGCGGTCTTGAGCCCAAAGAAAGATGGAGGCTGGAGGATGTGTACTGATTCCAGAGCAATCAATAAGATAAAAATCAAGTACATATTCCCTCTGCCCAGAGTTGAAGATTTAATGGATTGTTTGAGTGGTGCTAAATATTTTTCAAAGATAGATTTAAAAAGTGGATATCATCAGATTAGAATACGAGAGGGTGATGAGTGGAAAACTGCTTTTAAAACAAATGAAGGAATATATGAATGGATGGTCATGCCTTTTGGGTTGTCAAATGCACCTAGCACTTTTATGAGACTTATGAATGAAATATTGAAGGAATTCATTGGTAAATTTGTGATAGTGTATCTGGATGATATATTAGTTTTCAGCAAAACTAAAGAAGAACATTTAAGGCATCTTAATTATGTCTTGAAGAAGTTGCACCAAGAGAAACTGATGATAAAATTAAAGAAATGCTCACTCATGAAAGAAGAGTTGGTGTATTTGGGCTTTGTTGTTTCTGCAGAAGGATTGAAGATGGACCCAGAAAAGGTTAAGGAAATTATGGAGTGGCCTTCACCCAGAAATGTTTTTGAGGTGAGAAGTTTCCACGGACTTGCCAGTTTTTACAGGAAGTTTATAAGAAAATTTAGTAGGATTAATGCACCCATCATTGAGACAATAAAAAAGAGCAAACAACCATTTAAATGGATTGCTGAAGTAGAAAAAAGCTTTAAACTTTTGAATCAAAAGATAACTGAAAAACCGGTTTTGATTCTGCCTGATTTTGCCAAACCATTTCAAGTGAAGTGTGATGCCAGTGGAGAGGCCATTGGAGCTGTGCTGAGTCAGGATGATAGGCCTGTAGCCTAATTCAATGAGAAGCCGAATGACACCAGAATTATTCCTCTTATGAGAAGGAATTCTATGCAGTTGTTCAGGCATTGAAAAAGTGGAGGCATTATTTGATGTCCAAAGAATTTGTATTATATTCTGATAATCATGCTTTGCAGTATATTGTATAGCAGCCCAAGTTGAATCATAAGAATGCCAAATGGGTTGAGTATCTCCAAGGTTTC
Source organism: Pinus albicaulis (assembly GCA_034641835.2). NCBI lineage: Eukaryota > Viridiplantae > Streptophyta > Pinopsida > Pinales > Pinaceae > Pinus > Pinus albicaulis. The sequence goes on along the minus strand of CM076584.1, from coordinate 1,224,354,978 downwards.
AAATTTGTTTTGAAGCACATAAGTGGCCAAGAAAATAAAGTAGCTGATGCTTTGAGTAGGAGGCACATGCTTGTTCAAGAAACCAATTTTGAAGTTGTAGGATTTGATTTTCTCAAGGAATTGTATAGAACAGATTCAGATTTTAAGGAAGCTTTTGAGGCATGTTGTAACCCTATTCTAACAGATAGAAGCCAGTGACTAGATTATTTCTTGTGGGAGGGCTTACTATTCAGAAGAAACCAACTGTGTGTACCAAAATGTTCCATGAGAGAAAACTTGATCAAGGAGAAGCATAGTGGTGGACTTGCTGGACACTTTGGTACTGATAAAACTCATGAGCAGATGAGTCACTTCTATTATTGGCCCAAGATGAGAGCAGAAGTGGACAAGTTTGTGAAACATTGAAAAATCTGTCAATATGCCAAAGGAAGGAGCCAGAATGCAGGATTGTATACTCGCTTGCCTATTCCAGACAGGCCTTGGGACATGGTGAGTATGGATTTTGTTCTAGGATTGCCTAAGACTCAGAGAGGGAATGATGCAATATTTTTTGTAGTAGACAGATTTTCCAAAATGGCACATTTTATTCCATGTTACAAAACTAGTGATGCCACCCATGTCGCTAACTTGTTTTTCAGAGAAGTTTTTAGATTGCATGGGTTGCCCAAGAGTATTGTTTCAGACAGAGACACCAGATTTGTGGGCCATTTTTGGAGGACGCTGTGGAAGAAAATTGGTACCAAAATGAGTTTCAGCTTAGCTTATCATCCCCAGACTAATGGACAAACTGAGGTAGTGAATAGGAGTCTGGGAAATTTGTTGAGAAGTCTTGCAGGGGAGCATCCCAAGCAGTGGGATCATATTTTTCCCTAGGCAGAATATGCATATAATGACTCACAAAATAGAAGCACAGGACAAAGTCTGTTCCATATTTTTTATGGAATGGACCCTAGAGGGATATCGGAGTTAAGAAATCTAGGAAAGGCAGAGCTGAGAAGTGCTGATGGTGAGGAATTTTCTTCAGAGATCCAAGCCATACATGAACAAGTTAAACAACAGCTACAAGGAAACAACATTAGATATAAGGGCAGAGCAGACTTAAGCAGAAAAGAAGTCCATTTTGAAGTAGGAGATTTGGTTTTGGCACACTTGAGAAAGGAGAGATTCCCAAAGAAGTAGTATAACAAATTGAAGTTCAAAAAGATTGGGCGATGCAAGATACTTAGAAAGTTTCTGCAAACGCTTATGAGATTGAATTGCCTCCTGATGTTGGAATATCTCCCATTTTTAATGTTGCAGATTTGTACGATTATGAAGATGATGGTGCAAAAGAAAGATCAGTAGACAAGGAACATATTGAGTGGGAAAATCAGCAACCTCCAATGCAACCATTGCAACCAGAGAAGATATTGGACAAAATAGTGTTCAAGAAGACCAGAGGACAAGAGTACTTTCAGTACTTAATCAAATGGAAGGACCAACCAGAAGAAGATGCCACTTGGATGACTGAAGGAATGTTGCAGAAGATAGGCAGATCAGTGGAAGAGCTCATGGACAGGATTCCATGAAGAAAATTTCCCTCAAGAGTCTAATGCAGGGGAATTAGACACTAGCCAGCAATGTAGGAGGTTTTTTCCACATGTTGTGGCTAGGAGGGTTCGAAATCATTTGAATTGTAACAGCTAGGTGTCAATACCTCAGCTACCTATTGCATTTAGATCAGTTAGGATTAGTAGAAGTCGAATAGTTAGGTTCAGTCCATCTGTCATGTTTCTGTTATTCGAATAAATGGTGATTAGGCTTTTGGTTTACTGAAACGGTCCTCACAGAGGAACCGAAGAGGCACATAATGATGTATATAAATTGTATTCCCCGAATGCATAAGGGGAGGATATTTCTGCAATAAAATCTGTGTGTTAAACAATTTCTCCCGGTTGAATAAATCCATGCTCGCTGGCTATCAAATTGTTTTGGACCGATTTTGTGAGGGAATTTGTTTAATTGTGAGGCGATTGAACACTGTCCTGTATATAATTTCTGAATTGAGTTTTTGTGCAATCTCCACATCTCTCTGTTCATTTTTTCCCTTGAATTGTTTGAACAATTGAAAATCCTACTCGTAGCGGAGGTCTGTGTGTGATCGTGGCCGTCGAACTCTGTTTAATGGTAGTGAAAATTCCGCCTAAAGAGAATTACACTTGTTTTTTTGTTAATTAGAAATCCTGCCTGTAGTTAGACCCTGATTTATTGAATCAAAGGATAGAGTAACCCCGAATCAACTTTGGTCAATCACTGTTCCAAAGCCGAGAGTGGATTTGCAAAACCAAACCACCATATCGCACCGCTTTTGTGGAGTAAGCAGTATTTTTCATTTGGGAGAAATTCCATAGAGCAGTTGACACGTGGCCTAAGGCGGGACCCCCAAAACCACCTTTTCGCATGCCATCGCACATTAAAGTTCGACTGAGGAGGCAGTGTGATATCAACGAATGCCGTCGATCTGGAGGGAAGCCCATCGAACGGTGGTCGCATTCGGAAGTAGCACGAAGGATAATCCAAGGTATGGTGTATGTATTTAATTGAATTCCGCCGATTGTATGTGTGGGCCTGGAGTATATTAAAGTGTTTCTTTGAAAATATTGTCAGGTTATTAATATAAGTCGAAAGGATTAAGGTTGTAAGGTATGAGGAGGCGGACATAGGACTGTCGCAAAGTTATAATGTCGAGAATTAAAGTCCAGAAATATATTTAAATTTTCCAAGTTTTCTGAATATATTTATTTGTCAATTTCTTCGAAATTGATAAATAAAATTATGAGAAATAGAGGGAGACTACGTGGCACCTACTGAGTTAAGACAAGGGAACGCTGACAAAGCTACAATTTTAGACCAGCTCTTCGTAGGGGGTCGACTTTCAGTTTTGTTGCCGTCACTTTACCTGAAGAGATATTACGCTTGATTTTGTGTGGAGATCTTCTCTATATATTAGTTACTTTCTAGCTGGTGTGCTATAGATTAGAAATGTGTGCCTAGCTTAAGTGTGCTTATACTACTATTTCCTGCTTATCTAGGTTACTCTTGATATCGCAGATGTCGATGTCCTTTCAAACATATATTGGTTTTGCTGATGGTGCTTGTCGTAGTACATGGAACATCTCTTCTGCATATTGGTTTATTTACTCACCCACTGACGAGTTAGTATCAATGCATGGGGTAAGTCTCGGTCAAACGATGAACAATATTGCCGAATATAGTGCAGTTATTGATTTATTATTGGAATCAATTTGATTTGGAATTTGGAGTTTGATCATTAAGTTATATTTTGAACTCGTTGTATTAGAATTAAACCGAGTATATGCCATTAGAAATCCAGTATTATTAAGATTATTTTTAAGGGTTCGTCTCTTGGAACGAGAGTTTGATTATATTGAGTATCAACACATTCCAAGAAATTTAAATACATTAGTAGATGCAATTGCTTCTAATGTTATAAATAGAAATTTGCAATAAAAAAGTAACAAATCAACATTCCATAACATGATTGAATAGGTAACTAGAAATAATAGTATATCATAGTATAGATGTAGTGTTCAAAAAATAGTACATCGTCTTCGATCATAGGCTCAAAACGCCTTATGATCGAAAAAAGTGATACAGAAAATGAGTCTACAAGTCAATAATCCACTATTCGTGGTGATGATCACGATAATACACCACTGGTCCTGCCACCCTATTCAAAAACCTCTTGAATGGTCTAGGAACACCAATGACATATCGTTGTAGACGGAGTGGGATATCATCTATGGTAGTCTCAGGCATATCTATAGTAAGCAGCTACAAATTTTGCTCTAAATCAGTCAAGATCTATGCAGTCTGATCTTGTGGGGGTGGTGGTGGTGGTGCTGCATCCCTTTGCCTCCGGTCAAAGGGGCGGAGAATGGATGGTCGAATCGGACCCACATCTGCATTTGAAATTTTTGTTATCAGTTTTGGACGATTCAAAAACAAAATAAAAATTAGAAATTAGAACATGTCAAAAGAGATTTTTTACCTGACTTGTCCCACTGAGTTCCTGGAGGAAGGGGAATTTCTTGGTCGCCACAAAAATCCATGCCAGCATAAGGAAAATCTTCTATCACAAAAATTTGGCGTTCCAGCCAACGAAAATATGTCGAAGGAAAACAAAAAATCTCTCCACCCTCGCTGTGGCGGGCCATCAAAGCAACCCAATAAACCATCCTAGGCTCTCGAGGTTGACCAACATCAACATGAATATGCTGCAGGGCTAACATGGGGATCCTCTCTAGAGCAAAGGTGACTACAATGGATCCATATCCGAAGTTGTTTAGCTTCCCATTCTTTGCTCTGGTAAATTGGCCTTTCACATTTGCCAACACTGCCTTGTACCAGTTGAATATGGTGCCTCGAAAGCAATCTACTGCTATGCGCATCTGCGATCCAGTGGCTACATGCAAAGCTGCACTTCCGCACAACTTGACAACGGTAAAAGTGATCACTTTTAGCTTAGGACGGATGATATTTTTTATGTCAATCCGTTTGTCTCGGGGATTGGCTTCATCATTACAGAACTCTAATTGTAGGTTGGAAACAGACTGGCCACCTGGCCTAGCCCCAAATAGAGATAGTGATTCGCCTCTCCTGGACAAACCAGTAAAAAAATAGATGTCTTCCAGCACAATTTCGAGCTGGTGACCTCCGATCATGAAACAATGGTCCTGAACATCCCATTTACTTACCATCCAAGTAAGAAGATCCACTTGAGCTCTCATGCCACTAATAGCCCAAGATTTGTAAAGCCCACATACTCTTAAAGCTTGCAAAGTTGGTTGATGAAGTATTGCTGCTTCATCTACCTCTTCGTGCTCCCGTTCTTGCCAAATAAGCATTGTAGATATCCTAAAACAAGTAAAATGAAGGATTAAAATCATTTTGAAGAAAAAATTTTCGGTAATTTAGGAAGAAAATATGTTTTTAAATTCATTACGGCACCCTCGCACTTTACGCTCAGACACAGTGCGTAGCTCCACACGGGATCTATGTTAAAAGTGGGGGGTGTTATAGCATCATTTCTCACCTTCATATGATTCATGATTGCTTTTATGGCTTTGGGCACCCATTCCTACAGACTTGGACAAAATTCACTAAAAAACAGTGTTAAATTCCCCATACGCAGTTATGCCCAGACTTTTCCGCGTGTATACGCGAGTCCACATGTACTTTCCTGCGTATGCCATTAAAATAATTAAAAAATATATAAACAATCCCTATTTTCAGGCTGGGTTGATGGTTACTCTGGTAGCTCAACCACCCCAGCACGTGGCCAATTGTTTCCAACTGTTGAAACTACTTTGAGGGAGTATAAAAGCCCCTCATGTGCATGGCCTATGGGAGAGAGAGAAATTATTGATATTATACTCTGTTGGTATTCCCTATCCAAGTCTGAATTCCCATGCCTCCTGCACTTCCCAGTTCATTACAAGAAACCCTTGTTTCCTGGAGATGCTCATCTCTTTATATGTCATCTCGTATGCAGCAGTTCGGAAGGAATCTTAGTGAGGCAAGGGTGGGACGGATCCGGATGGCGGTCTGCTCGAAGATCGTGGAAGGATTCAGGTGATCTCTCCACTCGTTATTTCTGTACATGCTATTTATAATACAGAAGAACCATCTTGTTCCCGAAATATACGTGTTAGTGTCCGCTTGCATATATGAGAATGTTGTTATTTAAGCAGTTATTATGGTTTATCTAATGTTTCACGTGGATTCCACTAACATTTAGAGTAGATATATGCTGTACAACCAGTTCTTCGTGCTTGTATCTTCTTATCTTCCAGGTTAAGAAGGAAGAAGGGTTGCTGGGGGTTTGGACCCCACGGGATCTGCTTCAACCGAAGAATATTTTGCGATGCTCGATCTTGCATGACATCTTGATCAATTGCACTGTGTTCACGCTCTCTCCATGAGATTGTCATCATGTCAAAATTCAACAAATCCTTCATTAGCCACGCATTTTTTCATTTGGGCCTGCACATACGCGACTTTCTTTATGCATAGTCGCGTGTATACGCGACTTTCCTGTTACCAAACCGCGTATGCGCAAACCCACGTTTTTTAGAAAGGGTTTCTGTGGTGAAAATCACTAAATTTTAATTTGTAAATGGACAAAATGATTTGCAAGGATGATTGAGGAGTTTACCTGACAAATTCGGTGTGATTCGGCGGTCGGTTGTTCCTGATTTGACGAAAGAAGTTTTTTTCTCTAGAGCACTTTTTTCCAGATCAGCAATGTAATAATGAACCAAATATGAGGTAATTTGTCTATTTATGCCTAAAAAGTTGAAAATTTTCGCAAAAATTTGTTATGCTTATTTTTTCGATCTATCTTATGCTGCATAACCCAGATGCTTGGAAGTGCCCAGTTTGGTATGTTTTCAGGTACATTTTGACGAATTTGAGATTTTTCCCGTTTTTGATCCATGATTACCGACTCGTCACGGCAGGTATATGATCTTCATTGGCATATAGGTTAGGGAATTCACTTTCAATTGCATCTTGCATACTAGCCTTCATACTGATCACTTGCCATAGGGTCGATCCCATCAGGTCATGACTATTACACCCATTTCACTCGCCGATTATTTAATCATGACTTGGTGGTAGAGCCTTCCTTTACATGGGCTTCCTAGTTAGTTCCTCGCTATCACTTGTTGCCCATGTTGCATTTTATGTAGGCTCGGGAGTCCTCTTTAGTCCCGCCATGACTTATGTGTTGAAGCTTCATTCTTCTTCTTCCTCACTATCATTTTTTCTGGCTTTTACCCTAGAGGCTCCCTGGTGTCGTTAAGTTGTATTACTGCATTGCATATTGGCTACTTGTTTATCCTAGCCTTTAGCCGACTTCATTTGGACTCAGTGTTTAAGCCAACTTTTGACCTTGACTATTTGTACAAGTTAACCATTTCATGCACTTAGCTATCGCGACTTGACACCCTTTTACCCATGGATGGAACGTTCCTTTGAGTATCGCTTACCAGTTTCCGCCACCTTGCATTGAGCATAGTATTGTTCCAATCCCAGGAACTAGTGCATCTAATTTTTTGATACTCGTTCTATCCATTGTACCATAGCATTATTTTATTCTTTTTTCAGGCTTATTATATGAAAAAGACAAAAAAATCAAATATAAAAAAAAGAGCGGGAACGGGATGTATCTTCGTTGTTTTGATGGCAGTACAGAGTCAGTTTGTCGCCCTTGAACAAAGCACATATACTTATATATATTTCATACATTTGGGATGGTTTTTAGTTTTGACCTAGGTTCAGCCTTTACCTTGTTTCACTTGTCAGTCCTCCCCCGGTTGGTTATCTCTTCCAATCATATGGAGAGTTTGTTCTGCCTCCTGCATAACAGACTTATACAGTGTCACTTTTTACTGCCATGGTCATCACGAGTCGTGCTTTTTTTCAAGGTAAGTTTAGCTTGAGTCGCCCATTCTGCGGTGTCTCTTGACTCATTATTCAGTCGGCCTTCCCGGTCTTGTCAGTATCATGTTCTATCACATCAGATGTTTTGGTCTTCTGCTCGTGCTGGTTTGAGAAGGTCCCCATTGACTTCTTGTCGGCGGGTTTGTCTCTTATCGACTACGACACATTGCTCTGAGAGCAAGCCTAGAGCCGCACCTTGGGCCTATTTCCATCATTGATAGGTGACCTCGTGCTCAGCATTTGATCATCATCATGGGTCTTTGATTGAGTGGTTTCCCCTGTGTTCGACGTCAGCACACATTATCACACTTGGGATTCGTGCAGTACCTTGATTTCCATTTGACCCTATCGGTGGATTTCTCGCCTCTGTGTCAGCTTTCATTATTGGTTGGTTCAGAGGGTTTCTTCCGTGCGCTATCTTCATCTTGTGCATGTCGGAAACGTACTTCGGTTTTGGCTCCATCACTCTACTTCGTCCGACTCCTTCCAAATCTTGGCCTGCGGGTTACACTCGCGCTGGAATGATGTGGGATGCCTTAATGCCTTCCTTCCAGCAGATCTTTTCCCATCGACTCCGACTCATTGCTCTGGGAATAAGGTCTAGAGTCTTTTTGTCAGTACCTTAGGGTTTGCAGTCATCAGTGGCAGACTCTTTGCTATCGATAGTGGGGATTCATCATTGCCTCCTGATTGGTAGATTATTTCAAGTGTAAGACTTCAACTCATTCATTCGCACTTGTCAAATTGTACTGGGGCACCTTGACACTCATTTTCATTATTGGTGAGTTGTCTCGCGTTGGTTAACGGTATACATCATTGACCGGTAATCCAATGATTTCTCACATGGTCGACTTCAGCTCATTTATTCCCATTGTGTAGAATTGTGCCATAGTGATCGGTGAAGGCCTCGGGTTGCATCAACATTTCTTGGTTCACTTTTGACAGTCAATTCAGTTTCTGCCAGTGATGCCGTTCACCCTTATATGTTGCAGTGTCAGTACAACAACATCCTATATGTTGGCTCCCGAGTTGCGTGATTGTACCGTTTGTTCCACCTCTTATGATTTGGTACTTGGAGATTCAGTTACTTATATGATCAGACATCCAGTTTCAGCATCATTGATCAGCTTTCTATATATGTGATACTTGGACATTGATTCAGACTTGTACTTCCGGGCCATGCTCAGATGATTCATTGTGTACTTTCAGTTCAGCTATACTTGTATACATTTTGGATCTATTCTGTACTTTCCATAAGATGTATTTTTGACTAAGCATGGGTATGCCCGCCTCAGCATGAGTTGACTCTCTATTTTCTTTCATTGGTTTTTGGCAGGCTGAAATCTGGTGAAGTCCTCTCTTGTCCTTGCGAAGTTCTTTCTATGTGCATAATACATTTTGGCCATCATGTACCCCTTCTAACCTCATATATTAGGGGGCATCTGTTATAGCATCATTTCTCACCTTCATATGATTCATGATTGCTTTTATGGCTTTGGGCACCCATTCCTACAGACTTGGACAAAATTCACTAAAAAACAGTGTTAAATTCCCCATACGCGGTTATGCCTAGACTTTTCCACGTGTATACGCGAGTCCACATGTACTTTCCCGCGTATTCCATTAAAATAATTAAAAAATATATAAACAATCCCTATTTTCGGGCTGGGTTGATGGTTACTCTGGTAGTTCAACCACCCCAGCACGTGGCCAACTGTTCCAACTGTTGAAACTACTTTGAGGGAGTATAAAATCCCCTCATGTGCATGGCCTATGGGAGAGAGAGAAATTATTGATATTATACTCTGTTGGTATTCCCTATCCAAGTCTGAATTCCCGTGCCTCCTGCACTTCCCAGTTCATTACAGGAAACCCTTGTTTCCTGGAGATGCTCATCTCTTTATATGTCATCTCGTATGCACCAGTTCGGAAGGAATCTTAGCGAGGCAAGGGTGGGACGGATCTGGACGACGGTCTGCTCGAAGATCGTGGAAGGATTCAGGTGATCTCTCCACTCATTATTTCTATACATGCTATTTATAATACAGAAGAACCATCTTGTTCCTGAAATATACGTGTTAGTGTCCGCTTGCATATATGAGAATGTTGTTATTTAAGCAGTTATTATGGTTTATCTAATGTTTCACGTGGATTCCACTAACATTTAGAGTAGATATATGCTGTACAACCAGTTCTTCGTGCTTGTATCTTCTTGTCTTTCAGGTTATGAAGGAAGAAGGGTTGTTGGGGGTTTGGACCCCGCGGGATCTGCTTCAACCGTAGGACCTACGAGTAACTTCCTCGATCTACTCTATTTAGTTTTTCATGAACATGTATGGTTGTGTGAGTCCTTCTTAAGTAGCATGCCCTGCTCTGTGGAGGTTTAAACCCAAAAAACCTCTAGGGTGATTTTCCCCGAAACAGGGGGCCCCGACATTTTCCTTTGTGAGAAAATGTCGAGGTCCGCAGGTATCCAATGTCTTGCATGCGGACCCCTGAGGGTGAATTTTTCAACCTATTTTTCTCCCAAAAATAAAATTTTGACCCTAATTTAAAAAATTGAATGGATGAAAAGAAAGATAAGGAGGTTGTGGATTACCTGAAGTAGACGGTTTTCAATTTCGATTGTCGGTTTGCCCAGAATCTTCTCCGAAACGTTTTTTGCCAAGAACTCTAAAATCTTCACTCCAAACTCAAATGGTGAAAATGAACTTGAAAAACTCCTTTTTATAAGTTTTTTCGAATAGATGAATTTTAAATTTGTTTATTTTTCACTTTAAAAAGCTGGTTTTTCAAAAATATTTTTATTATTTGAAGCAGGTATATTTAATTTTTCGAGTTTTTGTGCAGAATAACAGATTTTTCAGGCAAAATAGTCATTTTTGACAAAGAGTAAACTTTTATCACTTTTTCGGGCTCTTTAAAATTTACGAAAAAGAGAAACCATGGAGTCTTCTTTTAAGCCCTTTTCAGACTCTCTAAAAATGAAAAGATTTTCGAGTACTTGACTATTCGAACTCGTTAAAGTAAATGAACAGTCGTCCTTTCAGTATAAGTTTACCCCTTTTTCAGACCGAAATGGACTATTTACGAAAAAGGTATACGTTGACTAATCATGGTCAATAGAGTTCTCTCTTGCATTATTTTATCCTTTTTCGGGCCTGAGAGACTAAATTTACGAAAAAGTAGACCCATGGAGTTTTCTTAAGTTTTTTCTTTTGACTCCCTAAAAATGAAAAACACCGAGTTTCTCCTATACTGGACTCATTAAAATTTAACAGTAAAGGACCTGTCGATTACAAATAGGAATGGACCACTCCTTCTTAGGGTTCAATTTTAAACTAAGTAGGACTCATCCAAAGGATGAGCCTATAAACAAGAAAATGTTATCCTCCTCAAGCTTGTCAAAAATAAAGAGGTACTTGCCAGAAATGGTGGGGGAAAAGAGAGAAAAACAGATTCATTTTTTACACTTTGATTTGTAAAAAGCATTACACCACTCTTGAACACGAGACTTTTTGTCACACTTCTACCTGGGTTGGGAAATCCTTTGCCTATCAATTAATAAAACCATATTAAATTTATTCAGCTGGTTTCTGGGTATTAGCTTAGGGAAACTGTCACCAAACCATTTGCAGTGTCGTTATGTGTTCAAGAGGTTAGTCAAATAAACCATTCATCTGCAAACATTTGTCTTCATTCGCATTGACCATCCCTGAGTCAGTCCTTGAAAAAAATTTCTTCAAAACTTTATCTATGGTTTCGTGTCATGAGCTTGCTTACGACGGATCACTTTCTATCGACGACAGCTCATCATCTAGTAAGTTGATCTAGAATCCATCGGTACCTTGAAACCTGCATGCCTTAATGGCAGCTTTCTCACCTTCGACTACAGGTTGCATCATTGACCTTCGATCGAATGATTCCGTGAAATGTTCGACTTCATATTTGAGATCCATTTTCATTATTGGTGGTTTCTCTCACACTTGTTAACAGTTCACATCATTAACTAGTAATCAAGTGGTTTCTACCATGTTCGACTTCAAAACATTTAATCACGTGGATAAAATCGTACTAGTTTGGGAAGCAGAAATCAAGACCCTGGATCTAGTTTCCACCACCCAAGTTGCGAGGAGTTTTATTATTCATTATGCAGTAGACGATTCATTATAGATGGTTGCACCCATGTTGTGTCTACACTATTGATGTAATAGTAAAATCATTTATGTATCAGAACAAGTTTAGTTAGTTTTGATATCAGAATGGGAATGCCTACCTCAGCGATGATAGATATGTATATATGTGTTGCGTTGAATGTTTTTACAGGTTTCTGACTGGGGTGTCCACAGGCTGATCCTTGAAATGATAAAGCACATCACTCTTCGAATATTCTCAGATTTCGCACTTTAGGGGGCAATTTGTTACACTGAAATTTTTCACCATGACATTTTAAGTACTCCCTTGGAAGTCTACAATATCAAAGTTCCCAAAGTCAAGCCTTGAAACTAAGAGAAAAGCTCATAAAAGCCTTAAAACTCTGGTACCGCACTTTCTCCTAGTTTTGCTTGCGGTCCCACACCTGTTGGCTATAAATAATGCGTAGCCAAACACACTTTTTGTTTATTAAAATGCAGACCCTTGTAAAATATTAGAAAAGGCACAAGTAAAATCTAGAAGCCCAGTTTAAGTCATTTTTAGAAGCTTCTAGAAAAATTCATGCAGTGGAAAGGTCGCTCCTTTCATGTTCATGCATCCCATCCAATAAGGAGCTAACCCCTTGATGTAAGGAACTAATCCTTTTGAAGGAGGATTCTATCCCTTCTTGTATGGAATTATAACCTCCTCTCTTCCACTATAAAAATAGGCATAGGGCAGCCTTAAAGGGTGACAATTGATGAGTTGAAGTTTTAGTATTATTGGAGGCGAAGTGTTGTTGAAACTTAGACCCTTTTAGCTGAGATTTCATGTGGAAAATATTACATACCTGTATGTATCTCGGTTGGAAGAGTGCAAGGCTGGTCAGATTAGAGGAAACGCCTGTTCCAAACCCCAAGAAGACTTGTACAACATCAAGGTGGACATGGTTGTAAGGTTCTTCTTTATTTAAGTTAATACAAATAAATCCGTTTTTCTCAATAAGTTGTCAATTGATTATTTTATTTTATGGATTCCTTGATCATCATAATGGATATGATTTATGAATATATGTTATGTAGGTGCTATTTGATGTTTGCTTGTTTATGATTGCAGATCTTCGAAGGCAACTCTTTTGGGCGACTGAAGGACTATTACTACAAACAAGAATTGGATCAAAGGTAGGATCGTTAAACCTTTATAGCATTTAATTATGAATCGCAATATATCTAGAGAAATATAGTTTTGTTTGTCCATTTGTTGCTAGCTCTCTGTAGGACACTTGGGAGGTCTATCTTGTCCGCAAGAACGACTTATCTGTCCAACATTATGAAGGTTTAGAAGCTAAAATGTTTAGAGTATGAAGCCAAACTCCTGAGGAACATCGTCACAAAATTTCAGAGCTTGGTTCGCAATATTTTCGGAGATATGATCTGTTGAAGTTAGGGATTTTTGCAGGCTCTTGAATTTCACTTAAAAAGGTCATCGCGGATTTTTCTCTATAAATTTTTTTCTACGAAGGTTCAAAAGTTGAAATTTTTAGAGAGTGAATTTGCAATCTTGAGGAACATTTTCGCAAAATTTTAGAGCTTGTTTCACAATATTCGCAGAGATATGATATGTGGAAGTTAGGTCTTTGTCAGGCTCCAAAATATCATATCAAAGAGGTGATTGTGGGAAAATATTCATAATTCTCACTCTGAGCATCGGATTGGAATTCTGTAAAAAGTAACTGGAAGTACACAGATTATAGTTTCTTTTCTATAATTTTCAAATCCAAAGGAGAAAACGGTGACATGTAGAAAGTCATACAAGTTCGCTCTACTGAAGAAGTCCATAATCAGGTCATTGTGGGAGATTGGACATAAGGTTGCCTTGAAGAATCCAAATCAAGTCAGACCTATGGCATTTGAAAGAAGCTTCAGAAGACTACTATAGGGGTAAATTTCAGATATTGACGATCTGCAAGTATAGAGATAAGTCAATTTCAATATCGAGCTCCTCAAAAGCAAGTAAAAGGTTTGTATTTTTTTCGGAATGCATAAGTCTTGTTTGAAGAATCAAGTTGAATTGATTCCAAGGGCATATTTTAGAATATATTTCAGTATTGGGTTCTGAAATGCCTCCTAAAAAGAATTCAACACACATTAAGCCTTTAGAAGGCTCTACTATGACTCATGAAGATGAAGAATGGCAACATGACATATCAAATTTACAAGAGCAAGTGCAAAAAATTTCGCTCTCGCAAAGAGCAACAAAAAATGACATGGAAGTTTTGAAGAAAGGCGTGGAAACTAAGATGGATGGTTTGAAGAAAGACGTGGAATCTAAGATGGATGGTTTGAAGAATGGCATGGAAGCTGGCATGGAATCTAGGATGGATGACATGGAAGCTAAGATCGATGAAAAAATGTAAAACATGAAGAATGATCTAAAAGCAGACATGGAAGGTTTGACAAAGTTGATACAACAAATGTTTCCTAATGGTGAAAATATAGTAGAGGAAACTCATGATGAGAGCAACATAAATTTTAATTGTGATTTCATAAACTCTAATGTTGGCGGGAAGAACCACCATATTCCAAAATTGGATATCAGGAAGTTTGATGGAAAGGATCATGTAACATGGATACTACAGATGGAGCAATATTTTGATCTCAATAATGTGAAAAACACACAAAATGTACGCATTGCAACTTTACATTTAGAACAAAATACATTTGTATTGTATCGATGGCTTTGCTCTCGTAAAAAAATTGTCACTTGGTCAATTTTTACGGAGGAAATGATAGCACATTATGAGGATACAAAGAGCAACACTTTCTTTAGCCAATTGATAAATCTCAAACAAAAGGGTTTAGTGGGGGAGCACATTGAGGACTTCCAAAAATTGAATATAAGGGTAACTAATATTCCAAAGGAACATAGGATTGATCTCCTCATAGGTACTTTAAAGGATAACATCCAACATGAAGTTCGTGTTTTGGAACCTGATTCATTAGAGGAGGCATTCAGGTTGGCAAGAAAAATTGTTGGGTGTGGAGCCTGATTATCTTGTTTACTTTGTATCACAGCATTGGACCCTTGTACCTTAAATGGGGCAGCAACGCCACCCGTAATTAATCGCTGCTATGGGGGCTCCAGGGGGGGCGACAACGAATTTATGGAGCCCCCTGGCGGGAGGTTTCGGGGGAAGCACCCCCAAATCTAAAAACAAATGTAAAATTGCCTTGTAAAAGTATAGTAATTTCTTGTCAATCTGGGCCGTTCATTAGCAAAATGATCTGACAGTAGAAGTTATGTTTAGTTTAGGGTTTTTTTCCCTAGAAGGCAACCCCTCGCTTTTATGAGGGGATTGTATTGCAGCTGTGTGTTATGTGTGTATTCTCATAGCGAGAAACAGATAGGGAGACTACGAGAGAGGACAGAGGATATTACAGTGGATCTTCTGTAGGTTTTGTCTCTTCATTTTGCTGGATAACAGAAAGGAAGGAATGGTTGTTCGGGGTGGACGTAGCTCAAACTGGGTGAACCACGTATATCTGTGTCTCTCTGGTTTTATGTGTTTTGTGTGCTTGTATTTTCCGCATATTTTATGTGTTTCATTGCTTCATAATATATAATTTTTCTAACAAATTGAATGTAAAATTATGGCGACAAGGAAGCCTACCACTCACTTCTATAAAGAGAGAAGTGTTGCTACTCCTAGATTTCCACAACCTACAAGGTTGACACCACAACAATTGGAAGAAAAAAAGAGCAAAAGGGCTTTGCTACAATTGTGATAGTAAATACACTAAAGGTCATAAGTGTGTTGAGAAGAAATTATTTTACATAGATTTTGAAGAGGAAGAAGAAAATGAACAAGAAGAAGATATACACCAGGAACCAACCCTATAAGAGGAAGAAATGAGTTAGACCATATCGTGTAATGCATTGGCAGGAATTACCACTCCTCAAACTCTCAAGATAGAAGGACATATCAAGAAGAAAAATGTAATAGTGTTGATTGATTCAGGTAGTACCCATAATTTTATTCATTGTAAGGTAGCCAAGGAATTGAATTGTTTCCTATATCCAGCACCAGAATTTCAAGTGATGGTTGCAAATGGAGGAAATATAAATTTCTCTGGAAAATTCCATAATATCAAGCTAACCATGGGGTAATATGTATTGAATAGTCCAATGCTTTCCATTCCTATGGGAGGTTCTGATGTTGTCCTAGGAGTACAATGGTTACAATCTTTGGGGACGGTAGCTTTTAATTTTCAAGAACTTTTCTTGAAACTTTTTTTAGAAGGAAAGTAAGTTGAATTACGAGATATTGTAGGGAGGCCAAGAAAGATAATAAGCTCTAATTTCATGACAAATCTTCTAAATAAAGTGTTAGGGTCTCTGTAATTAGCAAGGTTGGAAAAAGTCCAACTACAGGGGTAACATCAAACCGCTTTGGGATTCAAGGATCTAGCCCTCCTGAACCCAAAGAGGGATCTCTCTATAAATGAGTTTAAAGATGTGATATTTAAAGCCTGAAATGTGGTATTAGGCTAGTTATGAAGAGCATGGGTTTTTTTTTTGGTTTTTTTTGGTTGGGCAAAGACATGATGAAGGTAAAGGCAGTTCAAAATGAAGGGTGAAGATGTCTACAAGTGAAGGAATGATTTGGCTGATAGAAAAAGGCAAAGAAAGTTTTAACCCATTGGGATATGGAGTCATAGGAGGATTTTAATTGGACAACAAGGTTCAAGAAGGATCCGTGGGGCAATTCACTTATGTCAAAGGATATCTTAAGGTGATTTATGGAGTGAAACAGATAGGAAGTGGAGAACAAAACAAATGAAGAACTGTGCACAGTCTAAGATCAATTAAATGCTTTTAAACTATCTTGCTTTCAAAATTTCTTAGAGAGACAAAACATAAAAGAATTATGTGATTAGGTAAGTACTTTTAAACTAACCTGCATTGAAGTAATTTGAATTTAGAGAAAGAAAACATAAAAGCATTCTGAGATCAGGTAAGTTCTTTTAAACTAACCTTCTTTGAAGTACTTCCAGTCAAAAACATTCAAAAATAGTTAGAACAGCTTAAGATCAAGTGAGTACTTTGAAACCAACCTGCGTTCAGCATATTCTAAAGGAAAACACTGATGATCATCATAATGAGCAATCTAGATCAGGCAAGTTCTTTGAAACTAACCTTCTTTAATATACTCAATATTAACAAGAGAAAAACATAGGAAATAAAGCTTTCAGTAAGAGTAGGGTACTACTGAGAGTAATTCCTAGCTCTATGTTTGCTGTTCCTTATCAGAGAAAATGAACAGAGTGAAAACTTAAAGAAAATAACAATTGACAGTGGGAAACACATCACCATTGACACAAATCAGGATCCCATAAATCAGGAGATTGTATTTGATGTACAAACCAGTTACAATCAGCAAGCCCGGAGGGTCTCTACAACTTCAAACTTCTCATATCAGCTTATTTATCTTCAAATTGCACACAGTGCATCAGTAGCTTCAGAAAACCATTACATGCATTCAGATTTCCAGAGACCAACATTTGCTTATGTTCTACAAAGGTATTTATAGAGAAATGTGGAAGTGGGAGGATTTCCCAAGGATCAAGTATCATTAATTAGGTAATCATTTATAACTCTGCTCCATAACATCTGTTCCTACCTTTCGAGGCATAATGATCGAAAGATGTGCTTCTGAACTGTTCTTAATCTTCTAAAATAGTTCTGCCGACAATTAGAGATAAGATTCTTTGATTTGTATTAAATGTTCGGTTGTCTTCAGGTAAACACCTCTTGTCCAGGTAATGACTAAGCTTCCTTTGATTTCTGTGAGGCTGTAGGTGTCTTTAGGAGCTAGAGAGGGTTCAATTGGCCTCTGCTTATGGCGGTGGAGGGTTTCTCAGCTCAACAGATGTCTTCGTCTTTCCCTAAAACATCTTTAATTTACTTGAGAACTGTGTTTTAGGTCTTCAATCTCTTGTTTCTGGTATGTTCTGTCTTCGACATTGATACTCTTTGATCGATGCTCAATTAACTGTGTTTTCTGGTGTGCAAGGCTGTACAAGGGTCGAATGGCATCAATGCCTCATGAATTCATTGATAAAATGAGACTTTAAAACCCTGCAAGTGATTTTGTGGTGAATCGTAGGCAGGAGGATCGTCACCCTCGATCTGTGAATTTTTCTTCAGCATGGCGGAAAAAACCACTACAACCCTGCAAAAATACGAAAAAATATTAAAAAATCCTGCATATATAGGCTAACTACTTCAGAAGGCATGTGGAGGGAGCAGGGCCGTTGGATGGCATCATCCAACAGTCGAGATTTATCGGGAAAAGTCAAAGAGACGGCGGAAGAAAAGTTTAAATCAGAACCGTCGATCATGCAAAGATCGACGGTGGGAAGTGGAGGCGAAAAATAACGTGGAGGAGTCGGGATGATCGTGGGCCGTCAAATGAGATCGGCCCACACGATCAACGGTGGAGATTGGGTGCCAATAAACTTTAGAAAATACACCCAGACATCGAAAATCCAATTAAATCATGTTAAGTAAAGTTCCTAGGTCCGGAAATGCTGACTGCACGAGGAAAACACGGAGACCTTCCAAACAGAAATCTGCTGCATGGATGTTGATATGGCGCTGGGACCGGGCAATGGTAGGGCTTGCAATCAAATTTGGACCGTCAATCTCAGGAGGAGATCGACGGTTGAGGATGCGTCGGAGGGCGACGAACGGTGGGCTAGGGGCACTGTTTTCCTAGGTTAACTTCCGCGCAATTTCGGGGAGCGACTACCGTTGGATGGCCCACCCCAGATCGGACGATGCACAACAATATTGCACCAGATCTGTGGATGAATGTTAACGCACGATGGGGGGGCAGTTTTAAAATAGTACTGGTGCCACACGTCAACCATTGTATGGAATCGCTTCAAAATGAAAAATACTGCCAGCCCTCAAAAGGAGGTGCGATGGATACCGCCGGTTTCTGCACAGTGTTTGGCGCAGCGGGGACCACCAACCACGATAGGTTCTGCACCATCGATCAATGGATCATATCAACAACGGAGATTGGCTGAGGCTTTGAACCGACGAAAATTCAGAAAATAATTAAAAAACCCAAAGTTCCGGAAATAACATAAGGTTTTTAATATTTTCGGGCGGGATAATATAAAATAAGGTGAGGCGCCCAAATGGCTCAGTGCCTGGTTCCAGCACCAGGGCGTATGGAAGGAAATGGTTAGAGACCCAGCCCAAGGGGGCTTAAACCCTTAATAATAATAAAATGGGTTTTTTCATAGATTTTTAATGGTTTTCAAAGGGTTTTGGGGGTTTCGATAAGGCGAAAAAGGATCTTAAAACCTTATGAAATGGATTTTGATGAAGGGGAAATGGAAAAATTATGAGAATGAGGGATCTTGATGGGGAACAAGAGAGTAAAAATGAAGATTAGTTTCTGAGTGCAGGAAGGGGAAAAAAGGGGATTTTGCGTGATGCTATGGAATTGATATTATTTTACAGGCTTGAAATGGGAACAACAATGAAGATTGAAACAAGGATATGATGTCTTCCAGAGGCTTCAAGAGATACACTTTCTGCAATGAAACTATTCCTTGAAGGCTAAACAATGTTTTGGCCACCTTTTGATAGAACAAATTTTATAGGTGGCCAACAGTGGCTCCGCTTGGGGATGGTGCCTTCCTGAAGGCATCAAGAACTTCAGACTTGCATTCTCTGGGGGCTGGTCAGTGCCTTATCCATTGGGCTGCCTTCTTTGCTTGGATGCTCTTCTTTTTCTTGAAAACATATTAGCAACCATGGAAAACAATGGATCTTCATCAACAAGATTTCTATCTACCCAATCCTACTGATCTAACATTTTTTCTTCATTTTAGAGTGCACTTGAACTGGAAAAATCTTTACAACATTTTATTTCTTTTGTAAATAGGAAATCTAATCTATTTCTACTCCTTATTTCTCCATGGACTCATATTAAATAGTTGATTCCATATAATTCTCTACCTAATCTACTATTTGTTGGGATTAAACTATCCAACAGATTTTATTCTCTAAATTCTACAACAAAAATTTAAAAATAGTCAAGTCAAGATTAAGTAGTTTGACTTGTTGTGATCTATGGCATAAAAACAAGTTGCACATAGATATTTATTTTGCAGAAAAATCAAAATAAAAAATGGAAGGCTTAAGATCTGAAAGTTCATGCACTTCCTTCACTTTTCTACATCTCTGATTGCCTCTTGATTGAGTTGTTCTTTCTTTTTTCTCTGGTTTAGATTTTGAGCTGATTAGAACCAGATTTACCTTTGTTTTGACTCAAAACAAAACATATTTTGGAGTCAATTCTTTCTTGGAAAATTAGGTTCAGGTTTTGAGCAGGTTTGAACCTTTAATTTCTAACCTAACCTATCTACTGATAAGCCAAGTTTAAACAGTTTGGCAAATCAAATTCACTATCCTATCAGCAGTAAATTTAAAACTAATTAGCCAATATTAGGTTGTTTGACTAACTAGGAGTGTGTTTTTCAGGAGTGGCATTTGAGCTTGCACACTTTCAGATTTGTTTATCTTTTGGTATGGGGCTATACCTCTTTTTTTTTTCTTTTTTTCTTTTCTTTTTTTACAATCTGCCCTCTTTTCTTTTATTTTTTATTGTTTTTGTATTTTTTTTCTTTTTTGATACTGAACAAAGCAATGGTATTTACAATGGAAATGAAAGATTCAAAATTGAACTCAGCAGTAGTAATGCTTAAGAACCTTTCCATTGACAGGACCCCCAAACAGATCTGTGCCATCTAACTTTTGCAGAAAAAAGGCATTTGGACCAATGGTGGATTGAATAATGTAAGGACCTTGCCACAAACAGTCAAATTTTCCATTTTTACCCTTATCTTCTCTTCTGGAGTCCCACTTGAGTACCTTGTCTTCAATGTTGAAGTCACAAGCTTTTGTTCTTTTGTCAAACAACTTCTTTATATTCTCTTGCACCTTCTGAGCTCTATTGTAAACCTCTTCCCTTGTCTGCTGGAGATGTATTGTCTGATTGATCCTCCTTATCATGTTGTCCTCTTCTGACTATATTTCTTGGACTAATTTTATCATTGGTACACCTAAGGTACAGTAAGGCTATTGCTCTGTCATAAAGCATTTGGTATGGGGCATTAATGGTTTCACAACTGATCAACTTTGTCTGACATAAAGCATGCATAGCATGTATAGATTTTCCTTTCCTCCAACGACTTCTTGGTTTTGGTCACCCAAATTTCTTGGTGGATCCCCCTTTAACCAGGTTACCTTGAGGGTAATAAGCGATGGAGGCAAACCAATCTATGTCCCAGTACACAACTTGACAAAAATCAATCATCTTTGGAACCAAAAACGCTTGGCAGTACTCATTAATAATCTTCAAGTGATAGATGAGCAGGATATGATCTTTGAAGGGTATTTTACTAATGGCGGAGATACTGTGGCATTTCTAGAAAGGTATGGCCTCTATCCATTTGATGGTATTAATGGGTACCTTGAGGATCCATGTATGTTGTGCAGAAGAAGCAGGGTGGAGTTCTCCTATGAAATCAAGGCCCCATTGTTGAAAAGGAGCTTCAACAGTGATAGGTTGTAATGGTAAAGGGAGGAGTTTTCTTTTTCCCTAAAAAATTTTGCATTTGTGACAGGCAACTATCATTTTATGGACATATTGAAATAGGGTGGGCTAGTAATAGCCAACTCTAAGGATTTTATTGGTTGTGGGTTTCCAGTAGAGATGACCTCCACATTCGTCTTCATGGAATTCATGCTTGATCCTCTCTGCATCAACTTCAGGCAAACATTTAAGCAATAAACCATTAGTATTTTTCCAATATAAACATTCATTCAAAATGCAATAATTCCTAGCTTTCAACTTTAAAAAGTTTGCCTTTGTTTTTGACAAATCAGGATGAGCATTAAGATTTGTAAGTACATACAAGATATCAGTGTACGAAGGTGAGCTTTGAAACTTCTCTTCCACAGTGGGAGCAGGTAATTCTTCCTATTCATCCAAGGCATCTACCATGTTGATTTCAAGGGCTTGTAGATTAGATTCATCCATTAATTGAGCTAAGCCCTGACCTTTAATGATTTTGGTGTGTTTTATTTCCAAATCATACTCTAGTATTGCTGCAATCCATTTACCCCTCTTTCCATCTGGGTCTTGTGACAAGATGTCTTTTACCACTATGCTAGGCACATAAGCAATGATGTGAGAATGTAGAATATACACCCTGAAGTCCTTTAAGGCCTTTACCAAATCATAGGCCTATTTTTCCACTATGTTATATTTCAAGGGTGCATCCCTTAAAGCCTTACTGAAAAAAGCAATAGGTTTTTCATGTCCCTCTAGGTTTTTCTGCAATAGGACAGCATCTACAGTATGCTCTGAGGCAAAGGAAAAAATAATAAAATCCTTTGAAAAGTCAGGGCTGATCAAGACAGGTGCCCGAGTGAGTGCATGTTTTACCAATTCGAAGGATCTTTTGGCTTCTACAGTCCATTTCACTCCTACTTCTTTCTTGAGCATATTAGTCATGTTTCTAAGGAGCTCTGCTAAGTTGGGAATAAACCTCCTCAAGAAGTTAATTTTTCCAATAAAGGATTGTAATTATTTTTATGTTCCTTGGTTGGCTAATCTTTAGTATTCCCTCAACTCTCTTTAGATCTATTTTAATCCTTTCTTCTTATATGATATGGCCAAGGAGTTTACCTTCTTGTAGGCCAAAAACTGTCTTTTTGGGATTTAAAGATAATCCAAACCTTCTGCACTTTTCAAGGACCTTTCTTATATGTTTCAGGTGCTCTTCATCATATTTGGAATAAACTGTTACGTCATCAAGGTAAATTACAATGAAGTTCCCTATCTCCTCTTAAAATGCAATGTCCATGGCCCTTTGGAAAGTGGCCCCAGCATTCATTAATCCAAAAGGCATTTTCACATACATGAAAGTGCCCTAGGGAGTGGTGAAAGTTGTCTTGAGTTGGTCTTCTGGGAGTACTAAAACTTGGTATACCCTGAAAAACCATCTAACAGAGAAACCCTCTTTGAACCAACTACCCTTTATAGGATGTGTTCCATTTTGGGTAGAGGGTAATTGTCTTTTAGGGAGGCTCTGTTAAGGTTTCTGAAATCAATACAAAATCTGATTTCTCCTATCTTTTTCCTCATGGCTACAAGGTTAGAAACCCAATCTGAAAACCTCACAGGGACTATGATTCTTGCCTCATACATTTTCTTGATTTCCTTTTCTACAAGAGGCAGTTGTATTGGATTGATCCGATGCAGTTTTTTCCTAAAGGGTTTTTGGTTCTCTTTCAATGGGATCTTGTGCTGGATGATTTGTGTATCATAGGTTTTTAAGTCTTCATAGATCCAGGAAAAAACATCAACAAACTCTTTAAATAAGTCAATGTATTTCTTTTTCATGTCAACTGGCAAGGAGCCAGCTAATTTAATCATTTTAGGTTGATCTTTGGTGCCTATGTTGCATTCCTCGACATCAGACTCTGTGTATTCTACAGTGGGTTTCTTTGCTACGTCATTAAAATCAAACAGGTCTTCTAAAGGTGCTAGCCCTAAAGGTATGTTCTTGTCCTTTGACGACAATACCTCAATGTCTTCGTCTTCTGTGTCCTTGTATTCTTCATTGTGAGTTCCAAGTTTTTTAGTTAACATGTTAATTTTTACGGAACCGGATAGTTTATCTCCTTCAAGGGACTCTTTGTTGAGGCAATTTTTGTCAGATTTAGAAAGTGAATCAGATAACTAAAAATCGTTCCTGCCAAGCAGGAAATCCTCTATATACTTGTCTCCCTCGAAAACATGCCAATATTTTTCATTATCTGGCACTGCAGGTCTATATTTAATTTGAGTTGTACACTCTTTGGCTTCAATTGGCATTAAGCATGTTCTAGCCGCAAAGGCTAAATTGTGGGCGACAATATTTCTTTTTCTTGGAACGAAAATCAATTTGGACTCCTCGAAAGTTTTCAAAAGGTCCATGACATCGTTTCGGTAAGCTCTAAGTCTGGGATGATTTGCATTATATTCCCCATTGACTTGCTTAATGACTAGTTCTAAATCTCCATACACATTAATTCTTGTGGCTCCTAACTTTTTTAATAGATGTAAGCCTAAGAGAAGGGATTCATATTATGCTATGTTATTGGAACATTGAAAGTTTAATTTGCAAGAAATGCTTTCTTTGTGGTTGTTTTCAGTGTTGGTAATCCAGACACCTGCACCAGCATTATTCTTAGTGCATGACCCATCAAAATACATACGCCACAGAGGACTATTTTCGATTTCGTCTTGGTTATTGTCTCCTTCAACCAACGTGCTCAAGGGTTGTTGTGAAATCTCGGCACTTAGTTGTATTTGTTTTGATTCCTCAAGATTTTCGTGGAGTTGAGCGTGAGGGGTAGTATGTTGTTTACCATCTTGGCTTTGTTCACTCTGGTCTGTTGTTTTAGCACATTGTTCAACAGTTTCTCTCTCGTTTTCTTCCATATCTAGAACTGCCATCATTTCTAGATTAGGGGCCTCTAACTGGTTATCCGAGTCACTGTGTTTAGGCTCTGACTACTTTGTGGATTCATTATTGTAAAATATAAACGAATCCAGGTCAGTATGGATAGAATAAATGGGAGAATTTTCAGGCTTTTCTGGGCTAATGACCATGAATTTCATGTGTGACTCACTATATAGTCTTCTGAGCTGGCTAAAGACAAGGATGGTTGCATATGTCCCATCCATCTGTATGGTACCTTGCAGCTTGGCACCCCATGACCTTGACAGCAACATGCCATACTTAGGAGGCACATCAGCCACCACAACATCCATCACCATGCACTTGGCTGGGATGTGGGTCAAAATCACACAAAGGTCTTTGATTAGACCCAGACACTTCACTCTGTTGGAATCAAAAGAATATCAATCCTTGTAAGGTCTGGTTATTTCTAGTCCTAGCCTTTCCATTATCACCTTTGGAATAAGGTTGTGAGAGGCTCTAGAGTCATGCATAGCCTTGTGCAGGATCTTGTCATGAACATTTAAACTCACATAAAAGGGGGAACAGGTCCCTCTTGATATATACCTTCAATCTTAGGACCAAAAATGAGCTCTGGCTGGTGATCATTAAGATTGAATGTATCATTATCATCCTCAATATTTAAAGCCTTCAAAATTTGGGTTCTATATACACTCTGGGAAGCTAACTCAGTTAGGAGATTAGAGATTCTGATCTTCGAAATTTCCTGCTCAAGGCTGAAAGGAATTTGGCTCTTAGAAGGACTTGTCTCAGCCTTACTAGCTGCCAGTCTATCAGCAACATCAGCTTGCTGATTTGTTCTATTAGTAGTTGACAAAATGGTCTTAACAGGAGTACTAACTTAAGTGGTAGTACTACTAATGTCTTCACTCTATTTTTCATTATTTTGAGTGCCCTTCTCTCTACTTTTATCAGAATTTATAGTCACTGTTTTATCCTTTTTTTTGACAATTTTAGGCTTGGTTGTAGTGATGTTTTGTGAAGATTTGTTAGAGGTTTTGGTGTTGAGATTTTATTGACTGGTTTTGCTTCTAAGGTCATATTATTTTTGGGACTCTATGATGACATTTTCCATGTCTTGAAAATAACTTTCATCATCATCTTTTTTGTCATCATAAGGGGTATAAAGACCTTGTTTTCTATCATAATGAATCTCAAAGTCATCATTATCTACTCCCAGCATGTTGATATCATCTTCCTCTGTTATCTCATCTGTTTCCTCAACCTCACTTATATATTTTTGATGAAAGGGAGGAGTGATATGTTGATCATCTTCCCTAGGTTTGTTTGGAGGTTGGTTTCTTCTAAAATTCTGGTTCTGGTTCTGTTTTTGTTTTGAGGAGCAATTTGGTTTTGACTTTCTTGTGCTTTCTCAAGGATGCTCATTTTCTTCATCATCTCCTCCATAATTCTTTCCATCTTTGAGCTGGAAGTAGAAGGTGAATTTTCCTCTCTAAAGGACACTCTCATTTCAATTTTCATTCTTGCTCTCTTCTCCATCAAGTTGACTTCCACAGAAAGAGCACCCTTTTGCATATCTTCAAGAGTTGCAAAATCTCTTTCTCTCAGCTGATAGGCCATCTTAGGGTCAAACCCTTCAGGAAACTTGTTTAAAGCTGAGCCCTGTGGAGGTTTTAGTTTTGGGGAAAGTGCATTATACACACTATTGAATCTAGTGCAATAACCTTGCACACTTTCCCCAGCGTCCCTATGGAGGTTCTTGTAGTCAGAAAGGACTTGGAGAGGGTTTTTCTTTACTTCCCATTTGTTTAAGAATTTTTGATGGAAGGCTTGGAGATCATTCAACCCTATGTGAAGACCATACAAAACATTTCTTCCCTAAACTCTTGAGAAAATAATCCAAACTGACAGTCTTCCATCAATTTCATTACATCCAAGTAGTCATCCTCATCCTCTTTGTCTTCCTTTGTTGGTGCAGCATTACTGTAGCATCACATATGATGCCAGAACCTACTTTGATAGTCTGTGGAAAGATTATTCTAGCCAATGGGAAGAACTAGAACTTCCTATGTGCATGATATGTGGTAGAGTGGATTCAGGGAAGGAAAATTGTTGAGAACGAGAAATGGATGGACCGGGAATATATTGTTCTGAGTTGATCTTGGATGAGAGACACCTAATTTGTGAAGGAAATGCAAATCAGGAGGTGTGGTTTCTCTACTACCAAGAGGTTCACTTGTTTCAGGAGATGAAAGTGAAGACTCGGAATCTAGCTGAATTATATCATCAAATGACCTAGTTCTAAATGGATTTACTAAGTCAGCTTGTGATTGTTGTAGTGAGAATTTGAGTTTGGTCAAACTCTAAGGTGATAAATAGTTGAGTTTGTCTAAGGAGACCTCCTAAGCATAATTTACGGGTTATCGATTATCTCGGGTGCTTAAAGTCAGATGGGCTATTGAATCTTTCTAGGAGCCAGTATGCTATGTTTTTCAGAACCAACTTAAACAAAAATAGTTTAACCAGATATGACAATCTTTAAAAGGTCAACTAATCTGTTTATACAAATTTTAACCCTGCAGTCCTCTAATTGAGTTTGAATGATATTAAAATGATAGGGTTATTCCCAGTGGAGTATTAAGGTCTGTTAAGTATTGTGGAGTCTCCAAGTGGAATTTTTTAGCTCTTTTGGAGGTAAAAGGTTTAATGGTCCACTACTATGTTTATTGGATACCAACCTAAAATATTTTTAGGTTATTTTCTGAGTTTCTGTGGTTGTATGGAAAATTAAAGAGTATATAAAAGCTGGCCAAGCAACTATGAACTCAAAAATTCCCCAGTGGAGTTGCCATTATGTTGGCGATGACAATGGGACACAAGACCAAGTATTTAGCAATTATAGACTCTCAGATTTTTCCCTAGAGGAGTCACCATTATGTTAGGGTCTTTGTAATTAGCAAGTTTGGAAAAAGTCCAACTAAAGGGGTAACATCAAACCACTTTTGGATTCAAGGATCTATCCCTCCTGAACCCAGAGAGGGATCTCTCTATAAATGAGTTTAAATATGTGATCTTTAAAGCCTGAAATGTGGTATTAGGCTAGTTATGAAGAGCATGGGTTTTGTTTTGTTTGTTTTGGTTGGGAAAAGACATGATGAAGGTGAAGGCAGTTCAAAATGAAGGGTGAAGATGTCTACAAGTGAAGGAATGATTTGGCTGATAGAAAAAGGCAAAGAAATTTTTAACCCATTGGGCTATGGAGTCATAGGAGGATTTTAATTGGGCAGCAAGGTTCAAGAAGGATCCATGGGGCAAGTCACTTATGTCAAAGGATCTCTTAAGGTGATTTATGGAGTGAAATATATAGGAAGTGGAGAACAAAACAAAATGAAGAACTGTGCACAGTCTAAGATCAAGTAAATGCTTTTAAACTATCTTGCTTTCAACATGTGCTTAGGGAGACAAAACATAAAAGAATTATGTGATCAGGTAAGTACTTTTAAACTAACTTGCATTGAAGTAATTTGAGTTTAGAGAAAGAAAATATAAAAGCATTCTGAGATCAGGTAAGTGCTTTTAAACTAACCTGCTTTGAAGTACTTCCAGTCAAAAACATTCAAAAATAGTTAGAACAGCTTAAGATCAGGTGAGTACTATGAAACCAACCTGCTTTCAGCATATTCTAAAGGAAAACACTGATGATCATCATAATGAACAATCTAGATTAGGCAAGTGCTTTGAAACTAACCTGCTTTAATATACTCAATATTAACAAGAGAAAAACATAGGAAATAAAGCTTTCAGTAAGAGTAGGGTACTACTGAGAGTAATTCCTAGCTCTATGTTTGCTGTTCCTTATCAGAGAAAATGAACAGAGTGAAAACTTAAAGAAAATAACAATTGACAGTGAGAAACACATCACCATTGACACAAATCAGGATCCCATAAATCAACAGCTTGTATTTGATGTTCAAACTAGTTACAATCAGCAAGCCCAGAGGGTCTCTACAACTTCAAACTTCTCATATCAGCTTGTTTATCTTCAAATTGCACATAGTGCATCAGTAGCTTCAGAAAAACATTACATGCATTCAGATGTCCAGAGACCAACATTTGCTTATGTTCTACAGAGGTATTTATATACAAATGTGGAAGTGGGAGGATTTCCCAAGGATCAAGTATCATTAATTATGTAATCATTTATAACTCTGCTCCATAACATCTATTCCTGCCTTTCGAGGCATAATGATCGAAAGATGTGCTTCTGAACTGTTCTTAATATTCTAAATTGGTTCTAGCGACAATTAGAGATGAGATTCTTTGATTTGTATTAAATGTTCGGTTGTCTTCAGGTAAACACCTCTTGTCCAGGTAATGACTAAGCTTCCTTTGATTTCTGTGAGGCTGCAGGTGTCTTTAGGAGCTAGAGAGGGTTCAATTGGCCTCTGCTTATGGTGGTGGAGGGTTTCTCAGCTCGACAGATGTCTTCGTCTTTCCCTAAGACATCTTTAATTTACTTGAGAACTGTGTTTTAGGTCTTCAATCTCTTGTTTCTGGTATGTTCTGTCTTCGACACTAATACTCTTTGATCGATGCTCAATTAACTGTGTTTTCTGGTGTGCAAGGCTGTACAAGGGTCGAATGGCATCAATGCCTCATGAATTCATTGATAAAATGAGAATTTAAAACCCTGCAAGTGATTTTGTGGTGAATCGTAGGCGGGAGGATCGTCACCCTCGATCTGTGAATTTTTCTTCATCATGGCAGAAAAAACCACTACAACCCTGCAAAAATATGAAAAAATATTAAAAAATCCTGCATATATAGGCTAACTACTTCAGAAGGCATGTGGAGGGAGCAGGGCTGTTGGATGGCATCATCCAACAGTCGAGATTTATCAGGGAAAAGTCAAAGAGATGGTGGAAGAAAAGTTTAAATCAGAACCGTCGATCATGCAGAGATCGACGGTGGGAAGCGGAGGCGAAAAATAATGTGGAGGAGTCAGGATGATCATGGGCCGTCAAATGAGATCGGCCCACATGATCAACGGTGGAGATTGGGCGCTAATAAACTTTGGAAAATACACCCAAACATCGAAAATCCAATTAAATCATGTTAAGTAAGGTTCCTGGGTCCGGAAATGCTGACTGCACAGGTAAAACACGGAGACCTTCCCAACAGAAATCTGTCGCGTGGATGTTGATATGGCGCTGGGACCGGGCAACGGTAGGGCATGAAATCAAAGCTGGACCGTCAATCTCAGGAGGAGATCGATGGTTGAGGATGCGTCGGAGGGCGACGAACGGTGGGCCAGGGGCACTGTTTTCCTAGGTTAACTTCCGTGCAACTTCGGGGAGCAACTACCGTCGGATGGCCCACCCCAGATCAGACAATGCACAAAAATATCACACCAGATCTGTGGACGAATGTTAACGCACGATGGGGGGGCGGTTTTCAAATAGTACTGGTGCCACGCGTCAACCATTGTATGGAATCGCTTCAAAATGAAAAATACTGCCAGCCCTAAAAAGGCGGTGCGATGGATACCGCCGGTTTCTGCACAGTGTTTGGCGCAGCGGGGACCACCGACCACGATAGGTTCTGCACCATCGATCAACGGATCATATCAACGACGGAGATTGGCTGAGGCTTTGAACCGACGAAAATTCAGAAAATAATTAAAAAACCCAAAGTTCCGGAAATAACATAAGGTTTTTAATATTTTCGGGCGGGATAATATAAAATAAGGTGAGGCGCCCAAATGGCTCAGCGCCTGGTTCCAGCACCAGGGCGTATGGAAGGAAATGGTTAGAGACCCAGCCCAAGGGGGGCTTAAACCCTTAATAATAATAAAATGGGTTTTTTCATAGATTTTCAATGGTTTTCAAAGGGTTTTGGGGGTTTCGATAAGGCGAAAAAGGATCTTAAAACCTTATGAAAGGGATTTTGATGAAGGGGAGATGGAAAAATTATGAGAATGAGGGATCTTGATGGGGAACAAGAGAGTAAAAATGAAGATTAGTTTCTGAGTGCAGGAAGGGGAAAAAAGGGGATTTTGCAGCAGTCTTTCTCATGGAATTTAGCAGAATTTTCTGAGCTTGAAATGGGAACAACAATGAAGATTGAAACAAGGATATGATGTCTTCCAGAGGCTTCAAGAGATACACTTTCTGCAATGAAACTATTCCTTGAAGTCTAAACAATGTTTTGGCCACCTTTTGATAGAACAAATTTTATAGGTGACCAACAGTGGCTCCACTTGGGGATGGTGCCTTCCTGAAGGCATCAAGAACTTCAGACTTCCATTCTCTGGGGGTTGGTCAGTGCCTTATCCATTGGGCTGCCTTCTTTTCTTGGATGCTCTTATTTTTCCTGAAAACATATTAGCAACCATGGAAAACAATGGATCTTCATCAACAAGATTTCTACCTACCCAATCCTACTGATCTAACATTTTTTCTTCATTTTAGAGTGCACTTGAACTGGCAAACTCTTTACAACATTTTATTTCTTTTGTAAACAGGAAATCTAATCTATTTCTACTCCTTATTTCTCCATGGACTCATATTAAATAGTTGAGTCCATATAATTCTCTACCTAATCTACTATTTGTTGGGATTAAACTATCCAACATATTTTATTCTCTAAATTCTACAACAAAAATTTAAAAACAGTCAATTCAAGATTAAGTAGTTTGACTTGTTGTGATCTATGGCATAAAAACAAGTTGCACATAGATATTTATTTTGCAGAAAAATTAAAATAAAAAATGGAAGGCTTAAGATCTGAAAGTTCATGCACTTCCTTCACCTTTCTACAGCTCTGATTGCCTCTTGATTGAGTTGTTCTTTCTTTTTCTCTGGTTTAGATTTTGAGCTGATTAGAACCAGATTTACCTTTGTTTTGACTCAAAACAAAACATAGTTTGGAGTCAATTATTTCTTGGAAAATTAGGTTCAGGTTTTGAGCAGGTTTGAACCTTTAATTTCTAACCTAACCTATCTACTGATAAGCCAAGTTTAAACAGTTTGGCAAATCAAATTCACTATCCTATCAGCAGTAAATTTAAAACTAATTAGCCAATATTAGGTTGTTTGACTAACTAGGAGTGTGTTTTTCAGGAGTGGAATTTGAGCTTGCACACTTTCAGATTTGTTTATCTTTTGGTATGGGGCTATACCTCTTTTTTTTTCTTTTTTTTTTACAATCTGCCCTCTTTTCTTTTATTTTTTATTGTTTTTGTATTTTTTTTCTTTTGTGATACTGAACAAAGCAATGGTATTTACAATGGAAATGAAAGATTCAAAATTGAACTCAGCAATAGTAATGCTTAAGAACCCTACCATTGACAAGACCCCCAAACAGATCTGTGCCATCTCACTTTTGGAGAAAAAAGGCATTTGGGCCAATGGTGGATTGAATAATGTAAGGACCTTGCCACAAACAGTCAAATTTTCCATTTTTACCCTTATATTCTCTTCTGGAGTCCCACTTGAGTACCTTGTCTTCAATGTTGAAGTCACAAGCTTTTGTTCTTTTGTCAAACAACTTCTTTATATTCTCTTGCACCTTCTGAGCTCTATTGTAAACCTCTTCCCTTATCTGCTGGAGATGTATTGTCTGATTAATCCTCCTTATCATGCTGTCCTCTTCTGATTGTATTTCTTGGACTAATTTTATCACTGGTACACCTAGGCTGGTAGGAAACACTGCATCTTCTCCATAAACAAGCTAGTAACAATAATAACAATAAGGGGGTTACACTAGCAACAATAAGGGACTATACTAGTAATATAGGGACCTAACAGACCCTAAGTCTTCTTCCTTTGAATCTTTGAATTTCCTTTCAACTATGCTTAAGTGGTCAGTTACACACTTAACCATGTCTGTGTAAGGGAGAATTTTTGCTCTTTCTACTACCTTATGGATGAATGAACATGCGACATCAGAGTAGGTCACGTCTGAAGTAGATGTCATGCCTATTGTAGATATTTTGGTTATTACTCTTGGTTTTTCATCTTCAAAAATTTTATACATTATTTCCCATGACAAACTACTGCATTCCTTGTTGCAGGTAGTATCTGAGAATAAGGGAGAAATCTTTGAGTCTTCAGTAGGCAGTGCTTGAGAAATCTCTTTTCCCTTCTTGCTCATTTCAATATTCCTTGATTTGTTAAATGGTTTCCTGACTTCAAGTAAATAGGGAGAGCATTAAAAGTAGGAGAGAGTCAAATCCATTGTTTATATCAAACATGCATGAATTTTAAAAATCAGATCTCTTATAGCTTGACACGAAATAAATATATATCAATCAACTTAAAGCCGTTAGATCTCAAATTTCGTTTTGATATGACATAATCTATTTTTCATGCTCGAGAAATTAAATGTCGTGAATTCACATGTCGCCATATATAATTTTTAGCACTTGTAATGTTTACCCATAAATATTGCAAAATGCGATGTGCGCAAATCACACATTGCAACTTTTATGTGATAATAGTTTTGTTTTACTGCTAAGTTAAGTGAAATGTGGCCGTGCTTAAACGACTTATTAGGGTCTCTATAATTTTAGCAGATTGGCAAGACTAAAGCTGCAGAGACAACATTTGAACCACTTTGGGATTCTAGGATCTAGCCCTCCTGAATCTAGAGAGGGATCTCTCTATAAGTGCAAAGATTGATTTATCTTTAAGGCTTTTGGTATGATATTAGGCTAGTTATTAATAAAGAGGGTTTTTTGTTTGTTTTGGTTGGTCAGGCATGATCTTTAATTGGATGGAATATCACAAAATGAAATAATTTCAAAGGGTGAGGATGTAAGTATATTGAGAAGCTTTCAACAGAAAGGATTAATGTGAAACAACTTTAATCCATTGGGATATGGAGTCATAAAAGGGTTTATTTGTACAACAATTTCAAGAGTGGTCCAAGGGGCAAGCCATCCATATCAAAAGATCTTTTAGATTAAATGATGGAGCGGAACATTAAAAGTGTTGAGAAAGTGGAAAAAATCAATAATATCAACAAGGATTTATCAACTTTCCATACAAGAAAAGCATTTTTAAGCAACTGTTTGAAACCAACCAAAGGTAGGGCTAACCATAAACTTCTTTGGACAATCTTATAATAAAGCTAACTTATCAAACAACAATCCAGTAATCTCACCAGACTACTTTCAGAAGGGATGAAAACAGATAAGAAAACAAAGTGTAGCTAAGATCAGGTCAGATGTATTACAATCATGATCTACTTTAGCATACTCTTAGGGAAACTTTCAAACAACCTTTGGAGGACACGACAAACCATAAACCTTTCTAGCTTAAATCTACTTAGCATGTACTAAAAATATCATTCAAGAACTTCCTTTCAAGTTTTGCACATCAAGACATGGACTAACCAACATTCCTTGATAATGTTTACACTTAATTTAAGTCATTCCTAAATATAACAATTAGCGGAAAACATATAGATAAAGCTTATCAGTGAGAGTAGGGTACTTTTGAAAGTAAATCCTAGCTCTATATTTGTTGTTCTTTATCAGAGAAAAGTGAACCAAATGGCATATATGAAAGGAAAACAAATAACAGTAAGAGGTACTTCACCAATGATATAGATCAGGATCCCAAGAATCAACTTGTATATTGATGTCAATCCAGTTACATACTTCAAGTCCAATGTTTCATCACAGCTACAAACATCTCTTATTAGCCTATCTTCTTCAATAACTTAACAGAGCTTCAGAGCTTCGGAACTTATTTACATTCAACAATAATTCGATACAATAAATATTACATCAACAGTATAAAAACCAACAATCTCTCATCTTCTAAGGAAGTATTTATAAAAGAAAGAGGAGGTGGAATGAAATAAAATATCTCTAGGTTCAATTAATACAAGTTAATGCTTCTCGGCCTTTGAGGGGCTCAATGGATAAATTCTCTGATATTTCCCAGTATTAATTGGTTTTCATTAAGTATTTAGCCGCTTAGGTAGTTTTTTTTTACTTAGAAACTCTTTAAGCATGTTTGCAATAACTCTGGCTACTTTAAGCAGAATATCACTGACTAAGGCAATAAATATGCCTTCTTTTGATTTATTGAAGTTTGCAGGTGGCCCTTTGGTAGCTGAAGAGGATATTTTGGCCTCTGATGTGGCAGTGGAGGCCTTCTTTTGTCCCACCTATTAGATATAGATTCAGAGTCATTTATGAACATTTACTTTTTCTCTTTTTATAAGTTAATTGAAGGCCCATGTTATGGATTGGTAACCAACTATCGACAGTTCCATTCACAAGAACTAACAAGAACGAACAAGTCAGCTCGTGATGAGACCTCTTGTCTTCCAGCTTTTCAACTTAAAGCCATTACCCTGTCTTGGTGACTAGTGTGGTAATGTCATTCTCCTTAGGACCCATGATCATAGTAGGTAGGCTCGCAATAATAACTCCTATCCCTCAATTAATTTATTTGTGTTTGTAAAAAAAAAATTGATTATAATTAACCTCATATGGGTTACTTATTAGGTGGGGAAGCATATATACTCCTTAAGAGTGCACGACGGCGTGCAACATTTTTAATTACTATTCTTTACTAGTTGGTCATGCTACCCTTAGAAATTATTTAAGGACGTCTCAGATAATGACAAAAAATATTCCTTGAGTTGATCATGCCAGGGTTCTTTATGAAAGATTATTAGAGTTTTGTAGGCGTGGTCCACCATAAGAGGTATTTCATTGATCCCTTCGAAGAGGACTTACAAAATTATTTTATGGATGATAGTTTATTAGGATGGGAGAAATGTATTATATGTAATTTATGACAATATCCTTTACTAACATGTTATTCTATAATCAAAGTCACTTTAAAATATGATGTATTAAGTGTAAAGTTATTTTGACAAGTCTTACCACGACAATGCATGATAATAGAAATTTCAAAAGATGTGTTTTTAAGGAATCACAAGTTCAAGAGTGTTTTTATACCTCTTTATTCATTATTCTCATATTACCCTACTCGATTTTTAAATATATAAATATCACCTTTAAGTGTAGGCATACTTCCAATGAATCCATGTACGTAAAAAAATGATGATTATAATCACACTTAGTTTTAAATAATAGACTTCAAGACATACCAAAGCATGAGAAACTAGTTGATTTAATTGACATGGTAAGAAGAGATGTCGAATGATGAGGAAATAAGGTGTATTGATGACTGATCGAAACTAGGATTCAATGGAATCCACATATTTATGATTCTCCAACTGATGCAAGACTTCCACAGTTTTATAGTCACTTTCCTAGAAGCATAAAGGATCTGGTGAAAGACAAAATATAAATCCCTCAAGGTCAGTCTCAAATATTTGATTTCTAGATTGACAAGAATGGCTGAGAGGGGTTCTAGGGTTTCGAGTTTCAACAACATTTTCAGAACAAGTTCTAATGAAAGATTTCTCCTCTGGTGTTCTTTGATTTATATCTTCCCATGGTGAATGTCCTGTGGTAATGGGGGAAGTTTCCAAATTCATTTCCTTTCCCAACATGGAAGATGTAGCTTTATGTTTAACATGGGAATCAACGGGAAAAATATGTGTTTGAAACTACTGTACAACCTGATGGTTTATAGTAAGGTTTATGATATGGTTTGGACTAAGGCTTAGACTAGGCTGAGGATTTGGGTTAGGTTTTGGACTAGGATTAGGGCTAGGTTTTGAATGAGGGCTAGGGTATGGATAAGGATAAGGAATAGGTTATGGACTAGAGGGAGAAAGGGTAGGTTATGGATTAGGTTTTTGATGAGGACTAGGGTTAGGGTATGGACTAAGGCTAGGGTAAGGTTGCACATGCGACTAGGACCATGGAGGAGGATAACTTAATGGTGCATTGGGAAGAAATTGAGGTTGTTTTTTGTTCTCATATGATTTAATTTTCATGGGAGATTTCCCTAGAGATAAGGATCCAAGCGATTCTTGAGGCCATGGAGATATGTGGCTCGAGGATGAGGGCCAAGGAGAGGGCCAATATGACATTAAATTGGAGGAGGATTAAAGTTTTTCTATGAAACTGCAGGATTATAAAAATGTTGGGAAACCCACTCAGGAAAATAAGAATTATTCCAAGTATCAAATGATGATGGGTTTTGAGTTATGTCTGGTAGTCGATTCGATTCCTTACTTGATTCCCTTAGTGCCTGCAATAATCTTGGTAGTGATGGGAAATGTTCTGTTGGATGATCCTCTTCACAAATTTTTCAAATTTTCATGCTACTAAGTGGAAACTTTCCAAGGAAGTGTTTCTTTCTACAATTGACACAAAATATAAGAAGTGGGTTTTCATCCTGCTTCCACTCTTCCTGAAATCATCCAATTTCAAGATAAAATATGTTATAATATAATTTTTATGTTCAAGACAAATTTTAAATTATGCACTTGTTCATTCCTCATTGGATGAGTTGTATGTATATGTAGCAGCATAAAGACTCCTCATTGAATGATTCCTCAAAATACCATGTTCCTGTTTTTATCAAGCCCACTGGTGCATTTCTTAGAAGATGAATAGCATGTATATATATGTGTAGGGTGGGGGGTTCTTACCACAGTAAATAAAATAAGAAACCTTAAAGAAACAGTGCATAAAAGAAATAAATTCAAGAACATAAAATATCAAGAGAAACTAGGTGAAGGACAAAAACAAAATGCCACAGGTCCCCAGGGTCAATCCCCTAAGCGTCTCCCCAGAAACGGCGCCAAAATTTTGGGTGAAGTATAGGGTATATAAATGTACCAACATTTAATTTTTCAATCCAGATAGTTCGTGAAATTCAAGGCGCAACACTAGAAATGACAGAGAGAGCCCCTGGCAACTTGCAAAACAAATTCTAGTCTACCTTGCACATCAATCTTGACAATAAATGAAATCCTGCACTAAAAGAGAATTCGAGAAACACAAATCCAAACAATTAAAATCACGTGGGAAATAAAATTCAATGCTGTACTATTTAATAATGTGAAAGGAAATTCTAAGTATGAGAAAACATAAGGGAAATCAGAACTGGAAACCAAGAAGTGTCGACACAATATCAAAAGACTGTAAATGTTGGAATAAATTCAAAATCATTATGCCTGCACTACTTTTTCCTAAAATAATTATGCTTGCATTAACCTGAAACATTAGCAATATAACAAGTAAATTTCCTATGTAAATAAGCTTATAAAAGAAATTGATTTAATGTGAATATCTTGCCTTCCTTGTCTCCACATATTAATCGTGTAAAAAAATTCCAAAAGCTTAACGAAAAATAAATATTATCATTTTCAATATAACATAATTTCCATCACGGAAACAGAAATTTATATGTGATTTCTACTTCCATAAACACTCAAATAGATCTCAGGTTCGTAAATATGAATTAAATGGGTCTGGATCAATTCAAGGAATTCAAGTTGCACGTTACAGCTCTGGAGGGATGCAACCTTATGAAGAAATATCTCAAGTGTAAGAAAAAATATTAATGCAACAAATAAAATAGTTCAGGTAGAAGAACAATTTGTAGCAAATAAAATTAACTTTAAAACTGAAAATAAAACATTGCAACAAATTAAAGAACATTAACTTGAGGAAGGAAAGAGATTGAAAATAATTAAATGACTTCACACAGTAAATAAAAAATTGAATTCTATTTAATCTAAGAGATGGAGACCAGTGTCGAGTTGGTCTGGTGGCCAACCCAGCCATCTCGCGCCCTCTATGAGTGACTTGGTTTAAAAAGAAATTAAAATCACTAGATGCAATAAATAAATGAATAGAGCATGATCGAAATTGCTTGGATTAATTCTTGAAAAACAATCTTTACATTCTGCAGACAACACTTAGCTCCAACAACATAAGAGGAGTGATCCACAAGTTATAAAATTTGTGAGGCTTCACTGGGATGACTCCTCCCTCCCGCGCATTCCTTCTCTACTTGTACGTGCCTCCAGATCCCTCCTGATCAATTTCCTAATTCGCTGCCTAATTAGCTAAATTGTTTTCTCCAGGCAACTTATATATATATATACACACACACACACACACACACACACACACACACACACACACACACACATTGAATTAAAATTTGGGGCTTTCTATCAGCCAATCAAAATATAAAAGGAATATTATTGATCTTGAAAATTTTCTAGGAATCATATTAATTTTGCAGCTAAATGTCGAAATAGGGAATGATTCTGGTGAATACTTCCTCTTTTCCTGGAGTGGCGTTAATCCTGGAAATTTCCATTTGACTGAACTACTCACCAATCTTAGAAATATAAGCAATAGTTTGTCTAACATTGGCATCTAATTTCATGGCAATGTGCACAAAATTTACGCTATAGAACAATCCCTTTAGTTCATAAGGAAAGAGAGGGCATTCATTCCATTACAGAACACCGAAAGTTCCTTCAACTTGGGTAAAACCTAAAATATGAAAACACTTCCTCCTCATTCATGAAATGGTAAGAGATCCTCTTAGATCATCCGGAAAGAATATGAGCAGCGCCAAGCCCATTCCAAAGACAACCTTCATCCCCTCGTGAATAAAAACATCCCAGAAGTGAACAACTAATGGAAATGGAAAGTCTGTGGAGAAATTAGTCATGAACCAACTAGTTGCATACATAACTGGCGTGATCATATGTTCCTCAAAACACCTAGAAATTTGGGGCAACCTTTTGAGATGGCGGTAACTCCAACATCACCAACTTGATAGAAACCATTAACATTCAATTGGTGCAAAGAAGCACAACCATTCCTAATAGAAATGAGAGCATCATCCCCAATTTTGTCACAAAACCAAAGACTCAAGTCGGTGATATGCCTACAATTTCTTCCCACAACAATGATTCATTCAACCTTATAACATCGCCGCACGTGCAATTTCTTCGAATTTCTGCAGCCTTTTTTTATATAGAAAATTGCAGCATCACTAATACTTGAGCAAACAACCAACTGAAGAGCTTGTACTTGTGTACATCCATTTCCAATCTCTTTTCTGAAAGATCATCATAGAGTCGCTACCTCACTCATTTCTAATTTCCATTCATAAAACAAAGTAAGATTACCAACAATGTTTGCCATAATTCGAGTGTCATGAACTAGGGGGTTCGAGTGCAGGAACAACTTCAACCACAATGATATCAATATAAGAATTTGCATGGATAAATGTATATCCACTACTAATAAAATACTTAGTTACATAACTTCCTTCATGAACAGACATAAGACCAGTTTTGAGTTTAGCAGAGTGCATAAATGTTAGTGTAATCTAGGAATCCTTCAGAGTGTAGGAAACCATAAAGTGGTGCAGGAATCTGTTGCATGGTGCAGGCAGGTCCAAAGCATGATCGAACAAGTTTTAAACTTGCAATATAAAACCCTTTATTAAAATTTTTTTAATGATATTTTAATCATTTTAAAACAAGGAACAAATACTCTTCGAAAATAATCATTTAGCCAGTTGACAGCGTGAGAGAAATTTCGAATAAAAATAAGACAAAACGAAGGCCCAACATAGATGACCTAAAAAGGAATACAATGATTTACTTCCTTGGGAATAAATATGAAGTCTTTGATAAATTAAAATATTTTAAGGCGCTTGTGGAAAATCGAACTGAGAAGAAAATTAAATTGTTGAGGATAAATAATGGTTGATAACTCTACATGATTTGGTTTGACTAATTATGTAAGAAGTGAAATATTTAAAATTCAAAGACTACTCCATATACACCTCAGCAAAATGCAGTTATGAAAATGATGAATAGGATATTGATGGAGAAAACAATGGGCATGTTTAGTGGTGTCGAGTTAGAACAAGAATTATGTGTAGAGGTAGTGGACATTGTGTGTTACATGGTAAATATATCACTCTCATCATCATTGGATGAAAATACTCCCCATGAGGTATGGACTATTGATAAGCCATGTATTAATCATATCGGGGTATTTGAATGTGATGATTATGTATACAATCCAAAGGAGAATTGGAGTAAGCAAGAAAATGAATTTGAAAAGTGTATCTTTATTGGATATAAATATGATCTAAATGTTATATTATTTGGAAGCCAAAAACTCAGAAAGTTGTGTATAGTTGATATATGGTATTCAGAGAAATAAAAGATGTTTTTAAACACAAATTCCTACCAAGGGAGAAAGAACCAAAGATGATAGAGTTGAATTGAAGGATAATGAATTAGACTCTAAAAAACATGAAAAATAAGAATAACAACCACATACTTTGCTATTGAGAATATCAGTAGGGGAAAATAATCCACTTGATTGCATTCACTTTTTTGTTCGTTTACTACTGATGATGATCCTATAACTATTGGGGAGGAAATTGATTTAGAGTATGAATAACTCTAGAAAAAGGACATGATTGAAGAAATTATAATCTTATATTGACATGAAGCTTGGGAGCTAGTAGAGTATCCCACTGGAAGAAATCCCATTGGTATAAAATGGGTGTTTAATAAGAAATTGAATGCCAAAGAAATATAAAGTTATATTAGTAGCAATATAAAGTTAACTTTAATAAGAAATATAAAGTTATATTAGTAGAAAAATGTTGCTCCCAAGTAGAGGGAATTGGCTTCAGTGATATTTTTTCACCTATTTCCAAGTCAAATTGTATTACATTTCTTTAATTTGTTGTTGATACACTTTATTTTGAAGTAGAAAAAATGTACGTGAAGAAACAAATACCACATAGTGATTGGGAAGAAAAAATATACATAAATTAGGTATAACCCTCTGTGGTGAAGGGAAATAAATACATGGTATGCATGCTAAAAAAGTCCCTATATGAGTTAAATAAATCACCAAGAATATAGTATAAAAAATGGGATACTTATATATTGGGACTTGAATTCACAAGGAGCAAAGCATATTGTTGAGTTTAGTTTGAATTAGTTGGTGAACATTTTATATATTTGGCCTTATATGTGGATGATATGTTGTTGATTGGAAATGATAGTGAAACCATCCTTGAAGTGAAAACTTAGTTGTCCTCTAAATTTGGCATGAAGGATCTCGAGGTTGCAAATTTTGGGGTATGCTCCTTGAAAGGCTAGTCCTCTTCCTTTTCGGAACTGAGTTAGGTGCAGGCAGGGCTAAACCTCCTTTGAGAGATAATATTAGATCACCCCAGCTTGATTTCTGTTGGGCGAGGTTATAGCTAACTATTAGCCTGATCAGACAGTGGTGGCTTACTATGGTTTCTATGTGTTGGGACTATCTTAGCTTCTCGGTAGTGTCATGCAGTAAAGAATTCAATAATGCAAGTAAATTAACATAGCACTTTTGTTTTAGAACTGCTAAGAGTTTAAGTTGACGTGGCCTTACCATGTCTTTGCACTCGTCGCATGTAATGTAGTTCTAGATGATTCTTGCTAGTTCTCCCCATGGTTCTCCAAGAGAAGATGGCCGAACGCCTTTGCCCTTTTTGACCAGCTCCTGTCCTTCATCTCTGAAAGCCTTGATAGCATCCTGCAGCTTCAACTGCTTAGAAGCCCACACAGGTCCTTCTACCGATAACCCAGATACTTCCGTTATCACCGCGTCTGATACAGTGATTTTCCTACCCCTTACCATAGATTGTCCATTCTATAGATTTCGTAAGAATTCAATGGAAATTTCCTCGTTGGGTGGTTGAAATCTCGTAAAGTATGCTATCCACCCGGCTTGAGCTAAAATTTCCCTAGTTGCATCAAAAACATCCAGTATTAGCGGTTCTCTACATACTGTTCTTCCTCCCATAGTGCTGTAATTCTACAAGCGCTAAGTGTAGCATGGAAAATACAGCGACGAACAGAGCTGAGTGATGGAACAGCAAATGGTTGTGATAGCTTTATCAAGTGATACTTTATAAATATAAATACCGTTATTAAGGGCTGTTATTACACCACATGCTCTGCGATCATGGAATGTCATATCATTATGCAAAATCCAATGAAAAAAATGATAGCGCAGTCATAAGTACACTGGAGGTCCCCGCCCCCCTTTGAAATAATAGGTCGCCTACGACTGAATGAATGAAAGGGTAAGGCGTTGGCGGCGAAGTACAGGGGTGATGGATTGGCAAGGTACGCTTATTAATGAAAGGATCATAAAGGATATTGGAGTGGTGAAATCAAGGCTTGTACCGAGAATTATGAATAAGTGATAGGCTGCCATGATGTGATATGATAAAGAAAAAGGGACAGCATGCACAAGAAATAATACTTTAGGGTCGTTATTCCACTTAAACTGTTGTGATTGATTAAAAAAATATTCATGCATAAATTTTCAAGGTATGTTAGGACCATAATCTCTCCATAGAAAAGATTATAAGAAGAGGGTATTATAATAGTTATTGATGTAAAATAAAGCTTCAATACCATCATCAGAGCTTCTGTTGCCTGCAGGCATCCATAGCCTCGACAGAGTTGCTTTTTAACCCTTGGGAGCCATGGTCCTCTATGTATAATTGGGGAAGTGTCTTATGATGTCCATAGTAGAGACCAATGTGCTAGCTTGGTGACCAGGTGAACACATTTCCATTCACTGGGAAGTAGTGAAAGTGGTTAGGACGGCTCATGATGAGACCTCTTGTTTCCAAGAATTTATTTGTTTATGCATCCATTGGATCATATCCTTGGTGTGGTGGCCATAGTGGGAATGCCACTTCGCTCCTTCCTTATGATCATGGTAGGCTGGCTCGTGATGAGACCCCGTATCCTCCATCTGTGGAAAAAAATCATAAAATTGTTAGTGAGTATATATATATATATATATATATATTTATTTATTTATTTATTTATTTATTTATATATTTATTTATATATTTATTTTTTTATTTTTATTTTTATATTTTATTTTTAGTCCCCATTTTATACATAGAGGGTGGCTCATCACTCCTTAAGAGTAGGGATGGCGGAAGAAGTTTGACATATCAATATAAAAAATATACCCATAATCTTATTGATAATACATAGAGAGAGTTATACAGGCAAGGGGGAACCAGCATGGTAAAGATAATCAATCAGTTTGGTTTATAGTGGAAATGAGGACAGTAAAGTGAGATAGATATTTGTGTCCTTTTATTTTTTGGATCATCACAAAGCAATCTTGTTAAAGATGATAGTACTCACGGTATCTGCCTGTTCCACTAGACCTCCATATTTTTTGTCCTTAAATACGTATTGTACCTTTCATGCCATTATGAAGATCATAAAGATTGAAACTAGGGTGGTCTAGGGATGATTATGCAAGGAAGAGAAAGAGGATGTTCTCAAAAATATTCACAAAGTGTTGTTCTTTGAAAGGAATAGAAAAAAAAAAAAAAAACACACAAAAAGTGTTGTTCCTTAAAGGGAACAACAGTTGTTCCCTATAGGGAACAACAAAAAAATATGCAAAAAAAAATGTGTTGTTCCTTATAGGGAACATCAAGAGGAAACGCACGCAAAAATTGTTGTTCCTTATACGGAAAAACAATTGTTCCCTGTAAGGAACAAAAAAGCAAGCTACACACAAAAATTATTGTTCCCTGTAGGGAAAAACAAGAAAAAGTACACACCAAAATTGTTGTTCCTTAGAGGGAACAACAACTGTTCCCTGTAGGGAACAACAAAACAAAATTTACACGAAAATTGTTGTTCCCTGTAGGGAACAAAAAAGTGAAATACACACAAAAATTGTTGTTCCCTGTAAGGAAAAACAGTTGTTCACTGTAGGGAACAAGAGTTTTTCCCTGTAAGGAACCGCAAAGAAAAATGCATGCAGAAATTGTTGTTCCCTGTAGGGAATAGCAGCTGTTCCCTGTAAGGAACAACAAGAGAAAATACACACGATCATTGATGTTCCTTAGAGGGAACAACAAAAATTCCCTATAGGGAACAACAAAGGAAAAATAGAGGTATCTCCACGTACCATTTCATGGCCACTCCCGTAAGAGTGCATTGAAATAGCCTCAACCGAATAGTATCGTCAATGATGCTATTTGATGAGCACTGCACGTGAAAGCTCATTATATGATTTCCTAGGTCTTCTGCTTTCTTCAAACTTTGTTATGTCTGAAGGGAGCTTCGTGGGCATGGGAGGCCAACTGGGGTCATGTGCGATGGGGTCATTGGTGAGCTTGGTCAAATCTGGTAGATCCAACACTGCTAAGAAGGGTGACTAGTAGGTTGACGCCATGGCAACGTGTGAAGACATGAAGTTCTGGTTAGAACGAGGGTTACTTTGTGATGTACCCTGTTGTGAATTCAGCTGGCTTCCCATATGGGATGCGCTCCTCTGCCCCCCAGGGGACGAGGGGGGAGTGGTGTGCGGTGTGGTGTTGGGAGACCGACTAGGGTTCCCAGCTAAGGTTGCTCCAAGAAAGGAGGAACCAACCACTGGGGAAATGTTTCGTCTTTGACACCTAAATAGCGAAAGACCTGGAACCCCTCCCGGTAATGGGGGGAGGTCCAAAAGACGCCTGGACTGACGAGGTTCTATTGGAACCGTATGAGTGTTGAACATGTTAG
This sequence comes from Pinus albicaulis, assembly GCA_034641835.2. NCBI lineage: Eukaryota > Viridiplantae > Streptophyta > Pinopsida > Pinales > Pinaceae > Pinus > Pinus albicaulis. Next base: position 1,224,310,219 of record CM076584.1, on the reverse strand, counting down.
GTTTTGGAAAAATTTTGAGGGGATCGAGTCTGTGATCACGAAAAATTTATGGCCACATACATAAAATAAAGTGAAATGAAATGAATTTTCCTTTAACTTAATCTATGTGATCAATCAAGAAAAAATGGTTTTTTTTGTTTGCGCATGATACTCAAAATCCTAGAAGAACTAATATGTCCTTACACACTCAAAAATAACTGGTCCTTGAGAGGATTTCTTGCGAGTGCTGGAACAACGTCCCATAAGAGCTGGCGATGCCCCCAGTCAGCTGAAGAGAATCAACCGAGGTAAGGGTAGAGGCTCTGGTGCTTTCCTGCACTGTCACCCCTATAGGGTAAAGGATGCCCTAGTTTTGGCCACTAAGAACCATCGTCCCACGTGAATGTTCGAGTCTTGGGTTTCTTGGTAGTCAGCTAACAGTACCGAGTATCAGTTGGGTCAGGTAGCCCCAATTGATACCGCACGCACTGCGCCTAAGCCTAACCCCCTCTGAATCGGGTCTCTGTCGCGCTCGGGTTTTCTTTTCCGTGGGCTGATAGGTGGATTTAAAAGCTCCCTAAATACACAACTTATATGTTTCAATGTGAAGTGTGATCAAGGCAGCTTATTATATGCCTACCCCCTTGATCCTAACTTAATCTATAAATTCTCTTGTGGCCCTTGTGGGGAGAATTTAGTGAGTTGGTTTAAGTTATTTTTTAGGTGGATTTCTTTTCTTAGTGGGTGAATGTGTGTGAGCGTATGGTGAACAATCTCATAATTTGAACATATGGATATTGGTGATCCTTTACAAAATTCCCCTAGTTAAACTATGTGACGTTCTTCCTTGCTCAAATGTAAAGAATTTGCGGATAATGGGCCACTTCCAAATCTTCCTAGTTAGTCTATGTGAGTGACTAAAGGGAGATGGAAAATCACGAATGTAGAGCGTTCATATGCTTGTCTAGGGTCACCAAATGGTGCAAAGACAGTAGAGATTACTTGCTCTAATTGGTGATTCAATCCTAGTCCCGCAATTTCCTAAATGCAAAAACTGAATTTAAACTAAACAATTTCTACACTAGCTTATGCATATGTGGTCATGAGCCACTTGCTTGGACTATTTAAACTAAATGTGCATACCAGAATGTGAAAAAAACATAAATTGTTCGAAAAGCAATGGTTAATTCGCCCCCTACTTAAACTATGTGATCACTTTTTGCAAAAACCAACTTAAATGAAAACTAACTAAATGCCTACAGAAAGCAGCAAAAAGTGAGTCTTTAGAAGTTGTGGGGTATCAACACAGGTGTTGGCAGATACATTAGGGGCTGCCCAACACACTTACAAGCAGAAAAATGCAGAAAATAGGGAGAAAAAATCTCTCTGCAATTTGTGCGCAAAAGCCCTTGACAGGTGTTCCTTCCTACGCGCAAGTCACTCCTGAACGCGCGCAATGCACCTCTGTGAGGAAAAACTGCGCGCAAAGAATCTGCAAGTAAAAATATTAGGAGCTTCCTTCTTCAGTCTGTCACTTAAGTGAGTCTAGGGACTGCAAAATGGGTCATAGGACTGTCAGCTCCACTCTAGCATAGACAAAGGGTCTCCTGCAAAAGATGGCACAACCACAAAAACTTGAAACACGTCAGTGGAGTCGCTAATCCTGTTGTAGTGGATTAGTCGCACGGGTGTACGAAATCACACAAGCTTAGAGAGTGTGGTCTACTCTCTAAACTATTGGTAACAGGCAAAAAGTGGGGGGAGCTCAAAAGCATAAAACTTAATGGAAATAGTATGTTGAAGTATGCTTTGATTAAACTAAAACTAAAAAACACAAATATACAGAAGCTATGTAGAGAGTTCCAAACGATAATAATGCAAACGATGGCTCGATGGCCTCTTCTTATTAAACGTTTGAAATGGAGAAGAAATTTTACCCACTTGCTAAAGGGAACCTAGGTAATGGCTCTAGGCCCAGATGCAAGGATGTTGCCTTCCAAGCTTTGCCTCTGATGTAGTCTCACTCTCTCTCTCTGTTGTGGTGGACTAAGATGTTGGGTGGCCAACTATCGAGTCATATTTAGCTCTAGCTCTGGGTCACACACAATGCTGGTGTTGCTTGGGAAACTTTGGCCATCATAACCTTGTGATCACCATTTTTTCAGCTCTTGGTGGGTTTATATAGGTGAGCTTCAAATCCTCCTTCCTCCCTTGGTACATGATGGATGGTGACCCAAGGGAGAGGTGAGATTCCATTGTGTACTCAAATATTCTTTTGTGTTATCACATAATGTCTAAGGAGGTGTTGGTGGCTGTCCTTAGGCGGCTTTCACATAAGGAGTAAAAGTCCTTTGCTTGTTGTGGTCCTGGAAAGTGAATTTTTTCCATTTCTAGGAATGCACGCTTATCGGGAAAAAAGGCAGGTAGAAGGTGCTATTCTCGAAGGAAAAAGCGCGCATTTGAGCATTTATGACTAGTTCAAATCTGATTTTCTCAAAACCTTAGAGATTTTAAATACTTCTCGATTCCATAATGTATTCATGTCCTGTAAATCCTTGGGCTCAACATTAATTGATGTCGTCTTCTGATGTACGATTTTCTAGTGTTAACACCTACTATGACAACCTTCTTTCTCCACTGGCCAACTGCCTATTTTTTTCATTGCCAACGCGACTGATAGTTCTTCCTTTCTTTCCGCTCGGTTGTTTGCTTCTTCTACCTGATCATTGAGAGTTCCACTGCTTGTCTTTTTTTGCTTCCTTCTACCATTTGTGCTTGCTTCTGCAACAGCCGCACCACCTGTTCTTAATTTCTTCGCAACCATGGCATCTCTCTATCTACCGTGGTTGCGTTCTACCACCTGTTATCTACAACTCAAAACTATTTAATTTCAAAACAAGGGCCCCAATAGGAAGTGAGACCAGGAAGGGAAATCCTCTTCCAAGTTCAAAGAATTTTTTTCCAAGAAGTGATCTCAAATTTTTTTGTACTTGTTGCAATATAAGTAAGCATTGGATCGAAAAGTGTAGGAAGCGACATCCACCCCTTCATCCAAATAAGGAAAAATGGGTCATGAAATCACCTAAGAAATAGAAGGCAGAAGAATGTGCGAGAAACACCATACCCCTCTCTGAAGAAGCTCTAGAAGAAAGCGAGATGCAGAAAGAAAACTCCCTAACCTTGTTGGGTAAGAAATGGTTGAAATATTTTTCTAGTTGAATACTACATTTCTTTTGTATTTCACATGTTTTATATCCCCATAGTTGGTTATTTTGTACAAGTGTTGTTATGAATAAATCACTTATATGCAATAGTGTTTTTTAGGCATTTGATGTTATTTTGGCTTGTTGTTAACTCAATATGTATGGGAATTTGAGCATCGAATTTATTTCATATTGTAAAAATATGCATCTCCTTCGTGGATATTGTGGTAAGCATCCTAAACTTTTGGATGATAATTTGAATTACATCCAGCATGTCTACAATAGTGTTAAACACTCATCTACGCCAGTATTTTTATTTGAATCTTCTTTGAGTTATTTACTAAAGTCTCCTTTGTATTTTATATTTGGTAATACTTTGTAGTAGATGGACATAATGATGTGGAAAAATCCAATCATTTCATTGAACAAATTTAGCTAGTGCATCAAAGATTACAAGAGAAGCTTGAGGAAAGCAAAGCTAAGTACAAAGCAAGGCATGAAAAGCATCGAGTTGATCATGATTTCCAAGCGGGGAATAAAGTTTGGTTGTATATCAGCAAGGGAATACTTCAAGGTGAAGATTATTTTAGCCTCCAATGTTTGATTGTGATGAATAGAATGCTTGGATTCCATCTATTTAATATTTTTCTCATAAATATTTATATGAATTGCAGAGAGACTCAATTGTTGAACAAAGAACCAGGACTTCATGAAGAGGCAATGTGGAGTATCTTTGAGTGGGGATAAAAGGAACCAATCCAAGTTAAACAAGGTATATTGAGATTAGTAAAGTAATGAACTTATAGTATCACTTACTTCTTGAGTAAAATAGACTTTTGGTGGTCCAAAAGTTCCCAGTGGGGAGGTATGATAAAGGGGATCAAAATATGTTAAAAAATCAAAGTGATAAAAATCACTTGAAACTAGTTCCAAATCGTATATCTTGTCATTTTGATTCCAACAACACTTGAATTGCCTCAATCTGAAATCATATGTGAAATTGATCACGTTCTGATGTTTTTTTACAAATAACTAAAAAGTCAAATTGTAGGGTTGGCTGGGCTACTAACTGGGTAGGTCATACATGTGAGGTGGTGCTGACATCATAATGTTACGGGGATACACGGTGAGCAGGTGGTCCAATCACGTGCTAACACATGGCATGGACATCCAAGGTTATGTGTCAGGTTTTGATTGGTTGTTGAGTTTTGGTGTGGGCCAATTATGAGGCGCCACATGGCCCTCGGTTTCTATGAAAATTTTGTCTGAACAAGCCAACCACCCTCCATAATATTTGAAGAAACGACCTCCCAGTTATAACTACCATGTCTAACCATTATTCCATTTGTTTGGATCATGTTATATAATGGGCACCACATATATTTAAAATACAATGTTTCCAGCTTCGGCGGGAGGGGGCAAGGCACATGGCCCCAACCCTGGGTCATTTCGAGACTGACATAACCATGGTGCAAGAGCGGTGGGGAAGGAGGTTAGCTCACCCCCGGGGTCAAATTAAACACCACACGACTAGGATATGGAATAGGTGGGTCCAAGTGGTTAGCCCTGGCCCCAGTTCTATGTTTAACTCATATGCCCAAAACACAACTAATGGTAGAGGGCTTGGAGGTCAGACTGAGCGCATAGTCCAGCCCTGAGCCACATGGCCCAAGATGTGACCAAGGGTGCAGAACTAGCGAGCGTGTATTCTCTAGCTTGTGCTCCTTGGTCACATGAGCTCCACATAACCAGACCGAAGGCTAAGTTTAAAGAGTGGGAGTCTTTTTATTATCTAAAAATTTACACCTATTGCAGTGAAATCAACATTTCTCCCACATTGATTTTTCATCTAGCGGTTCTGTCAAAGGCGAATTATGTTGCCTGGTTAGAAAAAATTTCTAATTTTCAGGATAAATAACAGAGAAATGTTCCAGGTTGCCTAACTTGGTCATTTTTTAGTATTTTTTATCCCAAGAAGAGCCTACACAGGGTTTTTTGGGTGTTCTAAACTCAATGGAAATATTATTTTTGTGATTTGAGCACTGCATGTTGAATAATTTTCAGATCCAATTCATTTTTTGTTGTATATAAAGACTATGTTTGGATTTTTAAGGCCATATGGAGACCTTTTTTAGCATGGAAAGAGCTTATACAAGGGTTTTCAAACCTTCCAGATGCATCTCCAACATTTTTTCCTTCATTAGACTAACCAATTTTTTAGTATATTCTCAGTATGTTTATGGAGAAAGACCATTTCAACACATAACTATGAAGCAGGTGAATTTGTACTTGCCTTTTGATCTCATAATGAGTACGAGGACTTATTTCCACATTCAATGAGAGAGTCATTTTCTTTTGATGCCATTTCTTTGTGGAAGGGAGTCAACTTGTGAGTGAGAGTTCTCTGAAGGAGAACATTTATTTGAAGGAGAAACAATGTCATCTAGATGGAGCTTTACTCTATGAGTCAAAGATTTTTAATGTACTCTTTTTGTTGCTGAGATCAATAAAACAACCTAGTCACTAGAGTAGGGCTCAGAGACATAGCCCAGGAGGGGTGAACTCCATTATCACGTGGTTTTTCTCTTCTTCATTTTTACCATGTGTATTTCATATGATTTTGTTTCATCTCTAAGTTCATTTAAAAAAAACTTTTCATGGTTAAACAAATTACGAACTAAGTTAACTTTTGAAGACCCATAATTTTCAAAACTTGCATAGTGTCAGAGGATGATCGATTTTGATATCACAGTGTCTTCATACTACATATTGCATATATCAACATATTTACAGTGTTTTTAATAGTTGTATTAACACCTTCTTATGTAGATTTTATGGTATCCTTAAACAATAGTTTTAGTGCGTGATAACGGAAGTTCTAGTATATTTTCCTGCATATGCATGTTTGGCAATATCCTTGTAAAATAAAATCTACAGGAGAAGGAATTTATGACATTTTTTATTTTTCTAATGCCAGTGTCTTCATACTACATATTGCATATATTAACATCTTGATGATGTTTTCAACAATTGTATTAACACCTTCTTGTGTAGTTTTTATGCTATCCTTAAACAATAGTTTTAGTGTCCGGTAATGGAAATTATAGTATATTTTCATATATATGCCTGTTTGACAGTATCCTTGTAAAATCAAATCTACAAGATTAGGAATTCATGACATTGTTTATTTTTCTAATGGAAGTGTATTCATACTTCATATATTGCATATATTAACATATTGATGGCATTTTCAATAGTTGTATTGACACATTATGGTAGTTTTTATGGTATCCTTAAACAATAGTTTTAGTTCCTACTAATGGAACTTCTAGTATACAAACTAACACTCACAATTTGTAGTTTGATAGTCTCTCCACAATATCACTTCAACTTGCAAGTTGATGGGGTTTTCCGAATCACATGTATGATGTAGAATATGTCAACAGACATATTTCAATATCTTTTTTTAACAAGTCAACATATTTTTTAATAGCTACTATGTTTCACATGGCATAGAATATGTGGATTATACAATATTTTTCTTTCATTATACACACACACACACACACATATATATATGAAAAATTTCATGCATTGACCAACTACTAGCATCGTTGTTAACAATTGTACTCTTCAAAGAAAATATTGTTTTTCATGGAAGCTTTATTCCCATATATATTTTTATAACTGGAAGACTCAATGGATCATGCTACCATTGTACTCCCCACCAACGTGATTTTTATGAGGTCATTACAAAACTTTCCAACTTCCATTGTCTTAACTAGAAGACTCAAGGGATCATGCTACCATCCTCTGCCACACCAATGTGATTGTTATGAGGTCACTACAAAATTTTCCAACTACCATTTTCTTAATGCATAGATGGATGGTTAGTGAAATAATCCAAGGTCCATGCTTAATGGAAAGCATCATGTTCTGTATTCTTCCAAATTAGGGATCAAGTTTGTTTGCATATATTGAAAAAAAAATTAGTGGATTGCATAACAAACCAAAACCCTTGAGGTATTCTCCTTGCACCATTCTAAAAGACTTGGGGAAAATTATGTTAAGATGTTCATTACACCATATCCAAGTTTGCATCCTCTTGGATTATCATGGAAATACCTGAAATCTTTTATCATTTCATGTTATCACCCTCCTTCCTACTTAAAATTTTTGGTTGAGGTTGTGGTGAACATAATTGTCCCTTCTCACTCAAGAGATCCAGGTCATAGAGGAAGCATGGGTTATCATAGCCCCTCAAGTACTCAAGCTCATTTTTTGACAAAGTGAGTTACAACAGTGTATGTGTGTTCAACCCCCATCAAATTCGTATATACAATAGAAATGTAGAAAGATAAGCTGGAATTGAATGAATATTTTATATTGATACTATGGTTTGAGGGGACAAGAAGAAAAGTTTTCACGTAACATAAACATAAACAAATTTTCCATGAAAAATGTCATTGCAGGTATCACGTTGCTCATTGCTGCCTATTTGTATTTCAAAAACAAATATGATAAAAACTAGAATAGTTAATGTGATAAACAACCTAATTTAATTGTGCAAAAATTGAAATACATAACCTGTGCAAAAACTGAAATAGATAATATGTATAAAAAACTGTGCAAACACGGAAATAGATGACCTAAATATATTGTGCACTCTTGCTCTTGGTATGTCTCTAGGGCTGATGAATAGTTTGAATGTAAAAAATTCATTTTCAGCAAGGGATGAACTTTTTATATAGGTTTTTTGTTATTTAATTTGATTGGTAACAAGGATTTACATGGATTTCAATCTCTCAAATTTGAATGTGTGTTATGGGTTGATTTAGATGTGATCCAATGGCTGGGATTTTTTTGTGGTTGATCCTTGTGCTTTGATTTGTTTAATGGAGAATTTAATGGGTTGGGTGTCATTTATTGAATCAAGTGGATTGAATTGTTGAATAACCCAGTAGTTATGGGTGACAACCATCACCTTTGTTTATGTTCAGGTATGAATGCACATTGTGATACTTAAGGTATGAATTCTCATTATGATACTTAGCTCCAATTTAGTTCAGTGAGGGTTGAAGTGATGGGTACCTTGTACTGGTGGATTAAACCATTTTAGGACTATTTATAGTTTTATTTGTTTTGTAATTAAGTCAAGATGTTTTGTACTCCTAATATTAAAAAGACTATTTATGGACATATATGGATGAAGTCAATATATGGACAAATTTTAGACTTAATTTAAAATATGTTTGCACCTAAATTAGAAGAAATGCAAAATACATTTATATATCTATGCAAAGTATACTTATATATCACAACGATTTTGGTGAAATATAAAGGGTGATGTAAAATAAGTTCCATTTATAAAGTTATCTCCCTCCCTAGTTGCAGGGATGGACAAATGCCATGCAATTGATGGTAGTCGCGAGGTAGATTGTATTGAAATTTAGCGTTTTCCCATTATTTTAAGGTAAGTTTTGGATTTTAAGGTTAAAATTTGCCTAAATAATTTTTTCTTTTTAAACCGATCAATGAATTTATTATTCTGAATCATCTTTAGAATAGTGTAATGTTTACCTTCCATACTAGTATTATAATTCTAACATATACCTCTCAAATTTAGGAAAAAGTGACCAGAAAAGTATGCTTAAAGATATTTTAAAACTTAGAACAGTTGGACTAGGGAAATTATGTAAATTTCAGTCTGAGTTGGATGAAGTGAATTTCAATCAGATTGGATTTTTTTTAGGAGTGTTTAAATTGATTTTTTAAAAGAGTGGGCTAACCATTCGACGAAACAACCTTTGGGTTTTGTGTCCCTTCGCTGCCGGTGAAGGCCTTCCGACAACCTCATCCCCTCCATCCCAAACAGACGTTAACATCCATTAACGTGAGCAATGAGATGTATGTTTCCATATGTTTTGGCACTCCGTTCCCGTTTTCAGTCCCGCATACGCAGGAACACATGAGCCATCCAACTACCTCGCACAGCCAGTCCAAAGCCAAAGTGAAAGGATTCTCATTCTCATTTCAAATTTGAATCGATGGATTAAATGGGATTAATGGTATATATCGCTTCCTATCTACCATGGTCCTCTGCTTTTACCTCCCAAACACATCCTCTTAGCGATTTAAATTTGGAGTTGGAGCTCATTCCATTTCGTGGAACGTGGGTTCCTTATTCATTTCGTCGAGTGGGTTCGTTTATTTCATTCCATCGAGAGGGACTCAGGAGCACTTCATTCCTTCATTTTGTTGAGTCCCCCGCTTTCTATCTACTGGTAAGGAAAGGAGCATGGAGATGGAGTCAGGAGCACAAAGAGGGAGTCCGCTTTGAACGCTTTTAGTTTTTCGCCTGGCAAGGAACAAATCCTCATGCGAGTATGCTTTCTGTCTACTGGGTCGATGGAAAGGGAGGTCGGTTTGGGTCGGTCAAGTGGAGTTGCAGGCGTGGACAAGGAGCAATATGAAAGGTAAATTCCACGTTTAATATGTTTTTCTTTTTTATATATGCAAATTAAAGACATAGAGAGAGAGTGGAAACTCCTTCGATTAAAAATTTCTCTACTTAATCTTATAATTTATCTCATAATGTTTTGGTAGATTGCAGAAGCTAAATTCGTACAAGGAGAAATACCAGGCGTGGACAGGGAGAACTAGCAGGCGTGGAGCAATAGGAAAGGTAAATTTCACGTTTACTATGTTTTTCTTTTTTATATACTGAAATTTTAAAGATAGAGAGAGAGAGAGAGAGAGAGAGAGAGAGAGAGCGGCAACTCACTATTGCAGTAGCGGAAACTTGTTGTTGTAGTAGCGGAAAAAATGAGTTGCCACCATTGTAACAGTGTATTTCCACCACTATAACTCCTTCTATTTTTTTTTCAAGAGATACACTGTTACAGTAACTCCTTCAATTAAAAATTTCTCTAGTTCATCTCATAATTTAAAGGTTAAAAAGTTTATCTAGTTAAAAATTTCTCTAGTTATTTACCATGTTTATCATTTGCATATATATGCTGCAAATTTAGAGAGATAGAGAGAGAGCGACAACTCGTTGTTACAGTAGCGGAAATAGTGAGTTACTGCCACTGTAACAGTGTATTTCCGCCACTGATCAAAATTAAAATTTTATTTATATTTTCAAATTTTATTTATTTTATATTTAAAATTTATCTATTTAATCTCATAATTTAAAGGTTAAAAAGTTTATCTAGTTTATCTCATAATGTTTTAGTTATTTACTATGTTTATCGTTTACATAAATATACTGCAATTTTAAAGAGATAGAGAGACAATGAAAACTCGTTGTTGCAGTAGTGGCAACAGTGAGTTGTTGCCACTGTAATAGTGTATTGTCGCCACTTTTCAAAATTAAAATTTTATTTATATTTTCAAATTTTCTTTATTTTATATTAAAAAAATCTCTATTTAATCTCATAATTTAAAGGTTATAAATTTTATCTAGTTAAAAATTTCTCTAGTTTATCTCATAATGTTTTAGCATTTACTATGTTTATCGTTTACATATATATACTGCAAATTTAAAGAGATAGAGAGATAGCGACAACTCGTTGTTGCAGTAGTGGCAACAATGATTTGTCGCCACTGTAACCGTGTATTGTCGCCACTGCTCAAAATTAAAAAATTTATTTATATTTTCAAATTTTCTTTATTTTATATTAAAAATCTCTCTAGTTAATCTCATAATTTAAAGGTTCGAATTTTTTTCTATTTAAATTTTTTTCTATTTTATCTCATAATGTTTTAGTTATTTACTATGTTTATTGTTTACAAATATATTGCAAATTTAACGAGATAGAGAGAGTGCGACAACTCATTGTTGCAGTAGCGACAACTGTGAGTTGTCGCCACTGTAACAGTGTATTTCCACCACTGTAACTACTCATATCAAAATTAAAATTTTCATTCTATTTTCAAATTCTATATTTGCAAATTTAAAGAGAGAGAGAGATAGTGAGTGAGAGAGCGCGGCAACTCATTATTGCAATAGTGGTAACAGTGACTTATCGCTAATGTAATAGTGAATTATTTCACTGTTACAAGTCACTGTTACCGCTACTGCAACAATGAGTTACTTCTACTGCAACAGAGATGTCGCTACTGCATTTTTACATTGTAACAATATTTCATTAAATTATTTTTTTGTTTTGCAGATGGTTGAAAAATGGGTTTTGGCCATCCAAATATGGTGCCACCCAAACCCAGGGCATGCACGGACAAGATTCATGCTTCACAATGAAGCCCTTAGCCAAGTATACCAAAAAAACAAAGAAATACATGGAATTAGTAAAAACAACGAAGAATACTATCATGTTTTGATTGATGGCCTCACAACATCATGGAGTTATGGTGAAAGTTACATTTTAACTTACACAAACTCTGAATTAATCATGAACCAAATGAAAGGTACCTACTAGGTCAGAAGACAGAATTTAAAACCCCTTCACCAGCAGGCAAGAACCATTGTTGCACAGTTCCAATGCTTCAAGATTATTTACAAATCAGATGTCCAAAGGGTTGCTAACTCGATACTCACTGAAGCAACATCCAATGGACGTGGATGTGCGAGATATGTGGAGCTAGCATGTTCTCCACCAATTATCGTTGATAGGCATCGATATACATGGCCTATTAATGAATGGATTATTGTTGTCATTAATATTGGGGTTATTATGGGGGGAGTCATATTATGGTGTTACTATTTCTTGAGATAGATTGGAGCAACCTGATGCCCATCATGTTTTATGTATTTATTTATATGAGGTGTTTTTTATAGATGGACTCACTCTATTTTTGGGTGATTTTTTTTTATATCTCAACACATGTATGTAGAAAATGTATTTTTCAGTAATACTATTAATGGAATTACATTTTTAGTACAATTTAGTTGTGTAATTTTTATTACAGTTTAGTTCTGTCATTAGATTATGTGATGGATTCTTTTATTATGGATTTTATTCTGGAAGTCAAATTCCAATGTGATTCAATTTCCCTAGCACATGTACGGAAGTGCTCTCATGTATTTAATATATTTGAAAAAATGTTCTCATGTATTTATCAGTGTTTAAATTGTATTTTTACTTCTAATTACTTTACATGAAATTATATCACCTCACTTGGACAACTAATTAAACATTGTTATTATAATTCAGTTGTCTAATTTGTATTACAGTTTAGTTATGTTATTAGATTATATGATGGATGCTTAATATATATATAAAACATACATACTTAATATTTCCTTTTACAAATGATATTTTATTAATTAACATAATTTTAAACAGAACCAAAAAATAAACAACAAAATAAATAGTTTTATTAGCAAATAGAGGATTCCAAAAGATGTTACAAAACAAGACCTTAGAATGCCTTCAATACACCTTCAAAATTCCAACTTCTAGGAACATTCATTCATTCATTATCAATGAGCAGCACATGCATAATTTATACAAGCCTCTAATTTGAGTATAATGAGCTCTAATTCTTAAAAAAATTTCTTCAATGACAAATTATGTGAGATACCCTTGGTTACAAGCCAACCAAGATAACTTATATATCAATCATTATTTTCCCTTTATACATGGTTAAATGTAAAAAGAAAATGTGACACCTTTCACTTTTGCAGTCCATAGATCCAACCTCATTTAAGGGGCAGAAATGTATAAATATCCAAACAAACAATCCAATTGTTGTGAATTTCTCCATTATCAACATCTATAGCCACAAGGCCAGGTGTTTTGAACTAAAGAATGTTTTGAAATCCATGACAGCAACAACAAATTAGCCTACAAACAGAGAAAATATTATGAACAACTTGCAAATCAATGAAGTTAACTTGACAACCTTATACTGTAACCAACACTTCATTAGTGCATAGAAGTGATGATCAAAAAATGACACCAAGTATGAGTGCATAGTATTTTTGTAGAATTATCAGTGCACACAAGTGTCATAGAAGGAAATAGTGCATGGAAAGGAGCAATGCTAAATTCGGTCAAATTAAAAGTGATTAAGTTTTATTAGATCTGTTCGACCTATTTTGATTGGGTCAATAGTAGCATGGTAAATTTCCATGCTAAATATTTTCCATAGTAGTGAGTTTGGCTTCGGACCACTCATCATGTATAAATAGATAGAATCCAAGAGGATTCTGGTTGTGTAATTTTTGGGTTTATTACTCTGGGGTTAGTTTTGTGAGTGTGATTGTTGCAAGGTTGTTTTTATTAGGTTGGTTAGCTAAACTAGGTAAAGTAGTAATGATGTTATTTTCTTCTCAACATCCTTTGATATTAATAGAATATGGCTAATGGCTGGTTTGTACCCATTTATATGGTTTATGTCATGGATGCTTAAGATATTAGATTATGATTATTTGTAGTGTGAAATACTAATGCCTTGAGTTGTTTTTCAATGTGTTGAATACATTAATTTGAAAGGTCACACAATGTCTAAAACTGCAACACCCCTTTCTAAAGTTGGTTAATTTTTTGATACATTTAATGGTTATTATGGATGCAATTTGGATTCCCTTCACCATTGCAGCATCTTGGTTCTTGCAGTCCACATAGGTGCCTCTTGTGAGATTTCACCTGTTCTGTGGGTGATGCTAAAATGGATAGTGTCTAATGGGGCTTTGTTAGCCAATCTTTCTGCATTAGCCCAGGTCAGACTATCCTCAATGCTAAAAAATTCTTTCCCAAGGGTGAGTGGTACATGGAAGGGGTGGTATAGACCCTAATTCCTATTTAAAGCAAGTTATTTAAAGATTTTCTATAATAAAGCCCTAAATTATTATGCGGAAACTCCTGAGAAATCTCTGATAGTGTACAACGGTAAAGAAAATCTCCTCTGACCACAACAACAACGAACTATCAGTGTCAAATAGGAGGCAGACATTGCGGCAACACATGTCTGCATACTGGCACAACCATAAACAACTGGTTGTTATATTACTGTACCCATTACCCCAAATCTTCCATTGCACCATTGTTCCACATTCGAACTCTTGCAAACAACTAACACAACCATAGCCACTCTGAACTTTGGCCAAAAATGGAAGGTGAAAGAGTACACAAAGAAAGTGCCTAAGAATTTCTGGACACATTTCCACTTGTTAAACAATTATTTGAACAGGGCGGCTGGATAGATTATATTTGCAGGTTTCAGGGGTATGACAATGACATAGCCCTAGAATTTTCCATGCATTATAGGGAGGGTAGATCAAAGGTAGAAGGGACAGTGGTGCATGCGACAGAAGAAGTGATTACGGAAGTGTTAGGGTTACCCCATACGGGAGAAAAGTGGTTTGCACCCCGAAAACCCCAACTTGATGTTGTGAGGCATTTCCTTGAGGTAGGTGAACAATTGATCAGGAGTGGCTTAGGATATGAGAGGAAGTCATTTCGACAACCCTGGTCAGATGTTGCATTCCTTATCTAGAGATTGTTCATGTGTGAAGGAAGGTATGTCGTTATTTATTATGAGCACCTCTGCTTGTTAGACCACCTGTTTCATGGCAAGTTGCTTAACACGCATTTATTTCTTGCAAAAACCCCAGAAAAAATGGCCCGAGGTGTGTAGAAATCAAAGCAGCCTCTCGAAATCCCATCCCACCAATGCCTTGTTAAAATTTTGGTGGTTGTTGTGCTGCAAAGGGAAGGGAGAACTTGGGACGAACTAGTTGGAATTCCATTGCATGTTGAACCTGAAAATCCACCCCATGACCTCCAAGCTTCAACTGCACCCCATGACTTCTCAGATGCAACTCTTCCCCATGACCCCCCAGCTGCAACACTGCCCCATGACCACCAAGATGCTACTCCACCCCATGAACTCTTAGTTGCAACTACGCCCCATGACCCCGCAGCTGCAACTCCATCAAATGACCTCCAAGTTGCAACTCCACCCCATGATCTCTCAGTTGCAACTCCCCCCCATGACCCCTCAGCTGCAACTCTGCCCCATTACCTCCTAGCTACAACTCTGCCCCATGACCACCCAACTGCAACTCTACCCCATGACCTCGCACCTGCAACTCTTTCCCATGACATCCCACCTATATAAATTCTCACAGAAACTTTCCATATTGCAATCGAGCCATCCAGTGTTTAAACTATGAGGGTTTCTAGGGTTTCTGCTGCTAAATCTGCACATAAAGGAGATGGCCAATATGATGATGATGATGAAGTAAAAATATTGGGGAGTAAAACTACGACTAGAAGATTGAGAGGATACAGGAAACACCCAAAGCAGAACATGAGGAAGAGAGGTCGTTATGCTCCAGTTCCTGAAACCCTCCCCATTGTTACAGAAGAACTCCTAGAAGAGAAAACAGTAGAAAAAGAGCAAGAGAAATATCAAGAGTATCCACATGATGTATTGATTGAAGGAGTCATGGACCAAGGATGCATGCAACGAGGATTCATGGAAGAAGGATTAGGGCACCTTGCTGACACAGAAGAGCAAGTTGATAAGCTTCCCTCTCTTGATTCTGACTATGATTACAGACATGGACTAGATGAATGGTACAGTTCAGATGGCCTTGCCTCAATTCAAATTTTGTATGGGGATGATGAGGAGTACTAGCAAACTGTACCACTAGAATTGTATAGGGAAAATGAGTAGGGCCAACCAACTGCACAACCAAAATTGTATGGGGATGATCAGGAAGACTAACCAACTACACAACCAGAATTGTATGGGGATGATCAGGAGGACCAACCAACTGAACCACCATAATTGACAAAGAAGCACATTGTAAAATTAAGTACCTGTAAAAATATTCCTTTGTATATTTCATTATTAAGGAAGAATAGGATTATCCAAATGAAAAAAACACAACTACAGATCAAAGTTAAAACCCTAAAAAACGAGCTCAGACAAAAAGAAAATTTTGATAGATTAGATTGCTTGGCCCAATTTTCAGAGTCCATACCCATTGATGTCATATGTATTCCTTCTCCAGGGTTCTAACAAGATATACCCCTTGGAAAAAAATAGACTGATGACATTGTTGTGCAAACAGAGGACCACACAAAAATCATAGTTGTCCATACAGAGGAACACGAATTACATATCAAACTAGCAAAATAAATGGGTGTAGACACATAGGAACAACAACCATATATGAAACTAACAGAGGATGCGGAACCAGAGATCAAACTGACTAAAGACATTGGTGT
Organism: Pinus albicaulis; assembly: GCA_034641835.2. NCBI lineage: Eukaryota > Viridiplantae > Streptophyta > Pinopsida > Pinales > Pinaceae > Pinus > Pinus albicaulis. The sequence goes on along the minus strand of CM076584.1, from coordinate 1,224,293,832 downwards.
GCAAAAACATGATGAGGAACGAAAGGATAAATTATAGATGTGTAACTTCCCATATCAGGGACACGTAATACCTTACAATGTGCAAAAAATCTCACTTCGTGACCTTTGCAAGATATGCGAAGAATATAAACAAAGTTTTACAAAGACATAAAAAAACAGTGGATGAGCTAGAAAGGAGGGTGACCAAGTTGGAGAAGGATAAGCAAGAACTTGGACAGATAATGGATGGTGTGCTCATTTGAAAGGCTCCTTCAACCAATTACAATGTGTACTTGACTGAAAAATTCCTGATATTTAAAAAAAATGGTATCATCGAAAATATCCCTCTCAAGGTTGAAAGCAGTGATGGTTTCAAGGAGGCATATATGACAATTTGTGATCCAGATAGAGACTTGCTCTGTGAACTGTATCCACATAATTTTTTGGTACCTCATAATACAAAATGGAATCCCAACCATGTTACAGGGGATGTCCAATTGAGAGCCTTTGTATCGTATCTGAGAAATCATACCAGTTGGTTGGAAGATCTAAAAATTTATTTGCATAATTCCGAGAGCCTTCTATGGGTTAGAGGAGAACATCCAAAACCTGTGGAGGTGATAGAAGAACATCAAAATTCCATCAACTCTCCAGAAGTAGCAGAGTTTATCTCCAAGAATAGGGAGATGACCATTGCATATTTTTCACGCAAGATTCAATCATTGGAAACTAAGGCATAGGCAGGATATAAAGCAAGGTGGGATAGCTTGGGAAAACAACCCCGAAATAAAGATCCATTTAACTAAATCAACTTAAAGACAACCTTAACAATGGTTGCTCAGTATATTATTTCTATGGGATAGTGTGCGAATCACTGGATAGGTATTAGATTTTACTATCTAATGATCTGGATTCCAAAAAGGATACATAAAAAGAAATATATGCTAAAAAAAAAGAGTTTGATTGCGGGAATGTAATTATGGAGACAGGAGGGTATCTTCGTCCTTATGAAGCAGAACATAGTGATTATTGTATCAGCAATATTCAAGAAATTCCCCCTTCATCCATAGATTCAGATTGGCAGACTGGCCCACCGTTGTTGACACACTAGCTCACCGTTGCTGACACACTCGCTCACTGTTGCTGACACACTCGCTCACAGTTGCTGACACACTAGCTCATCGTTGCTGACACATTCGCTCACAGTTGCTGACACACTCGCTCACAGTTGTTGACACACTGGCTCACCATCGCTAACACACTGGCTCACCGTCGTTAACACACTGGCTCATCGTTGCAACAACTCATAGACAACAAATAGATTATATTTGATGTTGTAATATATATTACACTCCAATAATATTAATATATCACCATTCGCATTGAAAAGCTATAAAAAACTAGTAAAATTGTGTTTGACATGTTTAGTTACAATTTCATTGCAATTCCTCTAATAATTTTGTTACATTTCCATTGTTTTTATTCAAATTTCTATGTCATATTATTGTTTAGACACCAATATATGAAAGTATGCAAAATCACTTGAAAGTTATCTTCCATGACTTACAAAACAGTCAATGTATTAAAATACCGAGTGTAAATGCATGGAGTTATTTAATCGCCTTAAATGACAATTCCATGAAATTAGAGAAATCTCCAAACATATCCTCACCACCTATCAGACATACATGGACATAGTCAAAAAAACATTAATACATCAAATACCACTAATACATGAATAAATATTAAAATCAAATTGAAAACAAAATCGTACACAAGAAACCTAGAAAAGCATTCATCGTTGGAGCGAGGGCGACCTCGCTTGTTGAGTTGTTCAAATTGAAATGGTTCATCTTCATTTGCTGAGATATTCAAGTCAATTTCCAATCTTGCATTGTGTTGCCTTATTTTTCTTCTCTTTTTGGGGCTTAGGAAAATCTTCATCCTCTTCAAAGATAACTCAAAAGCACCCAATCCACACGTGAATTCATAATCCATAATATGAATATTGTTGGCGTCATCCAACAATTTTTTAAACAAAGAAATCAACTATTCAATCTTGGTCAAAGTAGCAGGCGGACTGTTTCGAACCGGGTCTAAGTAGCCAAACAACTCCTCCTTGGCCATCTCAATTTGTTCAACATTGTGACTATCCATGGCAGATGTGTTTGCATATTCCGGAAGATCTGATATTGCCTCTATATTTATCTCAAGAGGTTCAGTGTATGACTCAGTTGTGCTTTGATGATTTTGTAATTTGTTTGAAGCCATTGAACTGGAACACAACCAACCCACCTTTATGGCATGCTTGCATATGTTGCCACGAATAGACCATGGGAAATCACAAGTTATGAAATTTGTCCGATGACAAGTAACAAGATATTGCTTATTAAATTTAGATTGACTCCTCACCCAAAAAGCATGAGACATTTGCTCATGAGGGCTGCAATCACTATCTGGAATTCTTTTTTCTTTTTCCATTGATGATTCCAACTATTTCTCTTTCTTGTAATTATTTAAAAATCCTTCCTTTTTTAGAATTTCCTTAAACCAAAAACATGGTTCAACATTTTTTAGAAGAACATATATCAACCAATCCATCTGATCAGAAGCTCAAGTCCGAGCTATGGAAAAAGCTCAAAATTTAAAGTGTTCAAAATCACTTGCAACCTGAACGATACAATAGGCCTCGTCACTGCGATCCTGGCGCCGTGAACGACACTCAAATACGACGTCGTATGTGAAAGTTATTCAGGTTTGAAGTTTTCAGTAAACTCCAAAAACTTAGTTGACCACGTTTGACTTTTCAAATTGGAAAAATTAAAAAAATATATTCCAAGGAATATTCTTGGAATATTGCTTGGAATATTCCATTCGAGCCAATCATTTTCTTATAAGTGGCACATCATGATTTGATGTTTGGTTGACTTTATGTTTTGTGGCCAATGGGAAGTTGCCACGTGGCAAGCCTGGAGGTTGCCACGTGGCCCAGGAAAGGTATTGTAAAATTTTGTGCCTCAGGAGGATTCGAACCCTGACCTCTTGCTAGCAAACACATAGGCCCAACCAAACTACCCAAGGTTAGTTCTTAACATGTATGGGATTTACGTTTCATTTGAAGTTTAATTCAAATCTGGTCGAGCGGCAAAAGGGGCCAGTCCCACGTTCCATATAACCCTTCCGTCGTGACCCGAGGGCTTAAAAACCGGCGGGTAATGGTTTAACTGACCGTAGCATGTGACCGCTCCAAATTTTAATGCCACATTTTTAAAAACAGTTAATGTTAACAGTTTCTGAAAACTGTTAATGTGGCCACCACTTCAACTTTATGCTACGGTTTATTCAACGGGTGGATAACATTGTTTTCGACGGTTTTCTCGGTCTAGTCACATGCACCGCCCTCCAACAATTAATTCCAACCTCCTAACCGTCCGCCAATTTTGGAGGGGATTTGGACAATTTCGGTGGGTTTACTATTTTTGGAGCATTACCTGTAGTTCCTCCACTTTTAGTGGGGTTTTTGGGGGACATTGGGCATTTTTCTTGCAGAGGCCATAAATTTCTCAATATGGAACCAATTGAGATGAAATTTTAGTCAATTTCGACTATTTTCAGCATTATGGAGTGTTTGGGATAGGTTCCAGAGGCATTAGAGGTGTTCTACAACCATTTTTACTTCGGAGAATCTTGGAGAGTCATCAGGGCCATTGGGGAAATGGAGTTGTATTGAGTTGTACCTCACTGTTTGAGGTGAACCAAAAACCATTTTCGTCTATTTTCTACCTTCTGAACCTAATGGAAGAGGTTTCAGAACTATTTCAGGACTTATACAACCCGAAAATCTTCAGAGGAGTTCAAAGAGCCATAAGGGCCTTGTTGAAGAAGGCACTGTATTTGGTAATTTTTCACTGTTTAGTGTATATGGAAAGGCATTTTTAGCATTTTCATGTCTTCTAATTTTGTATTTATAGTCATATTTGCCTATTGAGGCATTTTTAAACTTGTATTAGCATTTTGGAGCATTTTAATACAATAGGACAAGCCAATTTGGGAGGCTTGGTCTAGCAGACGTAGCCTAAGAGGGGTGAAATGCTCACCAAATATATGAGTTATGTTATGATGAAGTTATTTTGCTATGTATTTCTTATTTAATATGTTAAACAAAAAACTTAATTAACATTCCCTCACACATAAGACTCAGAAAACATATCAAAAACACTTTGTTTAACCTGCAACTCATGGGGAACATTTTGCACATTTAATTAAATGGAAATGGATACTTTGCATTAACAAATAATTCAATTTTCAGATCAGATGGTATCAAAGCATAGGTTGAGAATTTTTTTTTGTGAATATGGTGTTAAAACAGTGTAAAAGATTAACTGTTTTATTGGTTGCAAAATGGTTGATTGTATGAGTTTGCTTGAGTTGAAAAGATAGCAGTTGATAGTTAAGTCTTGGAAAGGAAAAAGCAATTGTAGGATACTTCTTTACCCCAAATTACCTCAAGATTATCTTTGGAAAACAAACCCACTTGATTAGTGTTTGCTACAAAAGCTATTGGAGTTCGTGTTTTAAGGCTGCTTGAATAAGAGTATGGTTGTAAAGACATTTGGTTAAAAGATTGTCATTTGTTTGAAAGCTTTGAGAACTTTTCTTTGGAAGTTCATTTTTTTAATTTGACCATTTACATAATGACAAATTCTCCCACAAGTGAAGTTTCCTCCTTCACGAGATTCTTCAATGATGACATGGAGAATGAGTTCATTAAGATGAAGGACATAGTGCAGATTTTGATTAAGGATCAAAGAGAAAGTGCTAAGCTTCATGCACAATTGTTAGCCATGAAGGAAGAGAAGGAAAAAATTCTCCAAAGACTACATGACATGGAGAAACAACTCCTTCAAGCTCAAGAAGCTTAGTCCAATAAAAATGTCTGAGGAAGAGGTAAACCATTCCAACTTGTCTTCAATTTCCTCAATTGAAAAGTGTGTTGGTTCTTTTGAAAAACATACAAGGGGTATAGGGTCAAAATTGATGTTTAAGATGGGCTATCATGAAGGCAAAGGTTTGGGAAAGCATGCAAAAGGCATGGTTGACCCTATTTCGGTTGTGGAGCGACCCAAGAATGTTGGTCTTTTTTATGTGTAGTTTAATGGCAAAAACTCCAAATCATTGAATGCATGTGATGCAAATTTAAATAGAACCTTTATTTCAAGTTCTAAAATGAATATATGTCAAAAAAATTTTAAGGATGATTGCCATTGTTTTAAGCCATCATTGCAGCAAATAGAGGGTAAACATTCCGCTTATGGTGAGCATGCAAATGTAAACAGTTTTCAAGACAAGAACTGTGATGTAAGTCTGAAAAAGAAAATTATCTCCTCTATTAGTTCATCGTCTCATGAAGAAAAAAAGGATCGAAATTCTAAAAAACACAAGAGGTATAATTATTCACATGACCAATTTGATAATGTTTCAGCAAAGAATGATAATTTTTCTTGTTCAAATGAAAGAAATTTCTGTTGCACATTTTGTGGTGGATTTAACCATGTTGCTTCAAGATGTTGGTTGAAAACGAAAGCACACAGGAAGCAGAAGAGGCAAAGAAAACTTTCACAAAAAGTGCATAAGAGTTGCACATTTTTTCAAAAGAAGGGACATGATGTCTCTCATTGTTGGACTTTGCATCCAACAAGTCGTCCAAAGCACATGTAGCTAGATGACAAAAATATTGGCGCAAGTGGACCTATGGATTCCATTATCGATGTGGAAATAGAAGATTCACATGTAGAAATGTTGCAGCAAGAAAAGACGCCATGGAGTTGGCTTGGTAGGAAGTGGATTAACTTCTTAATGTAGTAAGTCATACTCATGGTGTACATGCAAATTTCAGATTTTGTATGCATGTATTTTAATTGAAAAGTTTGATACAATATTGCATGTAAATGCAGTTCAGTTGAAGGAATTTTCTTTGTTGTTGCAAAATTTCTCCATGGAAGTGTAAAAGATGAGTATGATACTCACTTATATTACAACAATGTCTTTTAGGTCAGCTGTTATAGTCACCCACATGTTATTGGGAATTATGTACTTGTTGGTATTTGAAAAGAAGAGTTGAAGTTGCACATGTACATAGAAGTTGTATGTGTAAATAGCGAACTATAAATAGTTCATTGTACATGATACATACAAATATGATTGTAAATATGTATCTTGTTGTTTATCGACTTGTGTCAATTGTGTCAAACATGTTTGTCGACTTGTGTCGATTGTGGGCACACTTTTTACATTGATTGTTGTGTCAATTGTATAACACATTTCATGTCAACTTGTTGTTGATGTCGCATGTTACACGACTTATGCTTGAGTCAAAGGTGTTTTCAATTGTGGATCGATAGATGGATACACCAACGTGCAAAGAATATTACCATATATTTGATGTTACAGGATGCTGACAATCAATGCTTTGAAGGAGCAAAGAGGTGATCTTCACTTCAAATTTTTGCATGAGATTTGTGTTTCAAGATTGATGTGCACTCTTATGATAGGATTTTGCAAGAAGCTTGTAGTCCATTTAGGACTTGATGTTCAGATTACTTCTGCAATTTTCTCGCCAGTAATTTTCTGAGTGAGGGCAAGAAAATCAGCTCTTGACAGGAGGATAAGCATCAATATAGGGAAGAGTGAATTTCTTTCTAGTTGAAGTTCAAATTCATTTTCCATGCAAAGAAAGTTTTTAGAGGCTGAAGAGAAGAGGATGTTTTTATTCTCTCATTTTCGTTATAGTTCAGTTTCAGCATTTCAGTGAGCTTTTGGGGTCCAAAAGCTTCTCATTTGAGAGGTGTGATCAGGAGCTCAAGTCCGAGCTATGGAAAAAGCTCAAAATTGAAAGTGTTCAAAATCACTTGCAACCTGAACGATCGGATAGGCCTCGTTACTGTGATCCTGACGCCATGAATGGCACTCAAATACGACGTCGTATATAAAATTTATTCAGGTTTGAAGTTTTCAGTAAACTCCAAAAACTGAGTTAACCAAGTTTGACTTTTCAAATTGGAAAAATTAAAAAAAATATTCCAAGGAATATTCCTGGAATATTTCTAAAAATATTCTCTGGAATATTCCTTAGAATATTCCATTCAAGCCAATCATTTTTTGACAAGTGGCACATCATGATTTGATGTTTGGTTGACTTTATGTTTTGTAGCCAATGAGAAGTTGCCACGTGGCAAGCCCGAAGGCCGCCATGTGGCCCAAGAAAGGTATTGTAAAATTTTGTGCCTCGACAGGATTCGAACTCTGGCCTCCTGCTCGCATATGCATAGGCCTGACCGAACCGCCCAAGGTTAGTTCTTAACATGTATGGGATTTATGTTTCATTTGAAGTTTAATTCAAATTTGGTCGGGCGACAAAAGGGGCCAGCCCCACGTTCCATATAACCCTTTCGTCGTGACCCGAGGGCTTACAAACCAGCGGGTAATGGTTTAACTGGCCGTAACATGTGACCGCTCCAAAGTGTAATGCCACAGTTTTAAAAACAGTTAATGTTCACTGTTTCCGAAAACTGTTAATGTGGCCACCACTTCAACTTTATGCTACAGTTTATTCAACGGGTGGATAACTTTGTTTTCAGCGGTTTTCTCGGTCTGGTCACATGCGCCGCCCTCCAACAATTAATTCTAACCTCCTAACCGTCCGCCAAGTTTGGAGCAACTTTCGACAATTTCGGCGGGTTTACTATTTTTGGAGTATTATCTGCAGTTCCTCCACTTTTAGTGGGGTTTTTGGGGGACATTGGGCATTTTTCTTGCAGAGGCCATAACTTTCTCAATATGGAACCAATTGAGATGAAATTTTAGTCAATTTCGACTATTTTCAGCATTCTGGAGTGTTTGGGATAGGTTCTAGAGGCAGTAGAGGTGTTCTATAGTCATTTTTACTTTAGGGAAGCTTGAAGAGCCATTAGGGCCATTGAGGAAATGGAGTTGTATTGAGTTGTACCTCACTGTTTGAGGTGAACCAAAAACTATTTTCAACTATTTTCTACCTTTTGAACCTAATGGAAGAGGTTTTAGAACTATTTGAGGACTTCTACAGCCCGAAAAGCTTCAAAGGAGTTCAAAGAGCCATTAGGGCCTTGTTGAAGAAGGCACTGTATTTGGTAATTTCTCACTGTTTAGTATATATGGAAAGACATTTTTAGCATTTTCATGTCTTATGATTCTGTATTTATAGTCATATTTTCCTATTGAGACATTTTAAAACTTTTATTAGCATTTTGGAGCATTTTAATACAAGAGGACAAGCCAATTTGGGAGGCTTGGTCCAACAGAGGTAGCCTAGGAGGGGTGAACTGCTCACCAAATATCTGAGTTATGTTATGATGAAGTTATTTTGCTGTGTATTTCTGATTTAATATGTTAAACATCAAACTTAGTTAACATTCCCTCACACATAAGACTCAGAAAACATATCAAAAACACTTTGTTTAAGCTGCAACTCATGGGGAACATTTTTCACATTTAATTAAATGGAAATGGATACTTTGCATTAACAAATACTTCCATTTTTAGATCACGATCCTACGACAACATTTCTTTCTTCTATTAGATAGAAAGTTTGTCTTTAGGTAACAATGATATGACTCCAAAATATTGTTTGTCTCCTGATTTGCATGGGGAAATTCCTGACAACCTTTGACCCACATCCCTAATTGCATAAAATTTGGGCTAATGAAGATATTTCATCCATATTTCAAACCAAAAAAAGAAATGTAACTTAATATTTTTTAAACTTACAAATCTTTGTTGAGATTTAACAAGAAAATTTCAGCACCCACGCCTAGTGCATTAAGCACCTACACTAGGGTGGGGCCCACAGTGCTATTTTTGGTGCATGTCTATTTTTATTTATCCCTTAATTAGAGATGGACAATAAAATTAATCTAAATCTCAAAATAACTTGTAAAAGTTAACTGAGTGTGATAAACTCAGTTAGCTAGTGGATTTCGAGTTAGAGGTAGTTTGTGAGGCATGCCGAGTAATTCTAGTTGTAACAGAGTTTGAAGTGCAGTGGTGCATTAGTTAATGCATGTTGTAATCAATTTAACTCGGTTAAGTGAGTTAAACTCAGTTTTTCTAGTTGTAACTGAAGATACAAGTAGTGAGAGATCAAGTGAATTAAATATTAATTAGTTCACAATCAGTGATCTCACATGAAACTGAGGATTTACTATTATTAGTTGCATGCATGTCAGATCCAGTGGAGACCCAGTTGAGATCTAGGTGAAAGGGAATTTGATTATCAGTTGTGACATTATTGGCTTCCACACATGCAACCAACCACCCATTGGAGTGCCCATGATACTTGCACAGTTAAGGAAGGCCATAATTCCTATCTTTTAGGGATCTATTCCATCTGGGATTGTACAAGAAGGGCAGGCTGTTAGGAGGATAAAAATTGACTACGTATTGGTCAGATTTCTGTGAGGAAAGTGTGAGACAGATAGCTGAGTGTTGGAGACTCTTGTGAGGAGAGTAGACATTGTATTTTTTTCATGATCCATGTTGAATATACAATAGAATATAGTGGGGTTTTTAGTTGTAAGCTTTCCCCGGGAAATTATTTGTGTTGTGTGTGATTTGATTCTTCTTTACTTTATGTGATTAGCGATTGTGCTTTTAATTCCAAAAAATATTTGTAGAAGTGATTCAGTATTTAACTTTAGTACATTGTTAGATCGAGTGAATTCAAGATATACATGCTTGTTGTATAATCTCTACAATCTTGTTACTAACAACCCAATTCTTGTGGAAATAGTCTAGGAACTTTTCATCATTAGAAAATTTGTTGAAGAAAGCATTAATTGCATTGTTCACTTCGACACTGGAACAATAATTCATAATTAAACCCAAATCACTAAACATATATTTTGCTATTTCTGGATTACTGGCCAATCGATTCACATTTTTTAGCCATGCTCGATGTACGTGCCAAACACAGAAGTTAACATTGCACCTTGTGATTCACCTGCCACATTCAATTCATTTCAAGCATGCTATTTTTGTAATAAATACAAGTTGTACTGTAAAATAAGAATATTGAAGTTACCTTAAAGCATTGATTTCAGCCAATGCATCATCAGCCATGAAAGCATGAACTTTCCAACTATGATCAATTTTGTGACACCTATGCATGAGTTGCTCCAACCATAGCGAAATGTCGTGTGATGTATTACATGATTCCACCACCCATGCAACTGGCACCCCACTTTGTTGCTCATCAAACACCACGAGTGTGTACAATTGATACTATCACATTCCAAATACATATGAAGTCAACTTCAGATCATCAATCATTATTAATCAAATTATTGTACTAGATTAATCATTCTTAATACACTCACCCCATATTTATTCATGTTGAATGTCGAATCCATGGCTATTAGACTATTATTCGATAGCTTCACCATGGTCTCCAACATCCACTTGAGCTTTTGATAAAAGAAAAAATCATTTGGGTGTTTCCTATACCAAAGGTTCACACTCATTTAATCCTTCTTATGCAACTGATAATTTCCTTTCATTAGATGATAACAACATCTTTCCTACACAAAAAGAAATCCCTATATCGAGCTGCAGCGTTCATGTCAATATATTTTTTAACATGCATTTTGCAAACAGAGTCAACTGGCACATCCAAGAAGAAACAACTCTCTACATAGGAAATCATGTCCCTTGATAACTTTGGTTGATGCAACACCCTAGCATGACCCGAGGTGTCTTGTTGACCATGATAAGGCCATCCTTGGCTATTTACATGCTCATACATGTTATATGTTTTATCACAATCTCAGGGATTTGAACCATAATTTTTACAATGAAATGACATTAGAATCCCCTCTTTTTCACAAATGATTATTTTCAATTCATTTAATCTTGTCCCCTTCTGTCATCGGGGCCATATGAACAATCATAGCTGCATAAAAAAGTTTGAAAACTCAATACATATGATTCCATGAAAACTGATGGAACACTATTAATACCAACATATATACGTAGGATTTCTAAAAAAAATTACACTTCATATAGCAAGGGAAGTAGTAGGCCTTGAGCCTGGGCGTTTTTTTTGGTACTCGGGTGAAAGAACATGGAGCATCTCGGTTCATTTCTTCTCCTCTAATAAAGTCTCCAATTCTAGTTGAAGAGATTTTTGTAATTTGATCAAAGCAGTTCATGTGTTTTCCTTGTACAAGAGACCAATCTAAATCCGGCGTAGAGAAGATGAGATTTTCTTTAGGGTTTTGCACTGGAAGGGCAATTATTGACTCCCATTTCACTTGCTTCACCATTTTTCTGACTTAATTCCGTTGTTGCAATAGTTAACTAGCGAGTTACCGCAACAGTTGACCAGTGACTTGCCGCAATGGTTGTCCAGATGGTTGACCTGTGATCCCTTATAAAATGGTCTGAATAAATTGGGTTGTGGTAAACAAATTAAATGGGTTGTGGTAAACAAATTATTCGGGGATTCTCACTTAAAAAAACACAGACATTCAGTTAAAAAACATACATTCATTAAACAAAACATACCGTTTTTTCCATCGACTGAGTAAATCCTTCAGTAGTGGTCTTGCGAGGGCTTTCATTCTGTCGAGATTTGTAACAGAAAGGACAATGTTTCTTTATTCGATAATTCACACTTAAACCAAATAGTGACATTTAAAAAAGAGATGCTCGCTTAAAAAAACGGACCCGGTCTCCATCGAGTGAGTAACTCCTTCAATTTTTTGTTAAGTGATAGCTTTCAATTTGATTGGTGTGTAACAGGGGATGACATGAGTATTCAATTACAGGAGCTATACAGGGGAGGCTTGATTGAATGCAACATAGTTCATCACACCTTGTCTGGCGTCTTCCCGTCGACTGGTTTGCAGGTCCCTATTCCTCTTGCTCGAGGAATGCGGGAAAATATTTGCATTCATGGTTGCCCCCGTGTGTAGGTGAGGGGAAACGAAAATGGTGACTGAATCCTAAATGAACTCCTTTAAAAGGTAACATCGTGGGACGGAGACGGGGAGGGGGTTGTGGGACCCGTGTTCACCAAAGAGACTCGCCGGTTGCCAAAAACACAAAACCCAAAAAATGTTCTGTAAAACGATTAACTTACTTTTTTTAAATAGTAATTTCAATAATCCCAAATCACCCAAAATTCTAAAACTTGACAACTATAATTTGAATTTTTAAAAATTTATGGCCAGAAATACATACTTTCCCAAACGATATCAATGCCAGTTTACACGGCGCCGTTAGGACTACGGGTCCCTACGGAAGTTAAGATAAGAATGGACTGAAATTAATGGTGGAAGACAAACATACAATTTCTACTGAATTTAAGGTAATGCATTTATGAGGGTCAAGGGGAATTTAATGTGCAGTGACGTACGAACATGCAATTCATAATTTAGTTGTCATCCATACATACCTTTGTTTCCACGCGACGTGTATGATTATAGTCCATTGGCTCCGAAATTGTATCCTATTGTGAACGTGATGTTTTCTGAAAACAAAATGTGAAATATATTGCATGCAGTTTGAGGATAACAGATCGTAACATGTTTTGTGAGAGCAAATTTTGAAATATAATGAAGTGAGATTTTAAATTTTACGAGATTAAAAATAAATAGTTTATGGAATTATGTGGGTTTTTTATTTATTTTAATTTTCTTCTTATTTAAATTGATGATGATTTGGCTTAATTTTCTAATAATTTGATTGTTAAAAAAACAATGTCAAGAAACTAATACTAACTTATTCTATAATTTTCTTTAATGTCTTTAAACACATAAATTTCCAAAATAAAATATTTTTCTTATTCCACCCCTCCAAATTTTACAATAAAAATACATAATAGCTAACAACAAATAACTTGCTGATGAGTTAATGCTCAATATTATATATAACTTCTATTATATATATTTAAATAATATACTTATACAGCCCAGCACATTTACTACCCAATGCCAATAACAGATAGGCAACCGACAAATTTCTCGATTGAAAAGGGTGCAGGTGCCAGCAACAACTTCAAGTCAGGCAATGTAGTTCCTGGGTTGAACCGTAACAACCATGCGGCAGCGCCTTTAAGACGATGCCAGAGTACAGTACATCGCATATCGTTCACAATATCGTGATTCATGGGATGGCTCATGGCTCATCATATACACAGTTAAGCGAAGTTTATTTTCCAGTTAATTTGCTAAGTGAGGGCAAGAAAAGCAGCTCTTGACAGGAGGATAAGCATCAGTATAGGGAAGAGTGAATTTCTTTCTAGTTGAAGTTCAAATTCATTTGCCATGCAAAGAAAGTTCTTAGAGGCTGAAGAGAAGAGGATGTTGTTATTATCTCATTTTCTCTACAGTTCAGTTTCAACATTTCAGTGAGCTTTTGGGGTCCAAAAGCTTCTCATTTGGGAGGTGTGATCAGGAGCTCAAGTTTGAGCTATGGAAAAAGCTCAAAATTTAAAGTGTTCAAAATCACTTGCAACCTGAACGATCGGATAGGCCTCATTGTTGCGATCCTGGTGCCGTGAATGGCACTCAAATCCGACGTCGTATGTGAAATTTGTTCAGATTTGAAGTTTTCAGTAAACTCCAAAAACTGAGTTAACCAGGTTTGACTTTTCAAATTGGTAAAATTAAAAAATATATATTCCAAGGAATATTCTTGGAATATTTCTCGAAATATTTCCTAGAATATTCCATTTGAACCAATCATTTTTTGACAAGTGGCACATCATGATTTGATATTTGGTTGAATTTATGTTTTTTGGCCAATGGGAAGTTGCCACGTGGCAGGGTCGGAGGTCGCCATGTGGCCCAGGGAAGGTATTGTAAAATTTTGTGCCTCGGCAGGATTCGAACCCTGGCCTCTTGCTCGCAAACGCATAGGCCTGACCGAACCGCCCAAGGTTAGTTCTTAATATGTATGGGATTTATTTTTCATTTGAATTTTAATTCAAATTTGGTCGGGCGGCAAAAGGGGCCAGCCCCACGTTCCATATAACCCTTCCGTCGTGACCCGAGGGCTTAAAAACCAGCGGGTAATGGTTTAACTGGCCGTAACATGTGACCGCTCCAAATTTTAATGCCACAATTTTAAAAACAGTTAATGTTAACGGTTTCTGAAAACTGTTAATGTGGCCACCACTTCAACTTTATGCTACGGTTTATTCAATGGGTGGATAACTTTGTTTTCGGCGGTTTTCTCGGTCTGGTCACATGCGCTGCCCTCCAACAATGAATGCCAACCTCCTAACCGTACACCAATTTTGGAGTGGCTTTCGAAAATTTTGGTGGGTTTACTATTTTAGGAGCATTATCTGCAGTTCCTCCACTTTTAGTGGGGTTTTGGGGGGACATGGGCATTTTTCTTGCAGAGGCCATAACTTTCTCAATATGGAACCAATTGAGATGAAATTTTAGTCAATTTCGACTATTTTCAGCATTATGGAGTGTTTGAGATAGGTTCCAGAGGTAGTAGAGGTGTTCTATCGTCATTGTTACTTCAGGGAAGCTTGGAGAGCCATCAGGGCCATTGGGGAAATAGAGTTGTATTGAGTTGTACCTCACTGTTTGAGGTGAACCAAAAACTATTTTCGACTATTTTCTACCCTCTGAACCTAATGGAAGAGGTTTCAGAACTGTTTGAGGACTTCTACAGCCTGAAAATCTTCAGAGGAGTTCAAAGAGCCATCAGGGCCTTGTTGAAGAAGGCACTGTATTTGGTAATTTTTCACTGTTTAGTGTATATGGAAAGACATTTTTAGCATTTTCATGTCTTCTGATTTTGTATTTACAGTCATATTTTCCTATTGAGGCATTTTTAAATTTGTATTAGCATTTTGGAGCATTTTAATACAAGAGGACAAGCCAATTTGGGAGGCTTGGTCCAACAAAGGTAGCCCAAGAGGGGTGAACTGCTCACCAAATATCTGAGTTATGTTATGATGAAGTTATTTTGTTGTGTATTTCTGATTTAATATGTTAAACATCAAACTTAGTTAACATTCCCTCACACATAAGACTCATAAAACATATCAAAAACACTTTTTTTAAGCTGCAACTCATGGGGAACATTTTGCACATTTAATTAAATGGAAATGGATACTTTTCATTAACAAATACTTCCATTTTTAGATCACCATCCTATGACAACGTTTCTTTCTTTTATCAGATAGAAAGTTTGTCTTTAGGTAATAATGATATGACTCCACAATATTGTTTGTCTCTTGATTTGCATGGGGAAAATCCTGACAACCTTTGACCCACATCCCTAATTGTATAAAAGTTGGGTTAATGAAGATATTTCATCCATATTTCAAACCAAAAAGAGAAATGTAACTTAATATTTTTTCAACTTACAAACCTTTGTTGAGATTCAACAAGAAAATTTCAGCACCCATGCCTAGTGCATTAAGCACCTACACTAGGGTGGGGCCCACAATGCTATTTTTGGTGCATGTCTATTTTTATTTATCCCTTAGTTAGAGATGGACAATAAAATTAATCTAAATCTCAAAATAACTTGTAACAGTTAACTGAGTGTGATAAACTCAATTAGCTAGTAGATTTCGATTTAGAGGTAGTTTGTGAGGCATGCCGAGTAATTCTAGTTGTAACAGAGTTTGAAGTGCAGTGGTGCATTAGTTAATGCATGTTGTAATAAGTTTAACTCGGTTTTAAGTGAGTTAAAATCAGTTCTGCTAGTTGTAACTGAAGATACAAGTAGTGAGAGATTAAGTGAATTAAATATTAATTGGTTCACAATCAGTGATCTCACATGAAACTGAAGATTTACTATTATTAGCTGCATGCATGTCAGATCCAGTGGAGACCCAGTTGAGATCTAGGTGAAAGGGAATTTGATTATCAGTTGTGACATTATTGGCTTGCACACATGCAACCAACCACCCATTGGAGTGCCCATGATACTTGCGCAGTTAAGGAAGGCCATAATTCCTATCTTTTAGGGATCTATTCCATCAAGGACTGTACAAGCAAGGCAGGCTGTCAGGAGGCTAAAAATTGACTAAGTATTGGTCAGATTTCTGTGAGGATAGTGTGAGACAGATAGCTGAGTGTTGGAGACTCTTGTGAGGAGAGTAGACATTGTATTTTTTTCATGATCCATGCTGAATATAAAATAGAATATAGTGGATTTTTTAGTTGTAAGCTTTCCCCGAGAAATTATTTGTGTTGTGTGTGATTTGATTCTTCTTTACTTTATGTGATTAGCGATTGTGTTTTTAATTCCACAAAATATTTGTAGAAGCGATTCAGTATTTAACTTTAGTACATTGTTAGATCGAGTGAATTCAAGATATACATGCTTGTTGTATAATTTCTACAATCTTGTTACTAACAACTCAATTCTTGTGGAAATAGTCTAGGAACTTTTCATCATTAGAAAATTTGTTGAAGAAAGCATTAATTCCATTGTTCACTTCAACACTGGAACAATAATTCATAATTAAACCCAAATCACTAAACATTTATTTTTCTATTTCTGGATTACTGGCCAATCGATTCACATTTTTTAGCCATGCTCGACGTACGTGCCAAACACAAAAGTTAACATTGCACCTTGTGATTCACCTACCACATTCAATTCATTTCAAGCATGTTATTTTTGTAATAAATACAAGTTGTACTGTAAAATAAGAATATTGAAGTTACCTTAAAGCATCGATTTCAGCCAATGCATCATCAACCATGAAAGCATTAACGTTCCAACAATGATCAACTTTGTGACGCCTATGCATGAGTTGCTCCAACCATAGCGAAATGTCCTATGATGTATTACGTGATGCCACCACCCATGCAACTAGCACCCCACCTTGTTGCTCATCAAACACCACGAGTGTGTACAATTGATACTATCACATTCCAAATACATATGAAGTCAACTTCAGATCATCAATCATTATTAATCAAATTATTGTACTAGATCAATAATTCTTAATACACTCACCCCATATTTATTCGTGTTGAATGTTGAATCCATGGCTATTAGAATATTATTCGATAGCTTCACCATGGTCTCCAACATCCACTTGGGCTTTTGATAAAAGAAAAAATCATTTGGGTGTTTCCTATACCAAAGGTTCACACTCATTTTTTCCTTCTTATGCAACTAATAATTTCCTTTCATTAGATGATAACAACATCTTTCCTACACAAAAATAAATTCCTATCTCGAGCTGCAGCATTCATGTCAATATATTTTTTAACATGCATTTTGCAAACAGAGTCAACTGGCACATCTAAGAAGAAACAATTCTCTACATAGGAAATCATGTCCCTTTATAACTTTGGTTGATGCAACACCCTAGCATGACCCGAGGTGTCCTGTTGGCCATGACAAGGCCATCCTTGGCTATCTACATGCTCATACATGTTATATGTTATTATCGCAATCTCAGGGATTTGAACCATAATTTTTACAATGAAATGGCATTGGAATCCCCTCTTTTTCACAAATGATTATTTTCACTTCATTTAATCTTGTCCCCTTCTATCATCGGGGCCATATGAACAAGCATAGCTACATAAAAAAGTTTGAAAACTCAATACATATGATTCCATGAAAACTGATGGAACACTATTAATACCAACATATATGCGTAGGATTTCTAAAAAAACTTAGACTTCATATAGCAAGGAAGTAGTAGGCCTTGAGCCTGGGCGTCTTTTTTGTACTCGGGTGAAAGAACATGGAGCATCTCGGTTCATTTATTCTCCTCTAATAAAGTCTCCAATTCTAATTGAAGGGATTTTTGCAATTCGATCAAAGCAGTGCATGTGTTTTCCTTGTACAAGAGACCAATCTAACTCCGGTGTAGAGAAGATGAGCTTTTCTTTAGGGTTTTGCACTGGAAGGGCAATTATTGACTCCCATTTCACTTGCTTCACCATTTTTCTGACCTAATTTCGTTGTTGCAATAGCTAACTAGCGAGTTACCGCAACAGTTGAACAACGAGTTGCCCCAATGGTTGTCCAGATGGTTGACCTGTGACCCCTTATAAAATGGTCTGAATAAATTGGGTTGTGGTAAACAAATTAAATGGGTTGTGGTAAACAAATTATTCGGGGATTCTCACTTAAAAAAACACAGACATTCATTTAAAAAACACACATTCATTAAACAAAACATACTGTTTTTTCCGTCGACTGAGTAAATCCTTCAGTAGTGGTCTAGCGAGGGCTTTCATTCTGTCGAGATTTGTAACAGAAAGGACAATGTTTCTTTATTCGATAATTCACACTTCAACCAAATAGTGACATTTAAAAAAGAGATGCTCGCTTAAAAAAACAGACCCGGTCTCCGTCTAGTGAGTAACTCCTTCGATTTTTTGTCAAGCGATAGCTTTCAATCCAACTGGTGTGTACCAGGGGATGACATGAGTATTCGATTACAGGAGCTATACAAGAGAGGCTTGATTGAATGCAACATAGTTCATCACACCCTGTCTAGCGTCTTCCCGTCGACTGGTTTGCAGGTCCCTATTCCTCTTGCTCGAGGAACGCGAGAAAATATTTGCATTCATGGTTGCCCCCATGTGTAGGTGAGGGGAAATGGAAATGGTGACTGAATCCTAAATGAACTCCTTCAAAAGGTAACATCGTGGGACGAAGACGGGGAGGGGGTTGTGGGACCCGTGTTCACCGAAGAGACTCGCCGGTTGCCAAAAACACAAAACCCAAAAAATATTCCGTAAAACGATTAACTTACTTTTTTTAATAGTAATTTTAATAATCCCAGATCACCCAAAATTCTAAAACTTGAAAACTATAATTTAAATTTTTAAAAATTTACGGCCAGAAATACAGACTTTCCCAAACGATATCAATGCCGGTTTACACGGCGCCGTGAGGACTACGGGTCCCTACGGAAGTTAAGATAAGAATGGACTGAAATTAATGGTGGAAGACAAACATACAATTTCTACTGAATTTAAGGTAATGCATTTATGAGGGTCAAGGGGAATTTAATGTGCAGTGACGTACGAACATGCAATTCATAATTAGTCGTCATCCATACATACCTTTGTTTCCACGCGACGTGTATGATTATAGTCCATTGGCTCCGAAATTGTATCCTATTGTGAACGTGATGTTTTCCGAAAACAAAATGTGAAATATATTGCATGCAGTTTGAGGATAACAGATCGTAACATGTTTTGTGAGAGCAAATTGTGAAATATAATGAAATGAGATTTTAAAGTTTACGAGATTAAAAATAAATAGTTTATGGAATTATGTGGTTTTTTTGTATTTTAATTTTCTTCTTATTTAAATTAATGATGATTTGGCTTAATTTTCTAATAATTTCAGTGTTAAAAAGACAATGTCAAGAAACTAATACTAAATCATTGTTAAAAAGACAATATCAAGAAACTAATACTAACTTATTCTATAATTTTCTTTAATGTATTTAAACACATAAAATTCCAAAATAAAATATTTTTCTTATTCCACCCCTCCAAATTTTACAATAAAAATACATAACAGCTAACAACAAATAACTTGCTGAAGAGTTAATGCTCAATATTATATATAACTTCTATTATATATATACTTACTAATACAGCCCAGCACATTTACTACCCAATGCCAATATTATATATAACTTCTATTATATATATACTTACTTATACAGCCCAGCACATTTACTACCCAATGCCAATAACAGATAGGCAACCGACAAATTTCTCGATTGAAAAGGGTGCAGGTGCCAGCAACAACTTCGAGTCAGGCAATGTAGTTCCTGGGTTGAACCGTAACAACCATGCGGCAGCGCCTTTAAGACGATGCCAGAGTACAGTACATCGCATATCGTTCACAATATCGTGATTCGTGGGATGGCTCATGGCTCATCATATACACAGTTAGGCGAAGTTTATTTTCCAGTTAATTGGCTTATAAATGCGTCCAGTCAGGTTATGTATTTGGTTTAAATGTATGATGGGCATATTTTGTTTAGTGCATTTATGGGTAGATGGACTGGAAAATAAGCTTAGCCTATGCAGTTATCCCATTCTCTTTTTAATATAATTTTGTTAGAATCTGGTTGAATTTTGAGTTGATATTTTTGGTTTAATTATTCTAAAATCTGACAGGAATTTAGTGAAAATTTAATTTTGATGGGTATCCTTGCATAATCTAAGTATTTCAGGGATTTTTTAGGGTGCTGAATCCATATATACAGTCAAAAAACTATTTTAAATAACATAAATCAAGATTTCACTTCAAATTTTTTCACCTAATTCCAACAACAACGAAACTCCAAAAAACTGCACGAAAGACAACTCCTTTAAATTTCAGTTCAATGTTGAATTAAATTTCACCATCACAAATTACAATTTGAAGTGACTCATGAACTCCGAATTTACCAAATATTCAAAAATTACAATTCAAAAACATCTCAACGACTCTTTATACATTGTGATCCTCCTCTAATGAAGCAAACACAATTCAATATGGCATTTCAACTTTATTTTATAGGGTAACAAAATATGTTCATATATATATATATATATCACAAAGCTAAATTTTTAATAATTATTAAATATTTTATTTTTACATATTTTTCAATAGCTTTGGTTCAAAATTCAATAGAGATGTTTTGGAATAATAAACTCGAATTATGTGTAGATTATACATTTCCAATCTACAATTTAAATAAATATCTATCTAATTTTAAATAAAATTAATAAAAAAATATAATCCCAAAAACCCAAAAATTTAGAAAAAATATATTTAACATCATTTACATAGTAATATGGATTGAACAGATAAATAGATGGAAACTTCACCATACATATTTGCCTGAATCTCTATGCATAGTTTATCTCTATGTGGATCCTATTTGACATTAATGTATGGAAAAACCTAAATATATATTTTTTAATTAATGATAAAGTTTTAAAACGTGTTTTTAAAATTTTAATGATTTAAAATGTGTTTTAAAATGTGTAAAAAAAATTTAGCACCATCAAATCACACACAAATTGTTCAATTATTTCACAATGCAAAACTCATTTAAACTTTCAAAAATATAATTTAAATAGCAAAAAAAATTATAATCTCATCAAATAGAAATTAAAAGAAGAAATAGACATATATATATAATATTCAACTTATTATTTTTACTTCGTAAAAGATATGTAAAAGAAGAAATAGACACATATATATAATATTCAACTTATTATTTTTACTTCGTAAAAGATATGTAAATTGTTATAATGCAATAAATATTATATATGTGAAAATATAAGCTTCTAAATTTAAAAATATTAAAACCAAACCAATTATATATATTTCAATATATAGTATCTATTATATGATATAGTTGCAAAATGTATGTTCTTTACAATATCCATCTAATATTACTGCAAACATATAAATTATATAACTAGTAAATATTAATACTCATTAAAAAAAACACCAATTTTAAAAAATCATAAATATTAATAAAAAGTATAATTTTATTTTAAATTATTAATAATTATAAAAAAATTAATATATGGATTAAGAATTTTTTCTTTTCTTTTCTCAATAAGACTAATTCTATTAAGATAAGAAATGTATAGTACAATCAAGCTTGCATGCAAGCGGAACAGAGAAGCATGGGAGCCGTAGGTGATAGGCTATCAACCTCGCTCCTGATTGACAATCATGGAATGAGCAAAAGAAGACACGGGAATACATAAAGTTGGCTCTAAGCAGAGGAAACTACCTAGAGTGGGCGGTTACTGCGACGCGACATTTCTTGCCTTTTTTCTTGCTTACTTTGACCCAACCAGTGGAGTTTGGATGAGCCATAACAAGTTGTAGACTATTCTGCTCTGGCGGCGGAATATCCTTGTCGGAATCTGAAGACGTAGATACATGAGAACGTTTATGAGAGATCGGCGGGGCAGAGGGGACTGTCGAACTCACTGAGGGAGTATCTAGCGGAATTTCATCATTCTGCCCATCTGCTTCAAATTCCTCCTCATCCGAACTAGAGGAATCTGTGTCATCCATAGGGGGGGGAGGGACACAGGGATTCCAGCTCTTGGATTTGGGTTTGCATTTCAAATTCTTCTTTTTGGCGAGGAACTGGGAACATGTACTTTGGAGGTGCCCCGTTTGATGACAATGTCGGCAATGGAATGCTGTATTTTCATAATCCAAGGATTGTGTCCAGTGGAAATCTCCAATCTTGAGGTTGATCTGATCCGGTAGTCCTTCGCTGATATCTATTTCTGCACATATTCTGCCGTAGTTGTAGAGTCCATTTTCCTTTCTTGAGGACTCTGTAGCTAGATAGCATCCTAGGGTGTCTCCAATGGCTAAGAAGACAGAGATATGCCATAGATGTGCTGGAAGATTCGGGAGCTGGACCCAAATGGGAAGCTTGGTGATGACAGCTATGGAAGGGTCAAAATCAGGAAACCGAGGGGTGAGGAAAATTCCAGCCGAACCCCAGAACCAAGGGCCTCCCATTAGGGCCTTTTGGTAGTCTTCATTTAAGTCGAAAGCCACGATGAAGAATCCTTTTGAACATAATAAGATCTTGCTTCTTTTAGTCCAATTGGTATGGATCCATTGGTATAGATCTGCTGTGCGAGGCCATAGCCCATTAAATCTGCAAATGATTGCGGATTCTGCAAAAAACTAGTAGCGTTCGTCAATCTTAGTATGAGTGAAATTGATAGTAGGAACTTCCTCTGATTTATCTACCAAAAATGGCTTTGGAGCCATAGTTGGTTGAGCTGCTTGTGAAGAGGCTTGAGGGTGGGCACCGTCTTTGCGGACTGCATCTTTATAAGAGAAAGAAGGGGCAGAGGAGGTCTGGCCTATTGAACCACCTCTTAAACGAAAGGTAGTTTTAATAGAAGCGTCCTTTTGAATGCTGTAATAAAAGAGGGGAAGGGTGTTCATAAGTTGCTTACCCTTATATAACAGTCTTAGGTAAACGCAGGGGATCCCCAGCTGGCGTTCGAGTTTTTGTAGAAGATTCTGCACCAGGTCTGTCGCACGCACCCATTGCATTATCGTCTTGCCCGAGAGTGTGACTTGGATCTGAAATGCAAGTGCTTCTTCTGGTAGATCTGGTAGATCTGGCTGGTTCCAAAAAGAAACCTGCTTCCGGGAAACAGTGGATAGATCCATGTCCAAATATGCCAAGCTTTGAGCATTGGCCAAAGCAGGACGCGAAGGACAGACGCAATCGGTGTGTATTCCCATCCTTGATGCCTTTGTAGGCCAATCTGGCGGGTTCAACAAGCAGATCTGCTGCTTACGTACGCCCGAATAGAGGTCTGTTTGGTCTACAGGGTTGCTTCTATTTGCAAAGTGAGCAACTGCAAGAGCGGCGGCTTTAAAGCCGACTGGAACCATAGCCAGGAGAGCAGCCATCCAGACGGTGCCATCATTTATGCCAAGAGGACTCCTGTGTGTAGGCATGCTAACCTGCAGATTCCAGTTAGCACCCTCGTCAATGAATATTGCCTTCGTTGGTGTCCCTGCAAGCCGATTTAGCAAGTTCAAGGGGCAGAGCCGTTGCTGGCTTGCTGCTGAGGCGAGATCTGAAGAGTCTTCAGAGTGAATCTTTTTTGCGATGCGAGCAGTTGTGAAGGCGACATCTCCAAAGCCGTCTAGATCATTTGCAGGGTGTGGAGCCGCCCAGACAGCGTCATCTCCTCCCCGGACATCCCTGAGCAGAGGCTTGCAAACTGGCAGCTTCATGCTTGCGTACTGGATCATGAGCAGAAGGCGGCTAGCCCTGTGAGAGGCCGAGCCGGCGCAACCCAGCGAAGCAACGTTGCAAACCCTAGTCCCTGCTTTCGCCATCGCCTCCTGGAGCCAAAAAAAAACCACCTTCTTCTCCTTACTCTTAAGAACTATTTTTAAACATTAATATTCATCCTATTTTAATCTATAAATAAACTTTGTCATAATATTATGAATGAATACTATAATTTATTTATATCATATATTTAAAAAAACCATAACTCGTGTTTATATAAAGCATATTTATATATTAATAGATTATTATTATTTTTATTTATTTATTTATTTATTTTATTTTATTTTTAATTAATTAATTAATTAATTTTTTTATATTTATTTATTTATTTATTTTTATATTTTTATTTATTTTTTAAGATAGAATTACAATATATTAATATATAATTACAATTAAATAATATTTGTTATTTGGAAAAATCGATCAAGGATATTAATAGAAATAAAATTTATAATTAAACTATTAATTTGAATATTCAAACTAGTCGTTTCAAATTGTAATTAATAATTAAATTAGTGGAACTATTTTTATTTTTATTTTTATTATTTTATTTTAATTATTAGAACTAACTATTTTGGATTTCATAGTCAAATTAGGTGATCATAATGGTTTTATTTGCCTCTCCTACATCTATTTAAACCTAACGATTGATCTGATCTCTCACCTAGTCCTGATGATGAACCACACTAGTTGGTTCGAAAAGCGTCGACTTTATTCATGATAATGTGATTATTACCAAAAGATTTCTTCATATTTATATAATTTTTTTAATTAATCAATTTAATTAAAAATATATATATGACTACTTTCAAAATAAATCTCAACTTTATTTTATAACTATTATTAAAAATATTTTATATAAATTAAAACCCTAACATATATCATTAATATTTAAATTAAAATTTTAAATCACTATTCCAAAATATACCTACCAAAAACTTAAAATTCAAATTTCACCACAATTTTTTTTGGAACCGGATCTTACCACATGAATTGAATTCTCCCAAAATAGAGAACTCGTTTCCATTTTTATTGATAAAGTATGCACTTAGTTTCTCTATGTTATTCATTCAAATAGATTTTGGAAGTTAAAAGGAGTTGGGTAGAATGGGGATTAGGATGATTGTAAGATTTTCTTTCTTGGAAATTGATGATAGAGTGGTGACTGTGTTTATGTTTGGAGAGTGTTTATTTGAGTTGATTGTTAGTTAATTATTTTTGGAGTTGTTTTAAGTAAAAACTGGAGAGACCAGAGATTCACACACAAATAATTATTTCTCTATATATTATATTCAGAGATACATCAAATATATATAGTTGAACTAATGCTAATCTTAGAGAGAGAAGTTGAGAGAATTTCTCAACTTCCTCAACAACACAATCCAAACTAAGTAAGCATAATAATTGAGGCATTATCTCAACACCCCCCCTTAATGCCTACATTATAGAAATGGAGAACACACTAAATCAATACAAACATTTGTCTACCCTGGTCTTCATTAACATTTGTACCCACTCTGAGATCTCATAGACAATGCTATTTTTTCCACCATTTTCGAGCTACCATTCAACCCATTTAAAATACATTTGTTTCTGACCAGCAATAATGAACTTTGTAAGATCAAGTATTGACAACTCGGCTCGTCGGGGCTTCCGCGATAAGAGCTGACAAGTGATGAACCATCCTATGGACCAATCACCATCTGTCAGATATTTCGCTTTCGGCTATCCATCAGTGGCTAGGCAAATGGTCTGAATACTGAATGTGTTCAAGAGCTAATCTAACAACTTGACCTGCTTCACACAAATGTATCTCATACTGTAACCTGTAACTGATGCTCTTGGCCCGTAGCACAACAATATCAGCATATAACAAACCCACACAATCAAATTAGCCAATTTTTCTCTTGTCCCTGTAGAACGTAGAGAACGACTAATTTAAATAATGCTAATTTGTTCAATAATTGTTTCTCTTCTACACAAATCTCATAGCAATAAATATAAGGCTTAAACTCCACACTATATTCCACACACTTGCAAATCACAAAACATGCTTTAGAACAGTTTAAGAGATGGATCAGGAGGTTCATCCTCACTTGAAGAATCTTCAAACATTGCATTGGGTGAATCGTCTGAAAATGTTGCATAGGCTGACTTTTTCAATTGTCCATTCAAAAGATCCCGAGCCCGAATTTTGCAATTAAATGCTGTATGTCCATATTTATGACAATAGAAACATTCAGTCTTATTTTTATTCACCCTTCCTTTGGAGTATAGTGCAAGTTCATTATGTGAACTAGCCTCTGGGCCACCTAACCTCTTTTCTTCTGCCATAAGAGCTGCTATCATTTCATCAAGTGATTGATGTGGCATTTGACTTAGATTAAATATGACATTATCATATTTTGAAGACAAGCTATTTAATAAGATTGTCTTTGCATCATCATCATCTACTTTAGAATTAATTTCTGACAACTGTCTCATCAAAGCGCTTAACTCATTTATGTGTGTTGACAATGATGTCTCACTATCCATTTGGAGTTTAAACAATTGTAACTTTAAGAAAAATTTTGCATTAACAGCTTTTGCCCCAAATACCTTATTCATTTCTTCCCATATTGTTGCAGAAGATTTCTTTAAGTCAATAAGATGTAGCTGGGAATCTGCAAGTGATAGTCCAAGGATAGACTTGGCTCTTTCCTCTCTTTTTTCCCATGTAATTAACTGTTGAGCATCCGTAGGTGCTATTTCTGAGCCTTCTACAATATTCCATAAATTTCTACTCATCATTTGCAACTGAACTTTTACCTTCAAAGTGTAGAAATTAAAGCCATTAAACTTTTCTAATACAATAGGCTGCTCCATGTTAAAAATAAAAGAAGCTGATTTTAGAACTCTGCAAATCTAAAACAGGTTGCAATTAAACTGAATAAAAAAATGCAAATTTATTTGAGGCAAACCGATCTGGCAGAAATCGGCAGAAATCGGCAAACACCAGCTCCAGCAATTGATTGATTCCACCGAATGACTCTACTCCAGCGAAGTAAAGCGTATGTATGGAGCTGAAAGCGTATGCCGTCTTCCTTATGACACACAATGACCAAAGCTCCGTCCAGAGATTTGATGATGCTCGCTATGACGCGAGGTTGCTGCAATGGCAGATCTGAACAATGCAGATCTGATCTGGCTTATTGATGTGCACCATTGCACTCCTTCGTTTCATTAATATTAATGTGTCCCGGGTGGAGAAACCGCCGTTACCTAGAATAAGCATCTTGCTCAAACGGGACTCCAACCATTGCTCAAACAATGCAGATCTGAACTACGAGCAACGGGAATGCATAATTCAGAGAGCATCTCAACAGCGAGTCACTCCAGGTCGCTCTGATACCAAATTAAAAACTGGAGAGACCAAAGATTCACACACAAATAATTATTTCTCTATATATTATATTCAGAGATACATCAAATATATATAGTTGAACTATGCTAATCTTAGAGAGAGAAGTTGAGAGAATCTCTCAACTTCCTTAACAACACAATCCAAACTAAGTAAGCATAATAATTGAGACATTATCTCAACAGTTTTTAGTGTCATTTTTTGGAATTTTTCGCTATGAAAAAATTTGAGATAAATTTTTTATTTTTGTCAATTAAACTGGACTTTTAATTATATATATAGATTCAACACCCTAAAAAAATCTCTAAAACACTTCAATTTTACAAAATTATCTATAAAAATTTCTATTTTCAATAAATTTAAGTTAAATTTGAAAAAAATTAAACTAAAAAATTCCAAAGAAAACCTTATAAAAATCTGACAAACTACTCGATTATTTTCTCACAGAAAAGGACGGACCAGAAAGTGATGGAATCTGGGAACGGCGGCGTATAAATGATGTAGGGTTAAAACATACATTCAATTTTCAATTGCGTCCCATGGCTTTCACTTAAGGCAGTCGAAGAATACATGAAGTGAATCAGACAAAAAATAATAGTTGCGTCAAACTCAACATATTAAATTTATCACTGTCCACTTTACTCAGGCAGGTGATACGACCTCTTAATACTTAAGTGTCAGGCAGGTCATACGACCTCTTTATTTTATTGGGTTTTAGTTTATTTGTCTATGTTTTGGGCATATTTTTTATTTTAATTTATTTAAATTTAATAATTATGTTTTAGAATTACAAAGTTGAGTAGTAAGTTTTTTATTATCAAAATGTTTTACATATTTTGTTAAATTGATATGTAATCAAAATTTTATTTTAAATAACAAAAATTAAAATTTGACTCAAAAAATTTGAACAAATTTAAAAAATAAATAAAAAAATAATACATTTAAACAAAATCATTTCTATTTATAATATTTCTTTAATCATAAAAACTCATAAAAATGCATTTGATTGCAAATATATTTAATATTACTTCAATAAAAACATGTATGTCCAAAAAAATTCATACATGACTAATTTGTGCAGCCATTTTTTTTTATAAATGTATTTATCCCTTTACTATATTAAATATAAATTCGTATATATAAAAATTATTTTCTTCAGGTTCATATTATCTTAATTCCACTTTCATAAATTTGCACACAAATATACGAAAGTATAATTTCGCTTATATGTTTATGTAAAAAATGTTTTCGTAAAAGTACCCACTTTCATATATATGCTCTTTCATATATGGAAATGTTTTTATAAATATTCATTTCTCTATATGCATTTTCATGTATAGAAATGTTGGTGTAAATCTATCAACTTTCATATATGAATGTATGAAAGTAGGTATATTTGTAAAAGTTATTGATTTATATATTTGTAAACGTTATTATTTTATATAAATATGTAAAATATATTGAAATGTTGTAAAAAGAAAAGTTGTAAAATATGAATCTAAGAAAAATGGTAATATATAAAATGATTATTGAAGACAAAAAATTAGTAAATAAAATGTTATTCAAAGCGAGATTATAAAGAGAAATCACTTATATCATGTCAAATTTACAGATTGTATAATCTTTCCAACATAGATTGTCTTTTAATCTTCAAAGATGTTCTTTCAAGTCCCAATAACAAATATTTGTTAAATTTTGGAGAAATACAGGTAGTAGATACAACAAATAAACTAAATAAAATAATATTGATTTATGAACAACATGATAGTTATTTTTCCAAATCTAAATTTGCAACACAACCTTACAAATTTCAAACATCATCACCTATTAGATGAAAATGAGCCAGACTCCCATTTATTCATAACTTTTGGTGTGAAATATGCAACTCAATGCTATAACCTTTCCAACACAAATTTTCTCTTAATCTTCAAAGATTCTCTTTCAAGTTCTAATAGAAAATATTTGTTAGATTTTGAAGGAATATAGGTAGTAGATGACAAGAGATAAGCTAAATAAAATATTAATATTAATTCATGAACAACATGATGGTTATCTTTCCAAATATAAATTTGCATCACAAAGTTACAAATTTCAGACATCATCACCTATTATATGAAAATGATGCCCACTATTCATAACTTTTGGTGTAAAATATGCAACTTTAATGGGAAATTAGTGCAGTATAGTTGATAATGTTCAAAATCAATCTTGCTATTAAGTTGGAAAATGAAATTGTACAAAAATGAAATTGTAAAGAAACATTTTGAATTGCAATGACATTAGCAACATAATATTTTAGTATTTTTCATTGCCCCTCAACAATACCAGGTTTACATATTTGACATAATATTTTAGTATTTTGCATTTCCCATACCAGGTTTACATAGTTGACATAATATTTACGTTGTAAGACGTTCTTATTTGAAAACAACTCCCCTAAGTGTCATTGTGTCAATGTATGAGCCATTGGATCAAATTTTAGACGATTGAAATGTTTTAGGCCATTAGATTCACAAGTTAAAGTTTTATATATGTTTTTTATAATGTTAGTTTTTTTTTAAAATAAGTTATTGAATTTAGGTTTTGGTGACTTTGTCAAATTACACAAAAATAAAACTAAAAGTAAATTAAATAAAAAGATTGACATATTGTAATGAACATTTTAACTAGGTCAAATAAAAAATAAAAATAATATTAAACTATAAAAACAACCCATGGTATTGACTCATGGTATGCATGTGGAATGTGGTTTATGTAAAGGGGGAAATTAAGATGGCCTAACTCTAGATCTACCAAGAGCCAAGAGAGATCAAATGTCTTGATATGCAAACCTCATTGATCCCTCTCGTCAATAATATAGATCTAAACTAATTATTTAATAAAATTATTTACTACACTATAAAAACAACCCATGGTATTGACTCATGGTATTCATATGGAATGTGGTTTATGTAAAGGGGGAAATTAAGATGACATAACTCTAGATCTACCAAGAGCCAAGAAAGATCAAATGTCTTGATATGCAAACCTCATTGATCCCTCTCATCTATAATGTAGATCTAAATTAATTATTTAATAAAATTATTGTTAAATGTTTATAACCATTATTCTTTTAAAATTTCACTTAATAAAATGTATATAAATTTCATACATCCAAATATACATAGTTTTTCTTGTTCTACATTATTTCTGTTACAACTATTTTATTATTCCAAACATACATGGTTTTTTTGTTATATATTATTTATGTTACAATTGTTTTATTATTCATGAGTAGTATTTCTTAATATATAAAAAATTAAATTAATAATGAAAATTTTTAAAATATTGATCTTTTTAAATTTCCAAATTATTTCACATGACATGATTTATCTTGAGCAATAATGATGAATGTTCATAATTCTCATTTCTTAAATAACACTAAATTTACCTTTAATTACTTAATTGTAATAGTTTGTAACTACATAACAAGTTTGTAACTACATACATACTCTTTCTTCGGTTCAAAAAAAGCTATATACATATATTTAATTACCTAATTTTAGCTTTTATAATTTTTCATATTATATGATGTCAAACTTCCTCACTTTTTATTATGAAATTTTAAGCAATGTTTCTCACTACATAATTTTCGTTTTTATAATTTTTTTTTTCTTTTTCAATTCCAAACAAATCTTACAAAAGAAAAAACCCACTTAGTCCTTATTGTATATTATATTTTTACAAAATTGACACTATGTGATTAAAAATAGAGTAAATTGAGACAACTTTCAGCGGTTTTTTTTGTACAATTTTTATCATAACCTTTCCCTCCATCCAATATATAATGTAGAGTCTTATGAAGAGAGAGTATAATTTAGTTTATAACTTATCCACAATCAAAGAAAATGGCTAGGGATTTCACAAGTTATTAGTTTAGAACTTGATCCATAATAAAATAAAATGGCTAGGGATGTCACAAGTTATCATTCACACAGTGATGTATTGAAGGTCTTAGTTGAAATGGATCCTATTAGATGCATGGTGGCTAGAGATACTAAAAAATTCAAAAAATATATATGTTATGACA
Organism: Pinus albicaulis; assembly: GCA_034641835.2. Lineage (NCBI taxonomy): Eukaryota > Viridiplantae > Streptophyta > Pinopsida > Pinales > Pinaceae > Pinus > Pinus albicaulis. The sequence continues at coordinate 1,224,262,524 of CM076584.1, read as the reverse complement.
TCCATATTGTCTACAAACCATCCAAATTTCCCATCTTATACCACAATTTCTAACAATAGCCACTCAATTTACTCTCCAATTTTTGAAACCCCCACCCATGCTGAGGAGATCAGACTGTAAAATCAAATGTTCCTCTGGTTTTCTTAAGGGGTTCATAAACAAAACAGACGATAAGAAATTCAATATTGTGGTATAATAATTGATTTTAAATCATTGTGACAAAAAAAAACATCACATTAGCTCACATAATATAAATATGCTGTAAGGATCTAGGATGATAACAAAGTTTTGAATCATCATAACTAGGTGAAAACCAAAACTAAGTTGTAGCCACAAGCAAAAAATCACAACAACTCACAGAATATATCCAAGGTTGCAATGAACCCATACTTTGTGATGGACCTCATGGGAATTTTAGTGCACATATAACACCACCATAATAATTCTATACTCTTGATCAATTTAGAATAACCTAGGATGTGTAAAATATTTTAATAAGATAAACAAAACAAACAACAAGAAAGTCAATATTGTGGTATAATAACCGATTTTTGAATCATTGTGACAAACAAAACATCACATTAACTCACATAATATATATAATGCTATAAGGATCTAATATTATAACAAAGTTTTGAATCATGATAACTAGGTTAAAACCAAAACTAAGTTGTAGCCACAAGCAAAAAATCACAACAACTCAGAATATATCCAAGGTTGCAATGAACCCCATACATTGTGATGGACCTCATGGGAATTTTAGTGCGAAAACCCAACCTTTTTAGACTACACTTATAATGAATTAATTAGCTCACTGTAAAGCAACAAGATTTGGATTTACATTGTTTAAACTTAAGAACCACACTGGTTGGTTTGAAAGGCATCGACCATGTTCCATTGCATGTGATTATTACCGAAAGAATTTTATTAATTTATAAAATTAAGAATTTATTGAAATCAAATTTGATGAGTAAATTCTGTGTAATTCAAGTGTTTTAAAATTTTTTAGGGAATTGAATTTACTAAAAATAAAATCAATTTAAATAACATAAATCAAAATCAATTTAAATAACATAAATCAAAATTTCAAGTCAAATTTTTCTTCGAGATTTCTATTAAAAGATATCCCCTCCAAACTTCAAAATATTGCATTAAAGACCACTCCTCGTAATAATATTAAAATTGCTGGCCGGGGGACGCAATCCACAGGCGTTAGAATTTCCAAATTCGCTTTGCCTATAAATTTGAATTGGAAATTCATGAAGAAATTGATTGCAGAGATATCATAGTTGAGGAAGCAGTGTTGGGTCCATTTTCTGCTGCTCATTAACTAGAAAAAGGTGTGATGATTCTTGTAAATTTTTTGATGAATCTATTCAATTTGTCTCCACAACTTGGGGAATACCGTTATTGTAACAACGTTGTTTAAGTTCTCTATTTCTGTGTTCCTTTCAGAAATAAGTTACTCCAATATTACTGTAATGGAGTAAGTTACGACGAGAAGAATAATATACTAACGTGATATATTCCATCGCATGAACTCCGAAAAGACGCCCCGCGTTTCTCCCACACTATTTGTAGAGTCAGTGAGCGAAGTGAACGAGCTTTTTAGTTGCAGTGAAGCCCAACAGGATTTTTCAGAGGAAGTGAAGCCCAACAGGATGCACATCATGAGTTTCTCATATTCGGTGGTACTTTCACAAACGAGGCTCGTTGTTTGTGTTGCGAGAGTGTAACATGCAGAGAAGAGCCATTCGTGTTGCTAGCTGAAACGTTTCAAATACACACATGATGGTGAAGTTGAGGGATTCAAGAATTTGTGTTATGGTGTGGCTTTCCCCATGGCGTTCAGATTTCCTATTAACAGTCGTGGTCGAGATCAAGATGCAGATGATCCTATGTACTCTTTATTCATTGATATGGTGCATGTGGGCACATGATGAATTATGAAAGAACGTGTTTATTGAGCTCGTGAAATAGAAATAGTCTTGATGGCAAAAAATTGTCGAAATCCGGTCAACTAAAACTCCAAAAATCATGTGCTTGGAGTGTTTAGAATTCATTTTTGATGATGGAAATGGATTCAGCACTATCAAAAACCTTTAAGGCACTCAAAATATTAAAATTTAACAACTGTAAACAAGATTCTAGACAACTTTTTTATACTATGCAATTCATAATCCCTTCGAGTAAAAGCCAAATATATCATATTCAAAGTTTAAATCCGAGTGGGTCAGACCCAAAAAAAATATGCCAACAATTTTTCGAGCAAAGTAACCCTCTTAAAATCAATGCTAAAACTTAAAAAAATTGTTTGTTTGCAAAGAGGACTGCATCGAAACTCTCACTAATCGAAAGCTGGTAGAATTAGTGGAAAAATATTAAATAAAAATTAAAATCCCTAAATCATAAATCCTGGAATAAAGCCTAAAATATATCTCATAAAACAAAAATTAATTTACAAAAGCCCCTTAGCTCCATCATGAGTGTACGAAGTCAAAGTACCTCAGTTGCCAAACATTTAAGAACAACTACCAGATAAACTGGCCTACAAGCCTCGAGATGCTCTGCATACTTTCCAGCCTTAAGGAATCTGGCCCTCGGAACTACAAGTCTGCCTTCTGCAACATGGACATGGACTTTATAGACTTGCCTTCCCCTGACCACGTTTTGCATTAGAAGATCTCATGTTTGCAGAGATTTAGACTTTGTAACCAAACCTCAAGTAATTCTCAAATCTCACAAGTGGATTGCCGCAAATTGAATTCAAACTCTCGAGTGCACTTGAAACCCTCTTAACTCCTGAAAATGATAATGAAAATTGCAGGAGCTACCCGCCTGTTTAGAGGGCAAGGTAATGGGCTTAATCAACTATTATAAAGATCAATAAGTCGAATAGTTGCACACATCAAGATTCGGTTGACACTTAAAACAATGGGATTTAATGGTGGAAATACTCTTAATCGTCTAACAATGGATCTCACAGTACTCTTTTTATATATGTGTATATTTGAATTCACACAAAAGCAAAGGAGTTATTGCTCCACAAATCCCGCCATTGAATCTACTAAATATTTGGTGAAATATTCAAACTAATAACTTTGTTATGATGCAATAATCAACCATACAAACAATGGAAAAAAATAGATAGATGATCACACCTTAAATCATCAAAGGTTAGTGTAGATTGCAAACCCTTTTAACATAGTTACCGATGAAAGGGGAACTATTACATCAAAATGGGAACTCTAACAAAAGAAACATAAAAAACCCATGAAAAAACAATCTGAAAACAAAAAGTTGTATTATGGAATAACCTTATTTTTTTTTTGGTAAATTTTCAACATCTTTAAAAAAATGTTTTATTCTGGAACAACCTTTCTTTTTTCGACGTAAATTTTCGACTTTCTTTAAAAATAGAGGTAAAAACCATTTTTGTTTTGTGCAAAAAACACGCGGCAAATGAAAAGTGTTGAAACCAAAATTTTAGAATAATAAAAAATTATATTAAAAATAAAAATAAAAAATGAAAAAACCATTTTAAAATAACTGAAGAAAAAAAAAAAAAAAAAATTCATTATTTTTTTAAGTAAAAATTTTACTAAATAAAAAAAAAAAATTGTTTTTTAAAATAAAAAATTTAAATAATATATATATATATATATATATATATATATATATATATATATATATATATATATATATATATATTATTTTTATTTTTATTTTTATATATATAAAAAATTAAAAAAAACAAAAATAAAAAAGAAATTATGTAACTAATTTTTATTAAAATAATAGTAATTATATATATATATATATATATATATATATATATATATATATATATATATATATATATATATATATAATTAAAAAACCATTATAAAAAAACAAATAAATTTTAAATATAAAAATAAATTAAAAAATATATACTAAATTTTATTAAATAATAATAAAAAAATAATATTAACATAAAAAATTAAATGTAAAAATAAAATAAAAATTAATACATAATAAATTGATAAACAAATTTTAAAATAAAAAAGAAAATTAAAAATAAAATAAATCAAAAAATAAAACTAAAAAACATTTTCAAATTAAAAATAAAAATAAAAATAAAACAAAAAATTAATTAAAACTAAAAATGGGAAAAATAAATAAATTAAAATTATTAAATTAAAAATATAAAATAAAAAACAAAGTAATTTAAAAAGAAAATTAATTTAAAATAGAAAAATGAAAATTAAATAAAAAATATTAAATTTCAAAGTTTAAATGTTATATTTTCTTTAATTAAAAAAAACAACAAAATTTAAAAAAAATACATATTAAATTTAAATTAATTAAAAAAATATAAATTTTATAAAAAAAAAATTAAAATTTAAAATTGAATAAAACAATCAAATATTAAATATAAGAAATTAAAAAAGAAAAATGAAATTTAAAAAAATAAAAATAAAATTTAATAAATTAAAACTAGAAAAAATTAAAAACAAATTGATCAAAATCGCTTCTCGGTCCAGGTGGCGACGGAGGCCGACTGCTGGGTGGGCGGGGGGCTGCGTGCAACCACCTTGCCCGCCGAGTGGCCGGCCTCCATCGCCACTTGGGCCGAGAGGCGATTTTGATCAATTTGTTTTTAATTTTTTTTAGTTTTAATTTATAAAATTTTATTTATTTATTTTTAAATTTCATTTTTTTTAAATTGCATTTTTTTTATTAAATTTATTATATTTAATATTTGATTTTTTATTCAATTTTAAATTTAATTTTTTTTAAATTTTTTTTTTTTTTTTGTTAAATTTAATATTTTAAATTTTAAATTGTTTTATTTTTATTTTTATTTTTTTTTTACTTTTATTTTTTAATTTTAAAAATTTAGAAATGGTTTAATTTAATAAAAAATAAAGTTTTGTTTTTCAAGTTATTTTAAAATGTTTTTTTTATTTTTTTTATTTTTTAATATATATATATTTTTTTTCAAACTTATACTTTAATTTTTATTTTAATTTTGTTTTTTTTTTTTTTAATTTTAATTTTTGGTTTTTTTTTAAAATTTAATTTTTAATTTTTATTTTTATTTTCTTATTAATTTTTTATTTTTTTAAATTCAAATTTTTAAGTTTTAGTTATTTTTTATTTTTGTATTTTTATTTATTTTTAAAATGTCTTTAATTTTTTTTTATCATTCTGTTTATTTATTATGTGGTTTTTTTTAATAACTAGAAAAATTGTTTTTTATTTTTTTTCTTTAAATTGTGTGTGTGTGTTTTTCCTCCCATTTTTTAATTTAAAGTTCCAAATTTTTAGTTTTCTTTTGTGTTTTATTTATTTATTTTTGTTTAAAATTTTTAATTTTTACAAGGTAATTTTGTTTTTTTTTTTTTACTTTTTTATTGGTTTTTTTAATTATTTTTTTATATTTGATTGTTTTTTGTCATGTTTTTAATTTTAATTTTATGTTTTATTACCAACATGAAAATCACCACTCCAAAAAAACGTGGTTGATGTTGCATCACCACCTTTAAAAAATCACTAACATTTGAAAACAAATATTCATACTTCATAAATAAAAAATTTAAAGTTTCAATTTAAATATGCACACACAAAAAAAGGGTGATTCTGCATCACCACTTTTCAAAATCGAGTGCTTTTTTTGCTACCTCGAAAAAGTAGGTACCACTTCAGTTACCTATTTCATTGGTAACCATGTTTTTTTTTTGCAAATGTCAACTTTTCTCCTCTTTGAAGATCCTGCTCCAACTCATCGATATAAGCCCCAAAACACATGCACAAACAAACAAGGACAAGGTTTTCCTTCACAACTGAAAAGTTAGAATGCACCATAAACTAATATAGTAAATAAACCATATTTCACACATATACAAACATGAAATAGAGAAGGAAATCACTTTGTCATCCATAGAATATAATAGTACATAAAGAATTATACCTTAGTCATAGCATGTGCTCTCCTTCGATCCTTTAGCTCTTCTCTTCCCATGGCTTGTAGACAAACTAGGTTGATTTGAGATGCAAGAGAAGAGCGTGTTGGCAATATTTTACTAGCATTACTGTACTATGTCTCTCTAATTCCTCCTCTCACCCTTGAGAGGGTATCACTAAATAGGTCTCTCATAGGTCCAACAGTATGTTTTTGGGCACCTAGGGCCAATAGAAGTTAGGAAAATTCTACAATTATTGACCCTTAACCAACTCAAGATAAGACAAGTTGAGTTAATCTCGTTGGGAAGGCCCACTTCTTGAATTTTGACCTCCATCGTTCGATGTATATTGGGTGACAGGATGCACACACTCATGGATTAATGGGTACACAACATGTCAAGGTTGTGGAAACAGTTAGGATGATAAATGAGCTCAAACAAGGAGGAGAAGTGTCACATTCAAGTCAACAACTGAAGGAAGTTGACAAGTGGTTCCTTTCACTTAATGTGGTAAATAGGGTGTAACATCCCCTAGTTTATTTTCCATGTCATTCCACGTTGAATCGTGAATAAACATCATAGTGGGCATCACTTGAAGTTTATTAATGGCTATGGAAAGTATAAAATGCATTGGCAAAGGCAAATAGGCAATATTTGGCATTTAATTATGGGAAACAAAGGAAAATAGGAGAAAAGGAAGATGAAGAGACACAAATTTTCATGCTAAGGAAATCAGAGGAAAAATGAAGGAAAATGAAAGAAAAGTGAGACATCAATGATAAAAAGGCACCTGAGAAATAGTTAACAATTTTTTCCCATCTTTGGAGCAAGTGTAAAAAAGGAAGGAAAAGGACGGGCAAATGAAAGCGAAGGAAAGTAATGAGAAGGTTGGATCAACAACTACAACAAGAAGATCTTGTAGGTAACAAGTTGCAAGTGTGATTTCCTTGATGAGATGTGAATGCATGGTACATGCATTTGTTTATTTGGTTCATTTGTTGTCATTGGCATGGGTTTTTTTTGGTTTAACAGTGGTGTCAAACTTTCCTTTCCATTTCCTAGATAGCCATGGTGTGATGGGATTCATTCTTGGTTGAGGTTTGGGTTGTCAGAAGGTTTTGGAATCAAGTGAGATGGTCTTAGGGAAATTCCCAAGGGTTGGGGGTGGAGATGGTTTTCTCTGGGAAGCCATTGATAGGTGGGTGGAGACAAGAAAATTCCTCAAGTTATGGTGAATAAATTCCTAGGCATCCAAGCTTAGTTTGGATTTCTAATCTTGGGACCAGTTTAGGTGAGATCACAGTAGCTTGAGAGCAGAGGTGGTTTAACCTCTGGATTCCCTATTTGATTATGGCTTGGTTTATCCCATGACATCCCAGATTCATTCTCGGAATATGGCATGGGGGTGATTGGCTTATAGAAACATTTGGTTCAACCTAATCTATAGTTAGGTGGTATGTGGAAGTCCCTGACTTGGTTGGCTTTTGCATATCTTAATACAAGCTATTTACTTATTATGATTTATTAGCACATGTATTGGTTATTATGTGGATTTTAAGGTTTATTTGTCAGGGTTAATATTTTTCTTACATGCTGGCTATAAGCATGGTTCTAGGATGTGCTCCAGCTATGACTCTTGTTCATGGTTTGATAATTTATTGAATGGTTGATGAATGCATGGACTAACAAGTACTATTACAACTAGCTAGAGAGGATTAAATCCTTCTTGATGATTCTCAAATGAAGACTATCAGTTTATGATTATATATGCATTCATGACCTGCATCTTACATGTTTTCCATACATTTGACGGAATGTTTGTTATGGATTAGGCATCCTTGGGTCAAGTTATTACTTGAGTTATGATTGGATGGCTTTGTCATTACCTTTGATTTCATTCTAGAAATTTATAGGCTATTATGGGCAATGGTATGGAGGTTATCCTAAAAATTGGCTCAGATTTCGAAACCAATGGCACAAAACTAGAGTTTTCAGTTCATAACTACTTGGAAGAAGTCCTGTGCATGTGGTTGGAGGCTCATAACCACATGCATGTTGTGTTATGGGTGCGATGGGGGTTTAGGATTGTCAAAAAGTAGTTCCAGCTCATGATCTTGTCATTAGAGGTTGTGGATTGACTTATGGGTGATCTAGTTCTCTTAAGGTGTACCAATAAGTTTTATGTTTGTTGACCCCCTTCCATAACTGGAACTTGGAGGTCAGGTCATATTATAGTAGCACTCCACTCAAATTTACCCTAGGGAGAGTGTAAGACCAAGTAAATGTCAGGGTGGGGGGTTATAGAGTGATATTAGAGAGAGGTTGGCCACAATGGATGTGTGGTAGAACTTATATCTACAATGCGTAGGAGGTGTGGAAAGTTGGGGATGTAGGTCAGAAGATTCCTCGGATCTATCCAGCAGTGGATAACAAACAAGAAGATCATCACTCTTTTGTCATTGATGTGGAAATGGAACTAGGGGTATGGTTCCACGCAGAGCCTCAATGCAACTTTTAACAAAATAAGCTCATGCTCCCGGATTGAGTGATAGAGCAAGTTAAAGTGCGTGGAAGCACTTTAGGGCTGATGAAGCTACATGGTAGATGATGGATCATATGCAGGCATAAGAATGGGCTTTCGATTATAGTTGGATTCTTCAAGGGAATCAAAATCCCTTGAGAGATGGTATGTACGTGTTTAGTTATAAGGCAGTGTGTTGGGTACAACACGTAAGGTAACTGATATATTGTTATATTTATTATGCATTGACATTTTTTGTTTATGGAAATATGATGTAGGGAATTGCATGGGAAAGATACTTCCATGAAATCTTGAAGAAGGCTCAGGTTGGGCTTTCCTTTGTAAGTATTTTGGAACCGCGAGGGGTGAGTCATGGTGTACACTGAAATTTTTGTGCTTTCGGTATTTTGTTATTTGTTTGCACTTGATTTTTAGCTTTGATTGTGTCTAGTTCATGGCTATGCCACTTTTTTTGTGGTGTTGTATTGTTATTGGTTTTCTTCTTTTTTTCTTCTTGTTCTTGCCTTTTATTTTTTGAGGGTTGTGGGAAGAGGAAAGTTAATTGAGCTCCTGGAGAGCTGACTGAATCCAAACAGGTAATGTAAGTCCCAGATGAATCTCGGTGCATGTAGAAGGGAAGCTGAAGGCAATAATATGACAACCAGTTGGACTCGTTGTTTCCATTGGGGTAAATGGAGAGTGGAAGGAAAATCACAAGAAAGGTAACATGAAAGATAAAGTAAATGGATTTGAGGTAACTGATTCCTTGGCTCTATTGGGAACTGTTGTTTTCAATGTCGTGTGTGCATTGCACAGTAAAGGGAGTTATATTAACCTTGACCTTATGATATCTAGTAATTGTGTTGTGGTGATGATTATTCTAATGTTTATATTTTTTTACACGATTGTTAGGGATCATTCTTGTGGAAGAATTATTTCTCTATGCAGCTGAATGGTATGAAGAGGTTCCTAGTTTATGAGGAATCAAGTGGGTAGTGGAGCCCTGAAATATCTATGAGGTTAGTAGCATGTGGATATGATTTGATATCATGTGTTTATAAATATGACTATGTTTATAATATGGCGGGTAATGTTGAAGGATACATTAGTGGAATGAAAGCAATGTGATCTGTGGCATGCTGGGACAAGCATGAATACTAGAAAGAACCACAGACCTGAGATTTGGGTTGTGGATGCACACATTGAAGGCTTGGGAAAGACACTGAAGGAAAGGTTTCTTGGTAGAGATAGCGTGGTCTCTTGATGTGAAGTACTATTTTTGTGTATATGTTGTACATGTTGTGTTGTGTACATGTGGTATTGTTTCATGAGTACTGTGTAGTCATTGTATCGTGACATGTGTATTCATTGCATTGTAATATGTGTACATATATGTGTGGCTTTGCACATTGGGTGTAGGTATATGTGCAACTTTGTACATTGGATGTAGGTGTATGTGTTGTGTTGTGCAATGGGTGTAGGTGTATGTGTGGTGTTGTACACCAAGTGTAGGTGTATGTGTTATGTTGTATATTGTGTTTGTGTATGTTTTGTTAAGGGGATGGGCTCTCATGTTCCTTATGGTTGTGGGTTGGAACAAATTCTCTGGAGCCCTAGAGCAACTTGAGTTGAGTTACTAGTTCCTTGAGCCTGTAGGTTGACACAAATGCTCTAGAGCCCTAGAGAAACTTGAGTTGAGTTACTAGTTCTTAGAGCTTGTAGGTTGACACAAATGCTTTGGAGCCTTGTGGGTTCAGTTATTAGTGCATTGGAAAAAATGCTTTGGAGCCCTAGAAGGTTGTGGGTTGAGTTACTAGTTCCTCGAGACCTGGGCAACTTGGGATGAGACCAATCTTGAGTTGTTGATATTGAGGGTAGAGGTGGTTTAGTATTCAGATTCCCTTGTTGCTGATATTGAGGGAGGAGGGGATATAGTCTTTGGTTTCCCTTATTTCTTTGGAAGAGAAGAGAAGACAATGCACTCGGTTCTTTTCGGGTTTGGAAATTGATCAAGTGTGTGTACGTGATCAAAGAGAAGATAAGGAAATGGGTGTTTTCTAGGGTTTGCAAGTGATTTAGTGTGTATGGAAAGGACAAATAATAAATGAAGAAGCAAAGAACCATTTGAAAGATAAGTATCAGTATTTTATTTCAGTTTTTAATTATACACATAACTTATGATTCTGATTTATGATGTTTGCATTATGAGCTAACCGAATGTGATATTTTTATACATGATGATTTGATCAAAGAGATAATTTGACTTATTGTGACAAGAAGTAAATAGAATAGCATGTGTACCTTATTGACAAGCCATCAATGAGGTATGATTTAAATTTATTTCAATTCATTTTTAATCTAATAAAAATTATGTGCTTGGTATAGGAAAGCAGGGAAATACCCGGTTTGGGTGGTTGAAACTAACTACAAGAATTAGCAGCAACAATAAAAGGAATTGTAACATGAAATAATATGTTGGTAAATAATTTAGGAGAAGGGGCATTATGGGACACTGGTACCCAATAGTGTCCATTTATTTCCATGAGCATGCTATGATTAGTATGATGGTTTTCATGAGGTAGCGACATGCCTTGGTTTTTGGACCTTTCGATGCTAGGAAACCTTGCTAAGGGATGGATTGCCCAAGGGATTGTGTATCAAGAAGGGGGTGTCGGGGAACTTGGGAGGTGAATGATTGCATGAAAGGGGGTGACAGACATGCCAAAGGGACTATGTAGTAGAGAATGGAAGGTTGGGAAATGAATTTGTTTTTTTCATTAGCATTTCTAGATGGAATCAGAAGCACATTGGGAGTGTGCCTTGGAACAACGATCTGGTAATTATTCACTAAAAGAACAAGTAGCGAAATGATTGTAGCACTGGATAGTGTAGGTAGAATTTGATCTTAGCAGTGGGTTATGGACGTCCCTGGGAAGGAGTTGAATCCTAGTACTACATTTTAGGGTGGAGGTGTGAGCCTATGGATTCCTTTATCGCTGATGCGGACATCATATCATTTTATTTTCTGGTTAGAGAAAATATGCATATGTGTATATGTGTATTATTGTAAACACAATATCGAGCTAGATTTATAAATCTCCATAGAAAGTATGGCTATTTTCTGGTTGAAGCAAATGTGTATAAGTATATGTATTTCTATTGTAAGTACCGCATCGAGCTATGTAATAAAGCTCCAGTAAGTGGTATGTTTTTTTTCTTTTCAGTAGGATGTCATTGTAAAGCTCCATAGGCAATATGTTTTGTTTTCAATGGTTTTCTGGTCACAAGGGTCATAGAACATTGAGGAAGTGTTCCCCAAAGGGGGAGGGCTTTGTAATATCCTCTGGTTGATTTTCCATGTAAATAAAATAAGACCAATGTCATGGGACATGTATTCCAAGCTTAATGGCGGGAAAAAATCATAGTGGACATCACTTGTGGTTTATTAATGGATTGGAAATTGGAAAAGGAATTGGAAAAGGTAAAGAGGCAATAATTGACATTTAATTATGGGAAATAAATGAAAATAGGAGTAAAGGAAGATGAAGAGACAAAATTTGCATGCTAAGGAAATTAGAGGAAAAATGAAGGAAATTGAAAGAAAAACAAGACATCAATGATAAAAAGGCACCTGATAAATAGTTGACATATTTTTCCCATCTTTGGAGTGGGTGTAGCAAAGGAAGGAAATGGAAAAACAAAGGAAAGTGAAGGAAAGCAAGAACAAGGTTAGATCAACAACTTCAACAGGAAGATATTTCAACATGTTTCATTTTTGTGATTTCCTTCTTGGGATGTGAATTCATAGTACATGCATTTGTTTATTTGGTTCATTTGTTGTCATTGGTGTGGGTATTTTGTGGTTTGATAGTGGTTTCAGCCTTGCCTTTCCATTTCATGGATATCCATGGTGTGATGGGATTCATTCTTGGTTGAGATTTGGATTTCCGAAAGGTTTTGGAACAAGGTGAGGTGTTCTCAGGAAAATTGCCAAGGGTTGAGGGTGGAGATGGTTTTCTCTGGGAAACCATTGACAGGTCGATGGAGACAGGAAAATTATTCAAGGTATGGTGAATAAATGATGAGGCATCCATGCTTGTTCTAGTTGTGATCTGAGGACCAATTTATGTGAGATCATGATAGCTTGAGGGTGGAAGTGGTTTAAGCTCTAGATTCCCTATTTGATTATGTCTTGGTTTATCCCATGAGATCCCACATTCATGCCTGGAATATGTCACGAGGGTGATTGGATGAAATAAATACTTGGTTGGGCCCAATATATGGTTAGGTGGTATGTGGAAGTCCCTTACTTGGTTGGCTTTTGCATATGTTAATACAAGTTATATCCGCATTATGATTTATGAGCATATTTATTGGTTATTATGTGGATTTTATGGTTGATTTTTCTTGGTTAATATACTGGTTACATGTTGGTTATAAGCATGGTTTTATGATGTGCTCCAACTATGGTTCTTGTTCATGATTTCATAATTTATTGAATGGTTGATGAATGCATGGACTAACAAGTGCTATTGCAATTAGCTAGAGATGGTTTAGATCCTTCTTGGTGATTCTTTGATGAATACTATCAGTTTATGATTAAATATGCATTCATTACCTATAGCTTACATGTTTTCCATATGTTTGATGAAATTCCTGTTATGGATTAGGAATATTTGGGTCAAATTATTGCTTGAGTGCTGATTGGCTAGATTTTTCATTACCTTTGATTGCATTCTAGAAAGTTATAGGTAGTTTTGGGCATTGTTCTGGGGACTAGCTTTAAAAGTGGCTCATATCTTAGAACCGCTGACATGGAACTGGAGTTTTTGGGTCATAAACGCATGGAAGTAGGCCTATGCATGTAGTTGGAGGCTAATAATCATATGCATGTTGTGTTGTGGGTGCGATTGCGGTTTAGGCCGATGAAAAAGCAGTTCTAGCCCAAGATCTAGTTATCAGAGGTTGTGGACTAACTTATAGGTGATCTAGTTCTCTAGAGGTGTATCAATAAGTTTTAAATTTATCGGCCCCACTTCCATAACTATAAATTGGAGGTTGGGTCATATCATAGTTCACTCTGCTCACATTTACTTTGGGGAGCTTGTACAAGAGGGTAAATCTCAGGGCATGGTTACATAGGGTTATAACAGATTTCCCTTAATGCATGAGGTTAGGAGAGAATGAATGGTTGAAATGCATTATGAATGTAGAAAATTCACATAGATTCAATTTATCTTGTAATATGATAAAAAAAATACTGAATCTATTTCTACAAATTTCGGAAACTAATTATGATTGCACAATCACATGAAAAAGAAAGATAAATAATTTCAATCGCATAACACAGATATATCTGGTGAAAACCTCAGCTAAAAACCCTAATATTTGTATATTGCATTAAGTTAAGAATATGAAACAATACAATGTTATTTCCCTTCCTGAGAAAGCTTTGCACTATCTCTGACAGTCTCACTTTGATCCCAACAAGAATTGTTTGATACTTAACCAATTTCTTGCCTCTAGGTTACTCAGCCTTGCTTATGCATTCTTAGAGGAATTGAGCCCCTATTAATTAGGAAATTCCCAATAATTGATTGCGCAATTCATATAAGGCGTCCTGTTGACCTCATGCCTTACCTATACAATTTAATAATTATACAACTGATAGTTATCTTCCCTTTAACTCCAATATCAACTGGATCACTCTTAGAACTGACATGCAACAAATATTTATAGTGAATTATCAGTTATATAATTTATCACTGCCTATGAATTAAATCATATTTATTTCACTAGACCTCTCACTAGCTCATCTCTCAGTTAGAACTAGTTAAACTGATTTTAACTCAAATAATCAAGCTAAACAATTACAACTCTAAATAAACTATAACTGGACCCTCTAAAACCTAGAGTGAACTCTACATGTCTCCAGTTTGACCCCCAACTCAAATTTACTGATCTAAATAGGTCTTATTGACTCAGTTAACTCATACAAGCTATCATGTGACGTGGAATTACAATTTCCTTATAATTTAATTAATGGTAAATTAAATTAGAAGCCCTTCTTGTTTCCAATTTCAACACTCCCTCTCAACAAGAAAGGGATTTTCTGCTACCCCGATATTGGCTCTATGGAACTCGAATTTTCTTCTTCACAAAGTGCCTTCGTCAATATGTCTGCATCCTACTCCTCTGTGGGAATGTAATCTGATGACATAATTTTCCTTTACACACAATATTTGAGATGGTGATACTGGATATCAATATGCTTGGACCGGTCATGAAAAACTTGATTAACCGAGAGTTTGATGCAACTCTGGTTATCACAATAAATCACTGCTGGATCTATTTTTCAACAAAAAAAACCAAGAAGTATCTTCCTCATCTAGATGGCCTCACATGTTTCATGACTAGCCACCATGTACTCTACCTATGCTGAAATGAGTGCAACCGATATCTGTTTCCTGCAATACTAGGAAATTTTTGTTGATCCTATGTTGAAGATTCCCCCTGATGTGCTCTTCCTGTCAAATGGACTCCTTACTCAATCTGCATCTGTGAAGCCTTGAAGCTTCACTCCCTCTGTATGGTTGTACCATATCCCAAACTCTGTAGTGCCTCTAAGGTATCTCAACACATTCTTGCTTGCCTTCCAAAAGAGCTTGGTAGGCTTAACCATAGCTTGAATAAGCTGGTTAACCACATAGCATATGTTATTTCATGTGTTTTCTAAATACATGAGTGAACCCACAAGCTTCCTATAAATTGTAGCATATACTAATTCACCTAAAGTAGCATCCTCCTTCCTCTAGTTTCTTGCTAGAGGAGTCTTCATGGGTTTTCTTCCCTCCACGTGTAGCTTCCTGAGAATCTTGTTGGCATACTTTCATTAAGATACAAATAGTTCCCCATCTCTTTTCCATATTTTGAATCCCATGAAATAGTGCAAGAGCCCCGTGTCCATCTCAAATTCTCTTGCAATATCCTCTTTGCAAGAATTGATGAGCTTCTCATCACTTGTCAGTATCAAATCAACGACATAAAGTATAATGATCAAAGGTTTACCTTCTACCACAATATGGCAAAGGTTCGCTTCTGCTTCACTCTTGGTGAATCCCAACCCGGTGAAGTAGTTTTCGATCATGATGTACCAAGCACAAGGTGCTTGTTTCAACCCATATAGTGCTCGCTTGAGTCTGCACACATGTGACTCTCTATCAAAGGTCTATAAACCTTTTAGTTTCTCAATCTACACCTCTTCCTCAATCACTCCATTGAGGAAGTTTTTTTTTACATCCATATGATGTATCTGCCATCCCATTTGCGCTGAGAGTGGAAGGATGGATATGATTGATGAGTACCTTTCAACTGGTGAAAATTTCTCATCATAATCAATCCCCTCTAATCCTCTAGCCACAAAACTAACCTTTTTCTTCTCCACACTCCCATCTGTTGCTTGCTTCACCTTGTAGATCCACTTGGATCTTACAACTGACTTCCCCTCCAGTCTTGGGACAGCTTCCCATGCATTGTTTTTTGTAATGGAGTCATACTCCCCAACCATGGCATCAAAAAAATTGGTTGTTGCACTGATTCCTCAAAATAGGATGGCTCTATCTCTACACCTTCTCTCATAAGAGCCATGTATCTAGTGCACCACTCTGGGGACCTTCTCTGCCCGTGCTATGATGTGGGTGCTCCAACATTGTCTCTAACATCAAGTACCAACCTGTTAGCCTCTCTGGTTCGCTTCCTTCCATCTCGAGATGTATCTTCATGAGTGGGTGCTTCCACTCTCAGAACCTATGCTTGTGGCTACTCCACATCTTGAGATTCTTCTTTTGGAGCTAATACTCCTCAACTGCATACAACTGAAGCCTCCTGTCAAGGGAAATTCACATCCCTTCTCTTCATCGAATTTCACATCTCTTCTGACCATTTTCATCTTGTGTGTTGGAAAGTACACCCGATAGTTGTGAGGTGTATCAGCGTACCCCAATAATATCCCCAACTCAGTTGTTGGCTCTAGCTTCTTACTGGCATCTTTGGTTACATGGAAATAAACTAACGAACCAAAAAATCTAAAATGTGACACATCTGGTCTCTTACCTGAAAAAGCTTCCTCTGGTGTACTCATCCCAAGTACCCGACGAGGAATTATATTATGAACAAATATTGTTTTATTGCATGCTTACACCCAAAGATGCAACGGTAGGCCCTAATCATGCAACATAGCTCGTGCTTCTCCCATAATAGTTTTGTTCTTCCTTTCTGCAACCCCATTATGCTATGGGTTATGAGGTGATATCAATTCCCTTCGAATTCCTTCTGAATCACAGAAGTTCTTGAATTCATTAGAGGCATATTCTCCCCCATTATCACTCCTTAGAGCCTTCACCTTTCCCCTGTATATTTCTCGAAAAGTGCCTTGAAATCACAAAACTTTGAGAACGTCTAATATTTCTTCTACATGAAGAAAATAAAACACTTGCGTGAAAAATCATCTAAAAAAATCACATAATACCCATGTTTGGTTTTGGAAGCTGTCGAGAATGGTCCACACACGTCTAAGTGAACTCTCTCAAGGATCCCCTTTTCTCAACTTTCCTTATTATGAAAGGTGTATTTGGTATACTTCCCCAATTTACACCCTTTGCATGTATCTCGCTGTTTCGGGGAAAATCACCCTAGAGGTTTGTTGGGTCAAAACCTCCACAGAGCAGGGCATGCCATTCAGAAGGACTCACACACAACCATACTTGAATGCAAAAAACTAGATAACAACGATAGCAGAACTCACCCGTAGTCCTACGTTCGATGTAGATCCCGCGGGGTTCAAACCCCCAGCAACCTTTCTTCCTACTTCAACCTGGAAAACAAGAAAGAACATGCACGGAAACCTAGTTGTACATCATATATTTCTCCTAAATGTTAGTGTAATCCATGTGAAATATGATATAAACGATAATAACTGCCTAATAATCAATCTTTCCACATATACAAATAGATACTAACACAGAAGTTCAGGAACAAGACGGTTCTTAATTATTATGAATAGCATGTACAGAAATAAAGAGTGGAGAGATCACCTGAATCCTTCCACGATCTTCGAGCAGACCGTCGTCCGGATTCGTCCCGCCCTTGCCTCGCTAAGAAATTCTCAAGACTTGTGCACTCGAGATGGCATATAAATGGATGAACATCTCCAGGAAACAAGGGTTTCCTGTATAAATCTGGGAAAGTGTAGGAGGCACGGGGAATCAGACTTGAACTGGGATTCCAACAGAGTATAGTTTCTATAAAATTTCTCTCTCCCTTAGGCCATGCACATGAGGGGCTTTTATACTCCCTCAAAGTAGTTTCAGTCAGTTGGAAACAGTTGGCCACGTACTGGGGTGGTTGAACTACTGGAGTAACCATCAAAACAGTCTGAAAATAGGGAATTTATATATTTTTTAATGGTTTTAATGGCATACGCGGAAAAGTACATGTGGACTCGCGTATACATGTGGAAAAATCTGGGCATACCCGCGTATGGGAATTTTAACACTTTTTTTTAGTGAATTTGTTCAAGTCTGTAGGAATGGGTGCCCAAAGCCATAAAGACAATCATGAATCACTTGAGGGTGAAAAATGATGCTATAACAGATGCCCTCTAATATATGAGGTCAGAAGGGGTACATGATGGCCGAAATGTATTATGCACATAGAAAGAACTTCGCAAGGACAAGAGAGGACTTCACCAGATTTCAGCCTACCAAAAACCAATGAAAGAAAATAGAGAGTCAACTCATGCTGAGGCGGGCATACCCATGCTCAGTCAAAAATACATCATATGGAAAGTACAGAATAGATCCAAAATGTATACAAGTATAGCTGAACTGAAAGTACACAATGAATCATCTGAGCATGGCCCGGAAGTATAAGTCTGAATCAATGTCCAAGTATCACATATATAGAAAGCTGATCAATGATGTTGAAACTGGATGTCTGATCATAAATAAGTAACTGAATCTCCAAGTACCAAATCATAGGAGGTGGAACAAACGGTACAATCACGCAACTCAGGAGCCAACATATAAGATGCTTCTGTACTGACACTGCAACATATAAGGGTGAACGACATCACTGGTAGAAACTAAATGGACTGTCAAAAGTGAACCGAGAAATGCTGATGCAACCCGAGGTCTTCACCGATCACTATGGCACAATTCTACACAATGGGAATAAATGAGCTGAAGTCGACCATATGAGAAATCGTTGGATTACCGGTCAATGATGTATACCGTTAACCAACGCGAGACAACCCACCGATAATGATAATGAGTGTCAAGGTGCCCCAGTACAATCTGACAAGTGCGAATGAATGATTTGAAGTCGAACACTTGAAAGAATCTACCAATCAGGAGGCAATGATGAATCCCCACTGTCGATAGCGAAGAGTCTGCCACTGATGACTGCAAACCCTAAGGTACTGACAAAAGACTCTAGACCTTGTTCCCAGAGCAATGAGTCGGAGTCGATGGGAAAAGATCTACTGGAAGGAAGGCATTAAGGCATCCCACATCAGTCCAGCGCGAGTGTAACCCGCAGGCCAAAATTTGGAAGGAATCGGACGAAGTAGAGTGATGGAACCAAAACCGAAGTACGTTTCCGACATGCACAAGATGAAGCTAGCGCACGGAAGAAACCCTCTGAACCAACCAATAATGAAAGCTGACACAGAGGTGAGATATCCACCGATAGGGTCAAATGGAAATCAAGGCACTGCACGAATCCAAAGTGTGATAATGTATGCTGACGTCGAACACAAGGAAAGCCACTCAGTCAAAGACCCATAATGATGATCAAATGCCGAGCACAAGGTCACCTATCAATGATGGAAATAGGGCCAGGGTGCGGCTCTAGGTTTACTCTCAGAGCAATATGTCATAGTCGATAAGAGACAAACCCGCTAGCAAGAAGTCAATGGAGACCTTCTCAAACCAACACGAGAGAAGACCAAAACATCCGATATGATAGAACAACAGAACAAGATACCGACAAGACCGGGAAGGCCGACTGAATAATGAGTCAAGAGACACCGCAGAATGGCCGACTCTGGTTAGACTTCCCTTGAACAAAAGCATGACTCGTGATGACCATGGCAGTAAAAAGTGACACTGTATAAGTCTGTTATGCAGGAGGCAGAACAAACTCTCCATATGATTGGAAGAGATAACCAACCGAGGGAGGACTGACAAGTGAAACAAGGTAAAGGCTGAACCTAGGTCAAAACTAAAACCATCCCAAATGTAGGAAATATATATAAGTATATGTGCTTTGTTCAAGGGCGACAAACTGACTCTGTACTGCCATCAAACAACGAAGTTATATCCCGTTCCCGCTCTTTTTGTTATATTTGATTTTTTTTGTCTTTTTCATATAATAAGCCTGAAAAAGAATAAAATAATGATATGGTACAATGGATAGAACGAGTATCAAGAAACAGATGCACTAGTTCCTGGGATTGGAACGATCCTATGCTGAATGCAAGGTGGGGAAACTGGTAAGCGATACTCAGAGGAATGTTCCATCCATAGGTAAAAGGGTGTCAAGTCGCGATAGCTAAGTGCATGCAATGGTTAACTTGTACAGATAGACAAGGTCAAAAGTTGGCTTAAACATCGAGTCCAAATGAAGCCGGCTAAAGGCCAAGATAAACAAGTAGCCAATATGCAATGCAGTAATACAACTTAACGACACCAGGGAGCCTCTAGGGTAATAGCCAGAAAAATGATAGTGAGGAAGAAGAAGAATGAAGCTTCAACACATAAGTCATGGCGGGA
This sequence comes from Pinus albicaulis, assembly GCA_034641835.2. Classification (NCBI taxonomy): domain Eukaryota; kingdom Viridiplantae; phylum Streptophyta; class Pinopsida; order Pinales; family Pinaceae; genus Pinus; species Pinus albicaulis. The sequence continues at coordinate 1,224,242,224 of CM076584.1, read as the reverse complement.
CTAAAGAGGACTCTCGAGCCTACATAAAACGCAGCATGGGCAACAAGTGATAGTGAGGAACTAACTAAGAAGCCCATGTAAAGGAAGGCTCTACCATCAAGTCATGATTAAATAATCGGCGAGTGAAATAGGTGTAGTACTCATGACCTAATGGGATTGACCCTATGGCAAGTGATCAGTATGGAGGCTAGTATGCAAGATGCAACGGAAAGTGAATTCCCTAACCTATATGCCAGTGAAGATCATATACCTTCCATGACGAGTCAGCAATCATGGATAAAAAAAAACCGGAAAAATCTCAAAATCGTCAAAATGTACCTGAAAACATACCAATCTGGGCACTTCGAAGCATCTGGGTTATGCAGCTTAAGATAGATTGAAAAAATAAGCATAACCAATTTTTGCGAAAATTTTCAACTTTTTGGACATAAATAGACAAATTACCTCATATTTGGTTCATTGTTACATTGCTGATTTGGAAAAAAGTGCTCTGGAGCAAAAAAATTCTTTCGTCAAAACAAGAGCAACCGACCGTCAAATCGCACCGGATTTGTCAGGTAAGCTCATCAACCATCCTTGCTATTCATTTTGTCCGTTCATAAATTAAAATTTAGTAATTTTCACTATAGAATCTCTTGCTAAAAATCATGGGTTTGCGCATACGTGGGTTGGTAATGATAAAGTCGCGTATACACGCGACTGTGCACAAATAAAGTCGCGTATGCACAGGCCCAAATGAAAAATGCGTAGCTAATGAAGGAATTATTGAAATTTTACAGGATGACCATATCATGGAGAGAGCATGAACACAGTACAATTGATCAAGAAGTCATGCGAGATCGAGCATCGCTAAATATTCTTCGGAATTGCAGATTGCTCAAGTTTTTCAAAATGCCAAATATGAAGAGTAATGTCTGGTTGCTCGAAATGCTTGTAAACTATTGGGAACCGGAAGAAGACTGCTTCGTCATAGATCAGATGCCCATACGCATCGAAGTGGAAGATATATATTTTATTACTGGACTCTCTCGGAGGGGGGAACCAGTAGACTTGCACGGGAAGCCCTTGGGAGGGCTAACCGTGGAAGATTACGTCCACGTGTACTGCGTAGAGGGTTCCAAGAAAGTGGGAACTCAAATTGCAATCAAAGATTTAAGAGACTTACACATAAAAATCCTCCTTTTTACCATCGGGAGAGTAGCAGGATCAACTTCTCTTCACCAGGCATCCAGGACGCAAATGAGTATAGCAGTGGAATGCTTAACTCATTTATATGATTGGTGTACAGCTCTACTGATGAATATGAAGCAACAATTGACTTCAATCCGAAAGGAAAAGACAAAACATTTTGGATACGGTACAATTTTGATGACATTATTCTTTGAGAAGATACCAGCATTGAGACCCAGAGTGATCTCTACCATCAGCAGCCCGAGAGACCCAAGAATTGCCCACTAAGTAGACATGATGAAGAGATTGGGGGGAAGTGAAGTTCCCCAGACCACTTGGGATGATGAGTTCTTCCTTTGGTGGGGAGAACAAATCATCGCTGTGGACGACTATCCCTATGCCGGGATGGACTTTCGTGGCGATCCAGATCTTGTCCTTCCACCAGGCGCGGCATGGGGAACAGTCGGTAAGTTTGCAATTTTTTGACTTATATAATTTTTTGGATTTTTTCAGATATGTATGAAAAAATGGAAAACAAACATGTTTTTGATTGGATGCATAATGACTTATAATTAAAAATGATCATGATACAGATATTGGACCAGTTCGACCTGAGGGTTTCCCGCGACACAAGCGTCGCCGAGGCGAAGCGGATACAGTGGATTCAGACAGGACCCTCCAGGCTATACAGAGGAACTTGGAGGGATTAACCCGCCAAGTACCTATGGCTGCAGTGGAAGATCTGCCGAAAGCCATCCAGAGACGAGTGGTAGGAGTGCCCCGAGACTGGGTACGGTTATTCCGTCGAGTTGCCACTGCGATCATGTTCTATAGGAACACAACTTTTGGGCAGGGACCTCAGGAGTAGATAGAGATGATGTATCAGATGACTGTATATTTTTTGAGACTGAACATGATCGGGCATAAGCCCAATTTTTATATGACTTATGGATCCAAATTTTGTAAAGTTTTTGAACACTCTGATGATATATATACAACGATGTTTGATGTGATGTGATAAATGTATCAAAATGTATGATGTTTTTGATGATTAAATTTTATTGTATGGAATGATTAATATGCCAATCGATTTCTTGATTAGCTAATGAGTCTGCCATCCAATTGTCAGCTCGAGGAATATGAATGAAAGTTAAAAATTGAAATGATCTTTGTAACAAACGTACCCTCAAGAACAACCGGAGTAAAAATGGATCTCGAACCCGATAAGTATTGTTCAACTGCGACACCACCAGCTGAGAGTCCAAGAAAACTACTAACGAATCAACACCCAAAGATATTGCCTCCGAGAGTAGATAAACAACTGCAGTGTATTCTGCTATGTTATTGGAAGCAGGACCAATGCAGACCCCTCTTGATACTAACAGCTGACCGGATGGATAATGAAGTACCCAAGCCACGGAAGCTAAGTTCCGGGTGTGTCTACTAGCACCATCGGCGAAACCAAAATGACTCATGACATCCAACACAACCTACCAAAGAAGATGAAAAACATCACCATCCCATCAAAAATCGAAAATCAACGAGATATGTAAAAAGCAAAAACTACTATATACAAAAGAAACATGCCAGGCCAAAGCCTAGGCATAATACTTCTTCAAATAGAGCCCATTTCGGGGCTCCGGCAACTCGTTTCCTTCGAAATCAACCAAGGTATACGCTCCTTTCTTAAGGAATTTTTTAACGATGAAGGGGCCATACCACATAGACTTAAATTTTCCTGCCCCCAGGGCATCTTTTTCTTGGGCATAGACCAAAACAAGGTCACCTTCCGAAAAAACCCTAGGCTTGACCGCCTTATTGTACTGAGCTTTAACTCGGTTTTTATGCGCTTCATTCATCGTGGAAGCATCCCGACGCTGCTCATTGAGATGTTCCAGATGAAGTAGCCGTTCTTCAAGACTAGCAGTGTCAGGAAGAAGTTCAACAGCTAATTTAAGAGATGGAATCTCACATTCAATGGGAAATACGGATTCCAACCCGTGCACTAGCTGAAACAGAGTAAAGCCAGTTGCAGTTTTCACTAACGTCCTGTATGCCCAAAGTGCAGGATATAGCATAATATGCCAGTTGGATCTAGCTTTATCAATTGTCCTTTGAAGAATTGTCTTCAAGGATTTATTCACGGCTTCCACTTTCCCATTGGCTTGAGGATAATATGGAGATGAATGCTCCTACCGGAAACCCAATTTGAGAGCCAACTCAGCCATCATACTATTCTGAAAATGACTGCCATGGTCAGTGACAATCTCTCTAGGAATACCAAAACGAGCGATAACCTGGTTGAAAAGGAAAAGAGCTGCAGTCTCACCATCATTCCCAAAAGTAGGCATAGCCTCGACCCACTTCGTAAAGTAGTCTACTGCTACAATAATGTACTTGTGACCTTTGGCCGAAGGCGGGTTACAAGTAGTATAATCAATACCCCACTTTGTAAAGGGACCGACGGTAATGACTGGAAAAAGTGGAGCTGGATGAGCGCGCATTTTTCGAGTATAAACTTGACACGGATGACACTTTTTGACCGACTCCATACAATCCTTGAAAATCGAAGGCCAAAAGTACCCAACACGCAAGATCTTTTGGGCTGTAGCAAGCCCAGATAAATGACCACCACAAGCTCCACTGTGGGAATCATTCAGCACAGCCTCAGCTTCTTCGAGAGTTAAGCAGCGTCTCAGGATTGAATCAACCCCTCGACGGTATAAAGCATCACCAATAATCAAATAATTCTTGGCCAAGTGACACAACTTACGACGCTCATCTTTCGAAAAAGTAGAGGGAAACTTCGCAGTCTGAAGATACACAATGATATCTCCATACCAAGGATCCTGTGAAGAGATAAGAAACAAATGTTCATCCGGAAAGGATTCATCATAGATCATCTCTTCCCCACGGGGCAACTCGGAGATCAATTCTGCGAAAACCAATGATTTCTTGGACTTGGCAGACATAAACTCAAGATCAAATTCCTGTAAAATCACAATCCATCTATTGTATTTTCCCCCAATCACTCGCCTACTGAGGACAAACTGAAATGGATTGGCTGCTGCCAAAACATAAGTTTTTCATAGAATAATGTAATGCCAGAGTCGTTGCACAGCATGAACTGCTGCTAAAGCTAACTTTTCTATCGGAGTGTACCGGAGTTCAGGTCCTACCAATCCTCGACTAAGATAGTAAATAACATGCTCTGCAAGAGCATCATCCTCCTGAACCAGAACCATACCAATGGTAGATTCTGCTGCTGCAAGATACAAAAGGAAATCCCTGCTATAATCAGGTGGACTCAATAAAGGAGCAAAGGTCAATGCTTTTTTCAAAGCATCGAATGAGCGTTGAGCGAAGTCATCCCAAAGAAATGGAACTCCCTTCTTCAACAATCTCATAAATCCCTTGGTAACTTCAGCATAATTTACGATAAATCTCTGAAGAAAATTAGCCTTTCCTCGTAGACTTTGAAGTTGACGAATAGAGGACGGGGGAGGCAACCGAAGTATTGCCTCAACCTTGAAGGGATCTACCCTAATCCCTTCCCTAGACACAATGAATCCCAATAACCGACCGGATGTAACCGCGAAAATGCACTTGTTCGGATTCAACCTAATCTTATAGAAACAACATCGTTCAAATATTTTCCGGAGGTGAGCAGGATGATCCATCCTCTTTCGAGAATGAGCAGCTAAATCATCCAAATACGCTTCGATAATATTTTTGATGTCGTGGAAGGCATATGACATGGTCCGCTGAAACGTAGCCCCAACATTTTTAAGACCAAAAGGCATCTTCTTGTATGAAAATGTACCCCAGGGACAAATAAAGGCAGCCTTATGCTGATCTTCAGGACAGATAGTAATTTGATTATATCCGTAGAAACCGTCCATGAAGGAGAAAATCTCATTACCGGCACACTCGTCAATGATCTGATCGATAAATGGTGTGGGGTAATTATCTTTAGGACATGCTTTATTAAGGTCTCTGAAATCAATGCAAACTCGAATTGTTCCTTGTTTTTTATCTACGGGAACAGGATTTGAAACCCATTTAGTCAAAGGAACAGGGAAAATGAATCCCTCCTTAAGCAGCTTCTCCACCTCAGCTTTGATAGCTGCTGCCTTCCTAGGATTGAACGGATGAATTTTTTGCCTCACAGGCTTAGCGTTTTCGTAAGTCTTGATCTCATGCTGGACAATAGATGGATCTATACCAGGCATTTCCTCATAAGACCAAGAAAATACATCCCTATACTCTTTAAAGAGCTCGGTGTAAATCTGAATCTCTTCACGGGAACATTCAGCTCCGATGAAGATATTCTCAATAATATTGGGATCCCTGGAAATGTTCACCAGGATAGTAGGAGAAATCACAACCATGTTCCCTTCAGCATAAACCTGTGTTGGTGCTAAAGGGCTCAGGACTGGGTGAACAGGACCAGGAGACTGAGGACTTGGAAAAATTGTTTCAACTTCGCTCAAATCAGGTAAAAAGTAAGACCGATGATGAAAGTCATCCCACGGTCTATCTATACCAGTCATAGCTTCCAGGATGGCCTCTTCAGATGGAAGAGTGGTATCAAGGAAATCCTGGGTAGAAGAAGAACTAAGTGTCCAAGCCGGAGCCACATCTCCATCCAACTCTTTCGGTGAAAGAGGAGCTGGACTGGATTCTGCAGAGTCAACAATAGACTGATAAGAAATCTCAGCTGCAGACATCGGAAATGCCATTCCACCTACTTGACCTTCCGCTAATGTGGAAGTAGGGGAAGGTAAGGTCCAAGGGTCCGAAAAATAATGATTTCTAAAGAACTCTCTTCGAAGAGGAGCCTTGGAGGATGAAATTTCATTTATATGCACTGTAGGAGGAGGAATATCGAAAGTACCCATCAAGGAAGAATACATTCCAACCCCTAAATTCTCAACAGGTGCCTTAGTATTATCCAAGTTTGGAATAGATGAGTCAGTAGATGCATTTGGGTCTACAGGAGGACAGTCCAATTGATCCACTGTAACGATCCTCCCTTCGTGAGGGAAACAAATAATCCGAAATAATGAGGATGCAATGGCATCCATCTCATAAATCCAGTTTCTCCACAACAGAACGTTGTATTCCAAGCTTGCATCCACTACCTCAACCTCTATATTGACAGTTTTGCCCCCAACACAGATGGGCAAAGCTGGGACAATACCATGTGGTCTGTGAGAATGACCATCAAACGCAGTCAGAAGAGTGGTAGATGGAACAGCTTTGGGAGATCCAATCGTCTTCTAGCATGTGAGAGACATCACGCATGTGGAAGCACCCTCATCAACGATCGTTCGAAAGATGTTACACTTCCGGTACGATGATTTAATATGAAAAGCCATATGATGGGGGAGTCTCTTCTTAAAATTAGTCATATCAAAAGTAATCAGAAGAGAATTTTTTGGATCAATGGCCCCAATGGCAGTGAGCAAAGCACTGCGCTAAGCCGGACAAGACTGGAGTACCTCTAAAGCCAACATAGCACAAGGACTCTGCACCAGATCTTCCACAATAGAGTAGTTCTGGGCAGCCCTAGCATTTGGATTAATCGTCGATCGCTTAGAAGATGCTTTGGGCATCCGAGGCATAGACTCAACAGTAGGCTTCGTAATGTGAATCGGCTCAGTAGCATCAGGAGTATCCTTAGCTTTCGAAGACTCTTCTCCGCCATAATCCTGGGATCTTGTCGCGACATCCACGTGAGCACTCATCATGAATATGTTCGATGGAATTTCCCCTTCTTGGGTGCCCCCAGAGGAAGCCCCAGGATTTTGATTCGCGCCAACAACTAACTGTTGCCCTTGGGGAAAAGGGTTTGTTAACACAGCTTGGGAACTAGAAGAACCCTGCTGAGCTAACAAGCGCTGCACATCCTGAATTTTAGGGCAAAGGTGTGTGAGATGGTCTCCAGTACACAACTTGCATTGAAACTTCACTTTCTTTTTGTCCTTTGGACCCTCACCAACATGCTCGTTGGTTTTATTCGCATTACCCTTCCCATTCTTGCCCTTTTTCTTATTATTTCATCCCTTCTTCTTCCCTTCGGATTGTTGATTTCCTTTGGGATCAGAAGCTTGGACAACATTTATGGACAAATATTGGGAAGGCGATGACTCAGCAGGCACAGCCTGACCAGAAGGAACAGATTGCAAAGACAACTGCTGCAATTGATTAAGCAGGCTGGCTGCACCACTATTGATCGACCCGATAAGCCCATCACCATGAGGACTAGGCTTAGTTTTGGATAAATCTAATTTGGAGCGAGGAGCATTGGGAAAATATTTATGGAGGACCCCAGACTGAGAATAGATTAGTTCCAGCTGCTGGGCCCTAAAAATGGCCTGCTCCTCAGAAAATACCCCAGACAGGGATACATCTTTAGAAATGTCTGACTGCAGAGATTTAAGAAACCATTCCAAAAGGAATTCTCCTGGAATATGAGCTTTAATAAGCCTCTTCCTTCTCCTCCATTCCTGAATATGGTCAGAAATGTGGGTTGCGTCGTCCTGCTTAAAATTAGCTAGGAGTTCAGTCCCAGCATCATATCAGACAGGCAACTGGAAATGGTTTAGAAATGTAACAGCCAGTTCTCCAAATGTAGCAAAACTGCCCCCAGTTAGCTCAATATACCATCTGGCAGCGTTTCCAGTTAGGATGCGTTGAAACAATCTCAACCTAATCGAATCATCGATAAGGGAGTTAGAAGAACACCATAAATGGAAAGTGGTGATGTGGTCAGCCATATCCTCTCCATTCTTGCCTTCAAACTTTGGAATGTCTGAAGGAAGTTTGGTCGGGACCGGAGGCCACCTCGGACTGTACCAAATCGGATCATTCGTCAATTTCGACAGATCTGGCAAGTTTAACGTTGCCAGAAAAGGTAAACGAGGCGGAGCCTGAGGATTCCATCCTTGATAGGAGGAATTCCCAACATTCTGAAAAGAATACCCTGGATTTGATGAGGCACCAGGTTTCCAGAAAGAACTCGTAGCAAAAGGAGAAGAACCTCCTCCCCACGCAGGGTTACCAAAGACCGGACCAGTTCCCCCACCTGAAGTATTAAATGAAGAGGAAAGCCCCTGATATGGGTTACAGACATTAGAAAGGGGGAAAAAGGTCTGATAAGAACTCGACGAAGGGAAAAAAGAATTCCCTTGGTGACCAGCGTAAAACTGATTCCCTGCCCCCGCTGTACTGAATACAGGGTTCCAACCTGTAAAAGTAGTCGAACTTTGACCTCCAGACCAAGGGTTGAAACTCTGGGTCTGAGAAGTAAATGGAAATGACCCTAAAGAAGGATTCTAACTAGGAATGTGTCCAGTTCCGAAGGGGAACCCTTGAAAAGAAGCTGATCCACTAGCCATGGAAGACATGGGTGTAGATCCAGCTGCAGCAGCGGAAAAGGAAAAAGAAGGAATCCCACTAGTGGGCATTCCAAAACAGAAGGGACCAGATTGAGAAGCATGTGCTTGGGTGAAACCAGAGCCAAAAACAACAGCACTAGAGGCAATCAAAGATATAGCAATAGTGCCCCCCCCTTCAACAGAAGCAGGAGTCTGAATGCCTGCAGCACTCACAGCAGAAGCCGCGTTCCCAGTCGTGGCCATCGAAAGGTATGTATAATAAGGAGGATCTTCCGGTCTCTCTGACTCGGGTCCGATGTATTGAACAACGAACGGATAATCAGGAGGAAGAGGAGATGGAAGTGAATCTGAGGGTTCAGACACTTCCTCTACCTGTACTTCTTCTTCCTGCGGAAATAATACTCGCGAGGTGAGCGGAGCGCTCCTCTCGGAACCAACACCAGAATCAGCTACGAAACCTTCAGACCCTTGTGGAGGATCTCTCTCCACTGCGTCGGACGCCACAGGGTGGTAACCACCTGCTAAATCACTCCTACGCCTTCTTGAAGAAGGCTTTGGACTCTCGGGAGATAACCCCCGGATTCTCCTCGATCGACGAGGCGCTTGATCTGCCACTTTTATATATTTTAATTAGACTCAAAAAGTATAAATCTAGGCAAGCTAGGAGCAAAGAGCACTCACTACAAAAAATAATCCCTGAGATACAATCAAGCAAACAGCCTTCAAGTATTTCCGCTCCGGGTGATTAGGACCGGACACCAAAATACAAGAAAGCGAAATATAGGTCCTCCAGAAAGAAGTCTGGGATAATTACGGCCCAGGCCTACTAGCGAAGGTATCAGAAACAGTTACGCCGACCTCCTAACGATAGCCTTTGCTGGCTCAAGTACCCAAGCTTCGCAAGGGCACCCCCCAGAAGTACTGCTGAAAGTGATGCGACGTCTGCCTCAGGTACCACGGGTATTCCCCCCCGCAGTCACCTATGTGGAACCTAGGAGTGGCAACTATGGGCACCAATCCATGTCAGAAGCCGGGCGGAACGGTCTTGAGGTCAGATTCAACAAATCAGAGAGGGGGTATCTCTCTTCTCAGCCTTCACTTCCCCTCGCGCTTGACTCTCTGGAGGAGAGCTTTCCCGTTCCACCTAACGGAGTTGGATTTCTCTCAATTAATCAACTTCTATGTTTTGTTTGAGCGTCCTTGGAGAGTTAACTCTCCACTCACCTAATCCAAGGCCCTACAACCTAGCTAGTTGGTGTATGACACTTAGAAAACTTGCTAGTTGATTTTAAATTATATCGCTTATTTTAATCGGCTGTTATGTTAAGTCAAAGGGATACGGAAATGAAACTTATGGTGTTTTGACACAGAAAAGAAATTAATAAAAACCAAACTACATGCAAATGCAGTATTTGTCTTTCGATGAAAAGTAACTTCTACACAGGTTCTACAAGATTAAAAAATTTTATTTTTCTTTTCAGATAACAAACTCACACTCGCAAAAACTATGAAAATGACTAAATGCTTAAGTGCACCTGATGAAAATCACTAAAATCATGCAAATTCTAAGATGAAAAATCTCCTAAAGCAGAGAGAAATTTCCCAAAGATCCTTCAGTTTTATCTCTTTTTGGTTGTCCAGAAAGCTAGTTCCCGAAATCAGAAACTCTCAATATGAAGACACCAAAATTGCTTGAAAACAAGAGGAAGGAACTAATAATAATTCCTTTCCAAAATCAAGTTGAAAACCAAAGGCGAGAAACCTCAACAAAGCTTCAAAAGATGTAACGAAACGAAAACAAAAATTGCAAAACAAAAGCAAGCAACAAAGCAAAATGTTTTTTGAGCTTTTGAATTTTATAAAGGAAGAGCTCGAAAAGACCAAGCAAAACTATCAAGCCCCAAGCCAAACAATACTAAATTTCAAGCAAAAACTTCAAATACGCTCGAAATCTTATAAGGCTAACTAGTAGCAAGATTTATATGAGCACAAGAAGACACGAAACTCAGTCACTCAGCCTAGAAGAATAGTACAACCTTGCAACAAACAAAAACTTCAAAGAACCAAGAAAGACTCTTCAAAAGTTGCAACAAGACCTAATCGACTGAACTCAAGAAAACCAACCAAGAAATGGGAAAAATCGAAGTGCAAAGCAAGACACAAAGGTAGGAAAGAGTAAATGAGCAGAAGCTCTCTGTTTTGATAAAGCATAACAACCAAGAATCCCCAGAAAGAGATCTTGGTACTCGAACCAGAAATGCCAGCACAAGAAACAATACTTTGCCAAATCAGCTAGTTTTCAATCAAACAAGAGAGAGAAAAGACCAAAGAGCACTTTCTACACAATCTAGAGGGTACAAAGATACTGCAGGAACATGTCTCCACAGACAGACAGGACTAAAAAGCCAAGAAATCCAAAATTTCAAAATCTACCCAGGTATACGCTACTTGACAGTTTGACAACAAGCGTGCATACGCGACTGTGCTAAAGGAAACCCGCGTATACGCGACTCCCTTTAACAAAAAATGTGTGTATACGTGTCTGTGTACAGACAAACCTGCGTATGCAAAGGTAAATAATAAAAAATAAAAAGGATCAAGGCTGGATAAGGAACCAGGGCTTCAGTCTGACTGAGAAAGAGTAAACTGGACTGGAAATAAAAGTTAAAACTGCTGGAAACCTATCAAACAGCTGAAACCACCCAACAGGGGAATCAAAAAAATGCGTTCCCCAGTGGAGTCGCCAGTTCTGTTTCGGGGAAAATCACCCTAGAGGTTTGTTGGGTCAAAACCTCCACAGAGCAGGGCATGCCATTCAGAAGGACTCACACACAACCATACTTGAATGCAAAAAAATAGATAACAACGATAGCAGAACTCACCCGTAGTCCTATGTTCGATGTAGATCCCGCGGGGTTCAAATCCCCAGCAACCTTTCTTCCTCCTTCAACCTGGAAAACAAGAAAGAACGTGCACGGAAACCTAGTTGTACAGCATATATTTCTCCTAAACGTTAGTGTAATCCATGTGAAATATGATATAAACGATAATAACTGCTTAATAATCAATCTTTCCACATACACAAATAGATACTAACACAGAAGTTCAGGAACAAGATGGTTCTTCATTATTATGAATAGCATGTACAGAAATAAAGAGTGGAGAGATCACCTGAATCCTTCCACGATCTTCGAGCAGACCGTCGTCCGGATTTGTCCCTCCCTTGCCTCGCTAAGAAACTCTCAAGACTTGTGCACTCGAGATGGCATATAAATGGATGAACATCTCCAGGAAACAAGGGTTTCCTGTATAAATATGGGAAAGTGCAGGAGGCACGGGGAATCAGACTTGAACTGGGATTCCAACAGAGTATAATGTCTATAAAATTTCTCTCTCCCTTAGGCCATGCACATGAGGGGCTTTTATACTCCCTCAAAGTAGTTTCAGTCAGTTGGAAACATTTGGCCACGTACTGGGGTGGTTGAACTACTGGAGTAACCATCAACCCAGTCCGAAAATAGGGAATTTATATATATTTTTAATGGTTTTAATGGCATACGCGGAAAAGTACATGTGGACTCATGTATACACGCGGAAAAATCTGGGCATACCCGCGTATGGAAATTTTAACACTGTTTTTTAGTGAATTTTTTCAAGTCTGTAGGAATGGGTGCCCAAAGCCATAAAGAAAATCATGAATCACCTGAGGGTGAAAAATGATGCTATAACACTCGCTACTCAACTGCACCCTTTGGAATTCTTGTAGAAATATGTTGCATGATATTCAAAGTGCCATGGTGTATATGGCCCAATTTCCTATGCCATAACTTACCGATGTCTCGGCTCTCCACCTTCTCTGCTTTCGTGCTTAAGGAAGCACAATCTTCTACATCCAATTTTTAGAGGTTATTTACTCAAACCCCAATCTTCTTCACCTGTCCCGTAGCTACCTTTCCATTTTTAAATATCACATCATAGCCACGGTCTTCCAACATAGCAAAAAAAACCAAATTCTTCTTTAAAACAGGAACATACATGGCATATTTTAATGTGAGAGGAGTATCTGACTCCCTCTAAATGTAACTGTACCTATGTTGATAATGTTGTACCTCCCGTCATCTCCCATATAGATGTGCATCTAGATATCCTTATCCTCTAATATATTGAAGAATTATTTTTTGTGAATCATATGAAATGAAGCTCCACTATATAAGTACCACACAAAACCCATCACCGATGACACCATGCATGCTATGAGGGTGAAATAAAACTCGAACTATGAATAAAGTGCTTCACCTACCACTCCTCCTAAGGGCTTCTTGTTGGTCTTCTTGTGCGAACACTTTGTAGCATAGTGTCCAAGCTCATGACAACGAAAATTTTCTACCTTTGAGAAGTCTCATTTCTTGCCCTCCTAACCAAAATCCGATTTGGAATGGGACACCCTCCCTTTCCGTCCAAGGAAAAATTCTCCTCATCATCATTTTTTTATGAGGATCCATCTATGGTGTTCTGCTGAATCTCTTCTTGTACCAAGTTAGACCATAATCACTCCCACTATGGTAGCTTCTCCCTCCCATTCACCAATTCCTAGTGGCTATTCCAACTCTTGGGAAGGCATAGAAGTGATAGGCTCACCAAATCATCCTTGGAAACAGTCACACCAACAATTCTAAGCTCATATTGAGATTGAGTGAACTTCGTCAAGTATTGGTATCGTGCCACCCTTCTCCATCTTGCTCTTTCTAAGCTTGTCCTACAACTCCATCTTCTTGTGTTTGCTGCTATTATGAAACAGATCTGTTAAGGCCTTCGACATAGAATATGGAGCTTCCTTTCCATGCAGGTTCGATAAAATATGATCTCGAAATCCTTCTAACAGAATCCTTCTCGCCATTGCTACATTCTTCTTCCATGCATCGAGGATTTGAGAATTTGATGTTGCGGGTTGGGGAATATCACTCTCCATGAATTCCTTCATTCTGTTTTCCTCCAGAAATGCCTCCATCATGTCCTTCAATGCTATGTAATTTGAATTACCCTCAAGGGCATATTTGAGTCTCAATTTAGAGAAAGACATCATGATCTGCTGCTAGTCCTGAAGAATAAATCTACAAATTTGATTCACCTGTTCAAAAAAAAATATGGTTCTTCTCTTCTATAGTGATTCCTACTCTAATACCATGTATAAAAAAAATCCACATATATTAAACTTATCTTGTAATATGCTAAAACAAAATCTTGAATTTATTTCTACAAATTTCAGAAACCAAATACGATGGAAAAATCACATGAACAAGAAAGAGAAATAATTTCAATCGCACAACACAAAGATGCATTTGGGGAAATCCTCAAATAAAAACCCCACTATCTTTATATTGCATTAAGTTAAGAATACGAAACAATACAATTTTATTTCCCTTCCTGAGAAACCTCTACATTATCTCTGACTGTCTCACTCTGATCCCAACAAGAATGGTCTGATACTTAACCAATTTCCTGCCTTTGGGTTGCTCAGCCTTGGTTACACATTATTGGAGGAATTTAGCCCCTATTAATTAGGAAATTCCCAAGAATTAGTTGCATAATTAATATAAGGCATCATGTTGACGTCATGCATGACCTGTACAATTTTCTAATTACACAACTGATAGTTCCCTTCCCTTTAACTCCAATCTCAATTGGGTCACTCTTAGAAATAACATGTAATAGATATTTAGTTATAAATTATCTGATTTATCATTGCATGTGAATTTAATTATATTTAATTCACTGGATCTCTCACTAGCTCATCTCTCAGTTAGAACTAGTTAAATTGATTTTAACTCAAATAATCAAGTTAAACAATTACAACTCTCAATAAATTGTAACTCCACCCTATAAAACTTAGAGTGAACTCTACATGTCTCTAGTTTGACCCCCAACTCGAATTGAATGAGATAACTAAATATTCCTGACTCAGTTAACTCGTACAAGTTGTCATGTGGTGCGGAATTACAATTTCATTCTAATTTAATTAATGGAAAATTAAATTAGAAGCCCTTTTTGTTTCCAATTTCAATAACGAAAACATACACCAAGGTGTGAGGAAGGTGTTGAAATCATGGGATCAGATCAAAGAAACAATGACAATTAAGTTTCAATCATAATAAGATCACCCCCGAGGTGGGCATACCCATGCTCAATATAAACAATAATTGAGCATGGATGCCATAGATACACTACCATTCCATGACATGAAATTTCAGTACATGGCCACAAGAAATAGATAGTGGATCCATGCAACAAACCAAAAGATCATAGCCACTATCAAATACAGTGTGGATCTATGTCACTATACACATAAGTAGGACTATGGATACATAAAAGTGTGGTGCCCTAGAGGTCGTCAAAGTACATAAGATGGTAAAGACTATGATGTAGCTTGGGAGGAGTTCCATATAAGAGATATATGTACCAAAACCTAATGTATTCTACTCAACCACAATGTCACAAATCTACAACATGTGATTAAATGAGCTGATGTCGATCATGGTAGAAACTATCTGATTATTGGTCATTAAGGTATACCATTAAAAAATATAATGGGATAAACCAATAATGAAAATGGACCCCAAGTTACCTATAATAACCCACAAAGTGTGAATGAATGTGCTGATGTTGAACACTCATGGATTTCACTGATAAGGAGTCAATGAGGTAACCCCACTATCGATTGTGAGGAAGCCTACCACTAGGGACAACAATCTCCAAGGTATTGTTTCTTCCTATCAAGCACTTAGATAATGAGATGAGGTTGACAGAAGAATATCTATTGAAGGAGGGCCTCAATGTATCCCCCATAAATCAACATGGAATAAATATAGATATGATGTGAAGGGATGAAGTCACCAAGTAGAACTAACACAGGGATGACCGACACAAAAGGTTAACAAACACTGTAGATGGTCGACTAAGGTTTAAAATTTCCTTGAAAATGGAACGAAATGACACAGAAGTGACTTGGAAACATT
The DNA here is from genome assembly GCA_034641835.2 of Pinus albicaulis. NCBI lineage: Eukaryota > Viridiplantae > Streptophyta > Pinopsida > Pinales > Pinaceae > Pinus > Pinus albicaulis. The sequence goes on along the minus strand of CM076584.1, from coordinate 1,224,226,638 downwards.
GAATAATAAGAACCATGTGATATCATGCAATAAAGAAGGAGGTATTGAGGTGCTCCATAGTGATTGGAAGAGTAACTATCTTGAGAAGAAAAAAGACTCATATGTATGATACGACAAGTTATAGGAAAGCTAAAAATCAACTATAAGGTACTAATGCAACATAATCCATGTTCAAGGGAAATGCAAATGATGTTGCCATTTTTATTGATAAAATGATTAACACAATTTCATTCCTCTATATTTTTATTAATTGGTATCTCCTTCATAGTTTAGCAAGTAGAAAGAGAAGACAAGTAATCTATATAGTGTATTTTTTAGTTAGTATTAGTGATCTTGAAAATGAGGTAAAAGGATAGTCAATAAGGTGTCTTCTTCATGGGTTAACAAGCTCGAAGAAGATATGGTAGTACACTCGATGCAAGGTATCTTTTTTGTGAGATTTAATGATCCTTGAGAAGACAAAAGGATTCTTGGTACCCTTCCTAATTAACAAGCATGATAATAATACAAAGGAAGCTCTTTCTAGAGAAACAAGTGGTATAAAGGGTAAGAACTTATTTCTATCTTACGAAACCACCCTAAGAAAAGTGAAGCAGAGAGGATAGCCAAAAAAATCCACTCATCACAATGGTATCTTTAGGAAGGGGAAAAACACCAAGTGAAGGCTAGTAGTAGGTCCAAGGGCAATGTGTTTTCAATGAGAGAAATGAAGCCAATGCATATCAACATGTATAAGTGAACGAGGAAATGCACATCAATGATCGCAAGGAAAAATAATTTTTGGAATCCTCTTGGGGTATAACCAAAATATGAAAAAGAAGAGAAAATGAGACCCATATTCAGAGTCACGGTGGGTCAAAAGGAGTGATTCTAGGTCTATAAAAATATGCAACATTTACACCAACATGGAAAAAAGGTGCTAAACTAGGAAATCCATGTAAAGGAAGGCTATATCGTACAAGTTATGATGTGCAAAGATAGATGGATTAATGTCACAACCTACGTGATTGAATATAAATTGCTATGAAGATGAAAAATATGGTTGATAATTCATCAAAAATAGATGAGTGAGACCTACACATATATGCCAAATTCAAGAGAAATGCACCTAGGGTCTATAATGATAACATCACATTGATAATATGCAAGAGTCATGACCACCCTAATCCATAATACCTCAAACAAGTGTCCATTAAGCATAATAATATCATAAAAATGAGATCCTAATTACAAGTATAAGTTTCACGGGGGAGAAAATATCATAAAAATAAGGTGAAAAAATCCCATTTGAGCAATAGTGAGGCCCTAATATAGGTGAAATGGAGCCAAATTAGAGCTCATTTGCATATTTTACCTTGGATAGCCAAATTAGTGGAGAAAATCCACCCGATCCAAAAAAATTTGGATCAATATACTATATTATGTAGGGTACCAATCGACATTCTACCTCCACTGGGTATTTCTCTCATCCATGCTCTTCCTTTTCATGGTTTTCTTTTAATTTTTGATTTATTTTTGAACTAGTTCTAACCCCTTTCTTGGGTGTAGCTATAATATAATAGAATGCCTGGAGAGCTAAATCCTAGGGACAACGGTCATCCTATGGATGAAATTATGGGGGCGACAACGTAATCAATTCTCAGATCTAGGGATACCTTCAAATTTTTGCAAAATGGGTATTCAAGAGTAGGATCATACTGACACATTCTCATGTTTTAATGATAGGTACTTAGAAAAAATGATTAAGTGCAAGAAAATAGAGCGTTAAGAAGATGAAGTGAAGGATATAACACATATTCCCACAATCAAAGCTCTCAGAGACTTTGGATTGCAAAATATCTTAAGAAAAAAGAAACATGAAGGGGCAAGTGGTGCTCCTTCAATGTTTGATACACATGTGGTAGCCCCAGGAGAAATATTTCATGTCTAATGACCAATATTTACTATTTGAGATAGAAGACATATACTTTCTCACTGGTTTTTCAAGGTGAAGATTCCTTGTGATAATGGCCAGTGGCAAGAGTATAGGTGAGGATAATGTTGATGATTATGTGACTCGATACTTTAGGAATAGGGAAAGAAAGGAAAGAAACAATATACTCATCAAAGGGGTCATGGACCTAAGTTTACACATCGTCACATTCACCATCACCTATGTAGTAGGTTCTATGGGGCCTCACTTTGATACCAAAGCACAAAAATACATCACAAATAGATGTATAAAGCCTATGGTCTTCAACGGGTGTGACAGAATATTGGCTAACATGAAGTACAAACTTACTAGTTGTAGGGAAGGGAGGAAAAAATAGTTTGATTATGGCAATATGTTGGTATCATTCTTAAAAAAAGTACTAATGATATGGCCGAGAGTGTCGGCACCATTCCCATTGTCCTTGAATCGATGTATGATGCGATGGACCAAGTTGATCAAGAGACTAGAGGGGGGCCATGCACAAAAATGGTTTGATAGAGGCTTATTCTATTTGCATGGGGAATATATTATTGTGATTTATGACTATGCTTATGGAGGCAATAGTTTCATGAATGACCTAGGCCTAATCCTTCCCCAAAACACTCATTGGAGTGCCCTTAATAAGAATGAATTTTTTTTTTGTGATTTTTTAATGTTTTTTGGTTTTTGGAATATATAGTTCTTTTTTTGTTGTTTTTTATGGACACATGGTTACTAATAGTTGATGTGTTGTGCACACAAATGTGGTGCCTAGTTTACCACTAAGTTAATCACCTTTACATCGCTAAGGAACAATAGTAGAACAAGTAGGACAAGAAGCATTGAATGAGGAAGGAGAGGAGAATGATGAGCTACACGATCTCACACACAACGTGGATGAGATTATTATGTGTGTACAATTATTATGTATTGATGGCATCCCCCCACATCTACAGAGATAAATAATGGGGGTCAGATCCTCTCACCGCCAAGACCTCATTTAGTGCATACCATATGTCATGATTTGTTATTAAAAAAATGGGGAAGGTTACCTTCATTATATATATATTCCTAGGATGATCATGTATATGTAAATAATTGCATAAGGGATTGAGCCTCAGATGCCCCAATTTTCAAATGATGTACTCAAATTTTGTGATGTAAAAACACACTTTGTTTTGATGGTGTGTATATATGGATGTTGTGTTAGTGTTGGTTGATAATTTTCTTATGATATTTTAATTTATGTTCGTGGTTATATATTTTTATATTCATGGTAAAATACTTAATGTGACAAATTTCAATATAGGAAATAATTAGCCAATGAATATACCAATGTGTTAGAGTCCCATGAAATGTGTATATGTTTAGTAACTTCAGAATAATGTTCCAAGATACGTACTCTCAAATAATGACAAAATAGCATAGATGCTTCACAGAGTAGAGAATATTTAGCTAAGATATTATGATTTGAGAATCAAGTTTGAAAACAAAGTGATGAATACCAAGGATAGTATCCTCATATAAGAGATCAGTGATGACATTCTATTCAACCACATTATTGGTTACAAGACCAAGGAAAATCCCCCCTGAACTCATTGGATCATTAGTGGGTTGAAAGAGAACTTAAGTGGTAGAATCTATTTTTCGAGTACTATGACTAACACCATCCACGAAGCCCACATATATTGATGAGGGAATCAACATCTTCCAATAAATAACCACACATAAGTGAATGACCAAATAAATGACATGCAACAATGTGACTCGTGTAAAGTTCTTCTTCAGATATATCCCTTTGTGAGGATTAGGTAAAGGGTTTCCATCATAATCCACTAACTCGTAAACCCCCCATTTCAACTCATGGTTGATGACATAAGGCCCATGATAGAGAGGTTCTAATTTAATGATTCATAACTTGTCATGATCCTAGTCATAGACCAGGACAAGGTCACCTTTTGCGAAGACACGAGGGTGAATTGATTTATCATATTAGGTTTTGAATTTATTTTATGAGGCTCATTAGCTATGACAACATAGTGTATTTTTTAATCTAGGGTGGCTAAGGAAGGATATTCTCTTATTCAGTAGAAGTGTCAGGAAAAAATTATACGACTAGTTTCAAAGATGAAATTTCATATTCAACGAGTAACACGACCTCCACCGCATAAAAAAATAGAAATAAGTGAAGCATGTAGTATTTTTAACCAAGGTTTGATAAGCCCATAATGTAGAGAAAATAATGAGATTACACTATAACTTATGATTCCCTACCATAATTTGCATATGGTTTTAAAGACACTATTAATGGCCTCTACTTTCTTGTTAGCTTGTAAATAATAGGGTGTTGAGTGTTCATGATGAAAACCAAACTCTGTTGCTAGTTCTATCATCATTTTCTTATGAAATTAGGAATCATGATCAACCACCATATTATTGGGTACCCTAAACGAAGCAATAATATGGTTTAATATAAGAACTTCCATGGTGGTGCCATCGTTAGAGAGGGTAGGCATAGCCTTAGCCCACTTAGTGAAGTAGTCCACAATTGCAATAATGTAGCAATGTTCTTTGGTTGAAGTTGGATTACGCAACATAAAATCAATGCCACATTTTGTAAAGGGTCTAATAGCAACCACGTGATGATGTGAAGAAAAGTGAGCATGCAATTCTTAGTAAAAAAAATTCAATGATGGAACTATTGGGCTGTCATGATAAAATATTTAAAGACCGTATGCCAAAAGTAACTGACATGCAGGATTTTCTGGGCAGTGGAAAACCCATAGAGATTACTACCACATTCTCTAGCATGGAAATAATTTAAGACATGTTCAACCTCGTCATGAGTAAGTCATCAATGAAATATTGAATCAAATCCATGGTGATAAAAAGTATCATCAATAATAACAGAGATTTTTTCGTGATGGTGTATCCTCCGACAATCATCATGAGACAATTGAGACTAGAAGCATTGAGTTTGGAGGTAAAGAAAGACACCTTCATACCATGGATCAAAAGAGATAATGATACACAAGGACTTAGTAGGTAACTGTAATATCCCAAATTAGGGAATTTCTACAACAATGAGAATATCTTAAGATATTCTAAAGTTGGAGATCCAGCGATACATAAACATGCCATTGGATTAGCAGTGATACATTAATACCAAGAATTCCGGAAGATTCACATAACCATTACATTAGATTATAGTAGCAACAATGTATACAAGATCTTGAGGAAATGATCTCTCAAGCTAGGCAATGCAGGCTCAATAAAACATATACATTATAAATGGATAAATACTGCTACATGAAAGAAGCCATGGCTATGACTGCGTAGTCTATGGAGTATAAATTCTGAAAAATGATGTCAATACATGTACATAGAAATGTAGAGCTAAAAAAAATATGGGGGAGCAAGATCTCAACCCCTAGAAACAAAAATACACAATCTTTAGAAGGATTGGCTGAAATATACACAAAATGGAAATTCTGCAGAAATGTCGGAGTAGCAGTGTAGAAGCTGCAACTCAAAAACTGGAAATTGATGAAGATAGCTGATGCTGTTGCATATGATGGCTGAACCTCATCCAAATGATCTTTCAGGTAAAAGGCTGATCCAATCCCTAAATATCTCACCCTCCAAAATAGTAGAGCAAGTCCCCACTGCAATTGCACTCAGAAATAATGGAGTCTAGAGAAGGGACTGCGCTGTTGGTGAAGGGAAGTACTTGGCCTGATGTCAATGATCTAAAATAAGCTCAGGAATATCCCTCACTAACCTCCCAGAGGAATAGAAGCTCCCTCCTCTGAAATATGAGCCAAGGAAATGGTGTTGTGGAGTCCTCCACTGCAACACCCTGCAACACAAAGCTATCCTGCTTCAGGAATAACGCTGTGACTGAAGGAGGTGGCTTTGGCCTTGAGCCAAGAAATGTGGAGAATGAAGAAAAATCCCTCAGGAGGCCTCTCAAGAAGGAGAAGGAATCCTAAACAGGAATTCCCCGGCAACTCTGCTAAACAACAAGAGAATGCACAATGTCTGAATAGACAAACAATGCTACCGATGAAATAAGTAACCTCATTTTTACCTACTTTTTGAAGTATAAAGAAAAACACCTGATTTTGAAAAAGTGGCGATGTAGAATCAAGAAAAAAAAATTTGAGCATGTTTTTGGCACTTTAAGTTTTTTTCATTTTTTTTTTTTTAACTAATTAAAATTTTTTTTATGTCGATTTTGAATAGTGGTGGTGTATCATCACCAATGTTTTTTATAGGATTGATTTTGACACTATATATTTTCTAATGTCTTCTTCTTCTGTGAGATGTTTATTTTTAAGTGCATTGATGTACTTGTGTTTTAAAAAAAAATAAAATATTTTTTAAAAAAATAAAAACTTGTAATGATATCTTCACTTTTTCACATAGATAAAAGATGGAAAAAGGGTCAATATTATAAAGTTTATATTTTCTACATGTTTATGTATTGTTAAATAATTTTTCAATGCACATCAAAAAATTGTCGCTAAAAAACCAATATTTTGAACCATATGACAAAAAAATACAATTTTTCAATATAAATACAATGCAAAAAATACACTTTTACAGACTTTTTGTTGGAAAAAACATGTTAAATAAATTAATTTTTTGGGAGAATCTTAATAAAAAAACTTAAGAAAATAACATTTTTATTGAATTTTATGTCAAAAAATAATAGCAATCACATGTTTTTTGCAAAAAAAAGGGTTGTTCTCATAAAAATATCAAAGTCTAAACATTACAAATAAAACTGATTAATAGTTCTAAAAAATAAGCTTTGTTTGCAAGCATAACTTAAACATCATCAACAATATCAACTAATACATCTTCAACATCATCTAGAACAACATTGATGGCTTCTTCCGCAACATTTTATTCTTCATTTTGATCATTGTCATCTTCTAATGGATCTTTCATGTCAGCAAATTTTCCAAAGTGTCCCTTTCCAATCATTCCATATAATGGTGGTTGAGGTTCCTTTGCTTTTTTTTCCACACGTGATTCATTAAAATCTCCTTTCCTCAAACCAACTTCTTGCTGCGTATCTGGAAGGAATTTAAGAGCATTAATTCTTTGTTGAATAAATTTTCATCGAACTGGGTCTTTCTCAATGGCAATGCAATTTCTTCCTTTTAGTAGGCAACATGCTAGTGTTGTAACTAATCATCAAGCACAAAAAAATAAGTAAAAAAATTAGTGTGGAGACATAAAAAATAAAAAAGACAATATTTAAATTTAAATTTGTATAATAAAACTTACCTGAACCTGAGAATAAATCCAAAACCCATTTTCCTTCATTTGAACATAGATCTATAAGATAGTTAATCAATGCTTGTGGTTTTTGTTAAATGTTAACTATATCTCCTTTTGCATCTTTATCCTCATATGTTAGTTTTCTTACAACTGCATTATAAACCAATACTTGACTATGACTCTTCCCATATACTCGATTCATAATAATATGCTTATAGCTATTGTCTTTTTTCCAACATTCAACATGGATGAACTCACAATCATTTATAATAGGCTGATATTCGGAAGAAACAATATTTGAATTTTGCCTGTAACATAACATAGTAAAAGTTCAATTAAATTTTACATGAATAAATTTTTTTAGGAGGAATCAAACATACAATTTCAAAATCTTACCATGTAAGTTGCATCCTTGAGTTTGCTTTACCCTTGAATCTTGTTAATAACATTGGAAACTGTGTGTCTGAATGAAATGTCACAAATCGCCAAAGTGGTGATGTTGTCACTTCTTGAAAACCTGTAACCGCTTTACTAAAAGCTTGATAAGATATGGTTCTCTATCATATTCAATGTCTGGGAAATTGAAACCATGAGGAATATCTGCAATAACTAAGCCATATTCCCTTTTAGGTATTAGTGATGCAATGTCTTCACAGTCACCTTGTATTATTTGATATTGGACACTATCGAGCCCATTCCAAATGTAATGATTAAGAGTAGGATCAAGTTCAACATTCATAAGATGCTTCCTTCTCATGTTCTCCATCTTAATTTTTTCAATAAAGCTTTTGAAAGTATCTGGTACTCCATTTCCATCCTTCTTCGACATCTTTAATGACACACACACACACACACACACACACACACACACACATATATATATATAATTAATAAAATAAAAATAGTTTAAATATGAATAAAATGAATTTATAAATCAACATACCTTATTGAATGCAATATAAAACTCTTTTAGTGTTGATGTAGAACTTGCTTCTGGGTAGTTGCGTACAACATCATCCCAACTGTTTTCATTCAACATTTTAACCATGTGTTCTTGTATTTTCATAAAAATTTTCTGACTGCATAAATCAAGTTAAAAGCGTTAATATACTGACATGCATAACAAATTCTACCAACATCATTATGTTTTATTTAAAAGAAAATTATAATGAAAGAAAAATAAGAAATAATTCAAGAAACTTACTTCTGAAATTCTGCACACATTTCTTCCATTGATAATTCACCCGACTTCACACGGGCTAATACTGATTTGACTAATTTATCATCCTTCACACCTTGCATTGTTCTCCAAGGTGTGATAGTCATATCCTTTGGAAGCTGCTTCATTTCAGGACCCCCCTTATTGTTGGTACATATTATGGGTTTACTCTTTCTAACCTTCTGATTTTTTATGGAAATATTCTCCCACCGATCAAAAATCTCATCAATCAAATCCCATACCTCCCCAGTTCTAAATGCCAACTAAAAAATGTTATCTGTGCCTCTGAAGAGATTTGTATTCAATTTTCCATCTTTTTCCTTTTTTTTTTCATCAATTTTATAACCTGTTTCCATTAAACATTCCTTTCGAAATGCTACACTAACTTGTGTCTTATCATCACCACATTTTTCTATGAATTCATTATGAATAAATCTGACCCTTTGGATGAAAGTCATTTTCATTCTGTACTCATTATCTGCATTATGATCCCATGCCAATAACTTTGATTCCATTTCTATTAAGCCAGCGTAAATGATGCATTTCACTATTTGAAAAAGATAGTTATTGGGATATTCTACAATCAATTGTCTCTTAGCCTCTATCGAATGGTTCCCTCCAATTACATAATATTTATAATCAAAACATTTTGTCTTGTCAAATGCTTGTTTGTTAGGAACCTGACATGGATCGACAAGAACCACATAATCCACCACATGTGCATATGGATTGAACCTGAACAATGTTTTCAGATTATTTACATGTAGGTGATGGGCCTTTCTAATTTGATATTGAGATTGTCCTTCATCTGGGCCATAAAATTCATTAACATTAAGCTCAAATGTTTGGCCACCAAGAATTAATTTATTTTTCCTCAATTCTTGTCGAATATCATTTTGTTTTGTTTTAATAATGCCATCCTCTAACTCAGCACCTGGTGTTATGATTTCTCTGCTTCCATGAGAGCTTTCAATTTGTTCTTCACTGCTGCTCACAACCTTTACAGGTTCACCAATATTTGATTTCCTAGTCTTATTTTATAACATATCAGTTTTTTTATAAACAAGCTCTCCTTCATGAGGTAAAAGAGAGACATCTTTGGCAATTTTTCTTTTTGGTGTCTGATCTGTTTTCTCCTTTTGCACAAAATTTCTAATCTCCTCCTTATTAATTCTATCATAATTTTCTGTTTCATATTCGACACCTTCAAAAGAAACATGTTTAAGTTTACTAGATTGACCCACCTTAGTGACTCTTGGTTGATCCCCTCTTTGTACTGTTGCAGTGTCACGAGCTATTACTCTTTGCCTCAATTTCCTTTCCTCTGCTTTGTCTGTGGAAAGTTTTGATCACATCCATAACATTTGGCACCAACATATAAATACCTTCAAACATGTTTGAAAGACTCGGAACAAAATCCTATGAAACAAAATAAAACATGTCAATGATCAATAATTTATAAAAAATTGAATCATCCTTACAATAATGCACAGAGGAAATAAAAATAAGCATACTTACAATGTTATTTGCAATGTTCTTTGATATTTCTTCAGAAATTTTTGAAGATATTTCATGTGTGTCGTACTTGACGATTGATAGACGATATCGAACCTTCTCACATTTCTAAGCCTTCCTTGCAAGAACATAAATAGTGTTTGTATTCGGGACCATACATATGTCTCGTACTCTGCCCATCACATCATATGGCTCATTTAAGTCAATCATACCACAAATCAGATAGATGTGTATATCAGCCTCCATTTCACTGTCTTCAGGATACCATGAGAAATCGGTTTTATCTATTTCCTCGGCGTTCTTCCAATCAGAAATAAGCTTTAATGAACTTGGTGCCCCACTTGCTTGACTTTTATTAGTGTGTGCAACAATGTCCTTATTGCGTCCAACAGTGTCCATAGTGCGTCCAGCTGCAACTTTAGATTTGGGAGTTGTATCCATAGTGCGTCGAGCTACAGCTGTAGATTTGGGAGCTACTGCCCTAGGTGCAGAAACATTCACAGAAATATTTTTTGATGCCATTTTCCTGATATATATATATATATATATATATATATATATATATATATATATATATTAGTTAATGGAAAAATAATGCGGATAAAATAAATTTAATAAACAAAATTTATTTCTAAAACTAAATAGCTTGAAATTAAAGCAGTAAAATTAACTATAAAAATTTTCATTTAAAAACAAAATATTATAAGTCATATGTATAGATATCTATATAATATGTTTTGAATACATTTTATAAAAAAAATAAAAATGTGTTTAAATTGTATAAAACAATTAAAAAAAAATAAACTATTATTTTCAAACTTCAGTTTTTGTTTAATATTTAAAAAAAAACAAAAAAATTACTAACTATTTATAACAAATGTTAAAATTAAATTTTATTTTTTTAAGACAATGATTTTATTAAAAAAACTTATAATATTTTATTATATTTTAAAATTTTAAAATTTAATTTTACATTACATAGCAATTAAATAAAAATAAACAAAATAAAATAAAAGAGAAATTTATCTTACTTTACATAGCAATTAAATAGAAAATTATAAACTTAAAATTATAAAAAATTAATATAAAAGTTTATAAATTTATATAATCTTTTAATATATTTGAAAATTACAAATTTCTATTTCGCATTACATAGTAATTAAATAAAAATAAACAAAATAAAATAAAAGAAATTAAACAAAATAAAAGAAAAAATTAAATTGTTTATAATCTTGTATTTATACTTAAATTAAAAAAAAAAAATTAAAAAGAAATTTAAATATTTAAATGTTAAAAACAAATGTTATAATATTATATATATTTTTTATTTTTTTAAATGTATTGTTATATAGTTTTTTTTTAAATTTTTTTAATTTATTGTATTGTTATATTAAAACAAATGTTTTTTATTTATTTATTATATTGTATTGTTTTTTTTTTTTAATTATATAATGTTTAAAATCAAAACATAATTGTTATTTAATAATAATTTTTTTTTTTAATTATATTTGTTATATTTTTATATTTTTAACAATTATTATATAACCATGTTTTTATTATAGTATATAACAATTTTTTTATTATTTTTATATATAACAATGTTTTTATTAATTTTTTATTGTTTTATTAAAACAAATTAAAAATAAAAAAATTTAAAAAACAAAATTAAAAAAAAAACTAATTTAAAAAACAAAATTAAAAGAAAAAAAAAAATTGTTTTATTAAAATAAATAATTAAAAAAAAAAAATTAAAACGTCGTGGTGCTGCCCGCCGGCCTCCGGCGCCCCGCGGGTGTGGCCTTGGGCAAGGCTGTGCCCGCTGGGCGCCAGAGGCCAGCGAGTGGCGCCACGGGCGCTGCCCAGCCGGCCCCAGGGCCCTCGCTGGGCGAGGGGGCCGATTCCAGGCAAGGCCGCGCTTGCGGGGCACCGGAGGCCAGTGGGCAGCGCCACAGGGGCTGCCCAGTGAGCCCCCGGGCCCCCGGGCCGGATGCATATTTATTTATTTATTTTTTTAATTTTTTAATTTTAATTTTAATTTTTTAAAATTTTGTTTTTTAAATTATTATTTTGTTTTTTAAATTTTGTTTTTAATTTTTTTTTATATAACATAATTAATAAATACATATTAAAACATTATTTAATTAAATTTTTTTTTGTTAAAAATATCAAAATATAACAAATATATTAAAAAAAAAACAATTTATTAAATAACAATTATGTTTTGTTTTTAAATATTATATAATTAAAAGAAAAAAAAATACAATATAATAAAAAAAAAAAACCATTTTCTTTAATATAACAATACAATAAATTAAAAAAAAAAAAACTATATAACAATACAATTAAAAAAAAAAAAAAAACGATATGTAACAAAACAATAAAGAAAAAAGAAATTGAAGATTTAAAATTAAAAAGAATAAAACTAAGATTTAAAAATATATATATATATATATATATAAAATCATAAAATTCTCAAATAAAAACAAAAAAAAACATTTTAAATAATGAAGCCACTGATATATTTATGATAAAAAAACAAATAAAAAATGTTATAATATTACTATTATTTTTTATGTGCATGGTCGTTTTATGGATTTTTCTGTCTAGATGAACCTGTAAGTCTTAAAAAAGAAAAAAAATTTCTAAATTTTTGTCCTTAAAACCCTAAAAAATTTGGTTCTTTTTGCATTTTCTTCACTAAAAAAATATAAAAAAATTATGGTTTTTGAACCTGAAAACCTTAAATTTGGACACAAAAAACTATAGAAAAACAGATTTTCCCCAAAATCGTCTTTAAATTGACAGAATAGAAGAAAAACTAACATTTGAAATGCAAAAAACTGCTGTCACCAATGCCAACACAAAATTACGCCTCCAATGCCAATGCAATGCCTTCACGAAGTTACCAATGCCAATGCAACATCTCCACAAAATTACCAATAGCAACACAACACCTCCAATGTCAATGTAATGCCTCCACGAAGTTACCAATGCCAATGCAACACTTCCAAAAATTTTCTCTAACAAATACCAGAAAACTTGATGTGATGTGATGAATAAAAACAATCATTTTTATTATATAGCAAATATTGTCTGATTGGTTTACTGTTTAACGAATGTGGGATTAAAATTTCAAATTTAAAATATTTACATTTAGTTTATTATAGTTCATACTATAGTTAGAATACTTAATATTTGCATGTAGTTATCATAGTTAATATTTTATTTAATATTTACATGTACTGAATGTTGAATAATTCAAATATAATCTTAGATTAAAAATTAAAATATGAAATACTTACATGTAGTTAATTATAATTAATATTATAGATAAAATAGTTAATATTTGCATTTAGTTATCATAGTTAATATTTACATTTACTCAATGTTTAAAATCATGGGATTAAATTTTAAAATCTAAAATATTTACATGTAGTTAATTATAGTTAATATTATAGTTTAAATAGTTAATATTTACATGTTGTTATTTTTGTAAATATTTACATGTAGTCAATCTTAAACCATTCAAATAAGATAATTATTTTAGTTTCGAAGACATGTATGAAAGGAATATTTTGTGGATATTTTGAGTAGAAAGTATGGTGAAATATTTGAAGACCAACAATTTATTAATAAATTTTGAAATATATTTTAGATGAATATAACGTAAGTTTAAAATTTAAAATTTAAAATATTTACATGTAGTCATTATAGTTAATATTTGCATGTAGATATTATAGTAATATTATAGATAATACTTACATCTAGTCAATGTTAAATCATTGAAATAAAAACATTATTTTAGTTTGGAAGGCATCCATGATAGAAATATTTTGTGGATATTTTGAATATAAATATCGGTAAAATATTTCAACACAAACAATTTATTAAAAAAATGTTAAATATATTTTTTGACTAATATTTGAAATGAAAATTTTGGAGGGAAAGTTTTTCGCGAAATTTTTTGGGGGGGAATTTTGGAGGGAAATTTTTTCGTGAATTTTTTTGGAGGGAAAATTTGGAGAGAAATTTTCAGTATTTAAGCTATATATTGTAAGTGGGAGAGTAATTTGTATCATTCAACCTATTCTTGTTGAAAGCCATGGTTTCTTCTAATAGCGAAGTTTTTCTTTGTACAACATCAACATCTTCGTCATGCAACAACTCTATTCAGAGTGATGAATATAATGGGAGTTCGTTCACCATGAATAGAGAGTCAAAAAATCGACTTGGTCATAATCCTAAAGATGATGAGAACAAAATTGATGAGGCGTAGCAAAATGAAATTTCTGTAAATCGAGCGCCAGTTATACCACTTACTCTTAATCCTAAGGATTATGAAAGCAATAGTGATGAAGGGCATGCTGAAGAATTTCCAGAGTCAAAAGTTTCACTTTGTCCTAATCCTAAGGATTATGAGGACACCATTGATGAAGAGGGAGATGAAGAATATCCACTTCATCTTAATCCTAAGGATTATGCGAGAACAACAAATGAAGAGGGGAATGAAGAATCTGCAGAGTCAAAATATCCACTCTATCCTAATCCTGAGGAGTATGCCAGCACCACTGATGAAAAGGGGGATGTAAAATTTCCAGAGTCAAAATATCAAATTCGTCCTAATCGTAAGGATTATGCAAGCACCACTAATGAAGAGGGGAATGATAATGTTTCAGATTCAAAACATCCACTTCATCCCAATCCTAAGGATTATGCCAGCACCACTGATGAAGAGGGGGACGAAAAAATTCCAGAGTCAAAATTTCCACTTCGTCTTAATCCTAAGGATTGTGTCAGCACCACAGATGAAGAGGGGAATGACGAATTTGCAGAATCAAAATATGCACTTCGTCCTAATCCTAAGGATTATGTCAGCACCATTGAGGAAGAGGGGAATGAAGAATTTGCAGCGTCAAAATATCCACTTCGTCCTAATCCTAAGGATTATGCCAGCACCACTGATGAAGATGGGGATGAATTTCCAAAGCTAAAATTTTCACTTCATCATAATCATAACGATTATAATTTAACCACTGATGAAGGGGGGGATTAATAATTTCCAATAAATATAGATTCAAGGCATTCACTTATTCCTAATCCGAAGGATTATGAGAGCTTCAGTGAGGAAGGGGAGGGGCAAGATGAAGAAATTCTAGTGAATACAAATTCAAAACTTCCACTTATGCCTAATCCCAAGGATTATGAGAGCACCACTGAGGAAGGGGAGGATGAAGAGTTTCTTGCAAATGATAATTTTAAAGGCACAGATCTGAATATTGCATTTTCTCCAAGTGACCATTTCAAACACAGTCATGGTGATGAAGAATTGAATCCTCCCAGGGAAGAATTTGAAAGCATGGGTCAAGATGGTGAAGAATTTATTTTGAGTCATGGTTACAAAAGTGCCGATGATTCTTGTGAAATGTTTTCTTCAACTGATGATGGTAAAGAAAATTTTCTAGGCAATGATGTTGATGAATTTCTTAACTATGTTGAGGATGATGATAGTGGGGATAATATTCCTCCTAATGGTGATGAAACTACTTTTACAAAGGATGATGGAATGATGAAGCCGTTGCAAGCAAATATTGCAATTAGGAGTAGGAGTAGAAATTTTCATATCAATCCAAAGCATTCCAGTTATACAAGGGCGAGGACAAAAGATCTCACGACAAGAAGTTCTGTTGTTCATTTGATTTCAAGTGAATGTTGTCGAAGGGATTGCTTGAAAAATATGGATTTCAACTTTGTTTTGGAGAAAAGGAAAACATATATGTCAATGAATAAAAGCATGCACAATTCATATTTAGTGGGTTGCATGCAATCTACACTAGCAGGTTATGATTATCATATTGGAAATGTATTACTTTGCAGAAAGGCGTTCAAAATATTGTATTCAATTGGTAATTGTCATTTGTCAAGAATCCAGGATAGATTGGAAAGGGATCCCACATATTATTCAGAATCACGTTATAAACAGGAGGTGGGGCCGTTTGAAAATACTGCTAAGACATGGATGAAAGACTTCTTTTCAAATCATGGAGAGTGTATGCCAAATAAAGACACTACATATTCCAGATAATTTCTCGAGACGAGAAATATTCATGTTATACAAAGATTATGCAAAAGTTGTTGAAGGAATTGGTAATTTTATTACAAATTCTTATTTTACAAGGATATGGAAAACTGAATTCAACAATGTTCGTATTCCTAAGAAGACAAGGATGGGGATTTGCAGCACATGTGCTTCTCTTAAAGAAAAAAGAGATAAATGTCAAGGGGCGGAAAGAGGTATGTGTTCAAAGCATTGTTTTTTAAAATTTGATACTTATCAACTATGAAAATATATTTATTCATATGTTTCTTTTATTTTATGTACAGTTTCGATTGTCAAAGAACTTCAAGACCATCGCAATCAGCAAACAAGTGAAAGGAAAAAGTTGTATAAACATCGAAAGAAGTGTTATGATCATCCAAATAAATATCTGGGATTGATAATTGATGGTATGGACCAAAAGAAAACACTTCTTCCACATTTTGTCCGCACGCCAAAAAAATTACGGGAGGAAAATTTCATTCAGTTTCACTTGGTTGGTTGTATGGTATTTATTGAGAAGATGTTTCCAAGAGTTTTCTTCACAACTCCAAATATTCACAATGATGCAAATCTGACCATAACTATAATCCATGATGTGGTTACTCATTGGTCTGTGATTCTTCATGAAGTTTTGTATTTACAATTAGACAACACAAGTCGTGAGAACAAAAATCAAGTTCTTTTTGGGTATCTAAACATGTTCGTTGAATTGGGGATTTTTAAAAAGATGAAGGTTGGTTTCCTTCTTTTTGGGCATACTCCTGATCATATTGATCAAATGTTCAGTCGTTTTTTAGTAACATTGAGGAGGAAAGGTGTTGGGAGCCTGCCATCATTAATTGAATGTATTAAGAAATCGTGCATTCCAGAGCCTGTTTTTCATGTTTTGGAAGAAACTATTGACATGCAAAGGTTTATTTTTGGATCGCATGGTGAGGAGAAATGCATTGAACAACTTAATGACATTAGCTTCCAGCATCAATTTCGTATCAAAAAAATTGATGGGATAACACTTATATGGGGCAAGAAGTATTCAACTGTTGAAGAATGGGACCATCATCAGGTTTAGCATTTTTGAAGTTCATTCTAGAGCGTCCAATGTTTTCATCAAAGATATTGTTATTACAGTCAGTTGCTGAACTCCATAATGCAAGAAGGTAGAAGAGAGACATAAATTATTCTGAATGTCTAGAGGAAATTAAAAGATGTATTAGAGATACATATGAGTACTTCGATGTTGCTGATTCAGTTTGGTGGGAGTCTTTTTTCAGTAATCAAAGTGATATGATTTCAAGATTAATAAATGGGGATACATTTTTGAAGACTCCTTTTTTTTGGCCACAAAATATGCCAAATGAGCATGAACATCAGGAAACACACAATGTTGAACAACAACAGCCTCAAGCTATTATTAATTCCCCACAGGTAGAGGAAAGAGAAATCTATATTGGTTCTAGAAGATCACGTGCACAACGTGAAGCCATGGAATACCTTTACAGGGGTTCTGTGCAGGATCTTAAGGAGGGTTGCATGATAGCAGTGTTAGCAGATGAAGATCCACTTCGCTATCCATTCTGGATTTCCAAGGTTATAAAGGTCATTAATGAAAATGAAGAGATTACAACTGTTGATGTACATTGGTTTGCCACAAGTACCCACCCTTTCAATGGTGTGTACAAGCCAGAGATGGTAGCGGAAAAAAGAATTGGCAGAAAGAGAAAAAAAAGGGCACAAATATAAATCGTTGCCGCACAGATGTCTTAAAATTGGAGGATGTTGACATACTTGTGTATGACTTCAATTTGACAAAGAGAGGAACTCTTCGGTTGCAGACCATAAATATTTTGAAGAAATTTCTACCAGAACAATTACTGTTGAGATGGGACTCTGCAGAATGTAGGCGTAGATCTACAAGAATTTTGAACTCTGAAATGGTGGGCATCCATGTTGACTCAGATGGAGCACTAGTTGATGAAAGAGAAGAATATGGATCATCTTCATCTGCATCGAGCCATTCATCTGAAGATGTAGATTATGATGGTGTGCCAAAACCTATGGTTGATTTTGAATAACTATCTAAGACACTTTTATGTAATTGATTTTTGCATGGTAACTTGAAATAAAATTTTTGACTTCCATCTCATTTTTCATGAAGTTATGAGACATTTCTATGTTTGTTGGATTATATGTTCTAATTATGAAGAATTCATCTCTTTAGAATATCGACAATGCAACAATGAATTAAAAAAATAATTTATGTTATATTCAATGTACCAATGTTGATATTTTAATTATAAGTAAAATAGAAAATAGAAACTAATGTTGAATTTTTAGATTATGTAGTGATATTACCATGATATTATGTATTGTTACCATTTGGTATAAGATAATTTTAAAAGTTTTAATAATTATATGCATCATTGAAAGGGAACATTTTGTTTTGATGCTTGATTTTTAGGTTTTGGTTGAAATTATATTTAAATTTGTCTTATGTTAAGATTTGAAAAAAGATAAGTTTTTATCCTTTAAAATTAAAATTACTCTTACCTGTTTCTGTTCAATGATAATTTTTTCATTTACTTGTTCATTTTTTTAAATTTTTAAGTCTTATAATTTCTCCATAATTTCATTGTTCAAGTATGTTGAACACTTAAGATTGAAAAACTTTAGATTTACAACTTGTCATTAAGGTTTTTATGTGCTACCAAATTTTATCTTTAAGGTTATGGTTGACAATAATTACAATTTTCGGGTTGTTTAGAGTCAAGATATTTTATGTTTAACAACATGGATGAAAATTGTTCGAAATGATAAGCCCTTCATACATGTATTTGTTTATCTTTAACATCATCTATAAAAAATGTTAGAAATTTACGATTTTAAAAAATGTCCTAATATGTTTTACAAGTGTCAAAATTATGACACAATTTTTTTTCTGTTATTACAGCATCAACTGGTTTTGTTTTGAGGGTTTTTTTTCAATCCTTCTATCAACAAACAATTTTTTTTTAGCATAATTTTATAAAATGTTGAAATTTGACCTTAAAAAAAAACCAAGTGCGTTCTGGAAGACACACTTTTTGTTTTTGGGGTGTTTTTTCATGTTTTTTGAGACTTTTTGGGCTAGAGTTCCCGTTTTGAGGTCAAGTTACCTATTTTATCAGTAACAGTGTTGACAATGAAATCAATAATCCAAATCATGATCAACAATGGTTGCCTTGCTCTCCCTTTAAACAAGTGAAAGCTCTCTCTCCATGGGTCCCACCCATTATAATTTCCTCCACCAAATTTCCTCTTCCTCATTCACACTGCATTGTATTCCAAAGTGATCCACTCCTCCTATCGCAACGCTGTTGACTTGGTCAAACCTGACATTGTCTTCATGCATTTTCCCCTTTTCACACTTGAGGGTGCAAAATAGAGCTACTCTGATGATCCCTTTCACATTATGAGGGATTTTATTCAGGTTTTCAATAAGCATGGGCTTCCTTACCCATTTATTTGGTTGCTAGGTGATAAAAATAAAATTTTAATATTCCATTTAGCTATGTGCTAAAATGGGAATATTACAGTCCTCCCCTCCCAAATGTTGCTTGTTCTCAAGCAACTGCAAGGATAGAACTGGAAAATCTCCACCCAAGGCATGGAGTCTGAAAGGTGTTAAGGAACATCTTCCCATATGGATCCTCCCTCCCCCAAGAAATCATCCATACAAAATGAGCTACCTCCCAACATGGCAACTCCTGAAAATCATCTTCCACCTTTGGCTCCTGCAATATAGGTGGGCTGGAAATCTGATCTTGGTAGAAAAAATAGCCTACCCCATGCTTTCCTCCTCTCCACTTAGGATAAGTGCAGAGTATATGATGATCTTGGGCTGCAATAATGTTTCCCTCAGGTGGCAGGATGAAGTTTGGACCTCCAAGGATCTCTCCTCCAAGTTATGAAACATGTTGTCCCAAACCATCTCATATGTGATGAGTTGGAAGTCATCATCACATGGCATCCAATCAATCATATGGATCACCTCAAATGGAAACAAATGTTCTGCTGTAGTGGCCACATACTCTCTCATGCTCCCATTAGAACATGCAATGCAAATAATGTGAGAGATTTCTCCCCCAAGGGACACATCCACACAATGTACCATTCCCCCAATCATGCTCCCAACAAGTATAAAAACAAAAACAACATAAGGAACCATAATGAGAACCATGCTTGCTGTCATGTGTAGCAAGGGAGAAGGACAATGGTCCCTCAATTGTAACCAACGCAGTTTGACCCTCAACTGCAAAAGAGTGTGATAAAAAGTGTGGCTTCTCAACACTTGTTTGTTGTTCCACTCTCCTCATATGTATGGAGAAAGTGAATGATGTATGGTGCAAGGTGAGCATGTCCTCCAAAATAAATTTCCTCCACAAGTCCTCCTAGGGAGTGGTCACCAATATTTCTCATGGCCTCAAGTAGACCATGGGGTCTAGAAAAAATAATGCTCCTCCTTGGAGCAACATCCTATACATGTATGGTTAAGGGATGCATATAAACATTACACAAATCATTATGCAAATAAACAATACCCTTACCATAAGTCTTGCTCATGCAAATGGAGTGGCCCAAAGATGAGTCTCCTCTCATCCTCAAAGAGAAAAGAGCTGGTTGTGCTGGCTAATCCAAAGAGTTATGTATTTCCTCCATTTTCACATCATCCTTGCATCTCCTCATATGCTGATCATACAATAACATGCAAGTGAAATGATCTTGGGAATACTCCATCAACAACCGAGAGCTCCAACATGGATCTATCCTCCATAGTGATAGCGCTGATGATTCCTTATGAAGGACATATATCATATGGTTATATTCTCCTTTAACATCTCCCATGCCAAAGATGTAAGTTGGAAGGCTGCTATCCTTCCCCTGCTGCTTCTGCCACAGTGCAAAATCTGAAATGAGAGTGGGTACAAATGATGTTGGGAGAATGTCTCTCTCCTCCCTAAGTCTACCCAAGACTCTCAGCACTGTAAAGTTTCCCCCCAAGGTCTCCACTCCTCTGAAACCAATGAATGGTGCCTAAAAATGTGAAGCGCCTCACATAATCTGTTGATCTGGTGGTCTCCTTGGTGAAATTTCTCCATGCAATGAGACATCATCATCAAGAGTAAACTGCATGCATGAATGGACAAACTTGTCCCTTCTCTCACTGCGCAATCCAATCTCCCTCTTAGGTGCATCAACCTCATGACATAGATAGGGATGTGTGCTCCTCATCACATGATGCTAATAATCCTCCCTATCTCTCCCTGGTATCTCCATAGTTCCATACCTTATCGTCAATGGCACATGAAGAACATGAGTTGTGCCTTGATCTCCATATATGAGATCCTGGGGAATTCATTGCAATGATACAAGAATCCCTCTAGTTGGAGCAAGAGCTCCTCCTTCCTCTGCATGAGGTGCTAGATCAAATCTAGATCTAACAACACTGTTGCCCTTAGCTTCCTCAGCATGAATGGGAAACCTTCCAATAATGTTGTTGCAAATATGGAATTTCTCCCAAGGTGGAAGTAATTCCTGATCATAAAAGGCCAAGGAGCATCCACTTTGCACCATGATAGTGCCATCTCCTACTCCTAACACATCATACAAGAAATGAGAGCAAATCTGCGCTTGCTTTCCAAAGAACAACCCCAGCAACACAAGTTTTTGTTGCTTCCTTATGCTCTCATCATACAAGACATGTGATGAAGACATAGTGAATGATATGGATATTGCATCATCACTATGCATCCATACTCTTTGCTGATCCATGATGCCAGCATCCTGCCACATCTTCTCCATCTTCATACCCTTGGAAAGAGTGTATGTCAAGTGATAGCCAAACTCATTCAAGAGTAACCAGCGCAGCCAAGCCTCTTGTTGCCTGGTATCATAAATTTGCAAGTATCTTACCAAATTCTTGCTCACCATCCACATCTGCTCAATCAATTGTGGATGTCTCCTTCCACCCTTCATCTTGGTACTCCTCCCATGAGGGCTACCATCATCCCAAATCAGATTTCTGCATTTCATGGGATATTGAAATTCCCCATGGGTAGATAAAGGAGGTCTTATGTTGATCTTCTAGTTCAATATGTATTTGATTACAAAAATGATTTCCATAAAGGAAAATATAGTACTTCTGACACAAGCCTCATGAATTTAATCGATGAAAGGGTTTTGATAATTTTCCTTTGGTAAATCCAAATTGAGATACCTATAACCCAAAAAAACCCTAATTATCCCTTATTTCTTAGTGACTAGAATAGGATTGTAAACCCATTATGTCAAGGGTATGATATAGATAAAGTAACATATAAATTTTTTTGGACCTCTACTTTGATAGAAGCTTCTTTACGAGGTGTTAGTTCCAGTCTTCGCAGCCTGTCACCAGAGATCAACATGAGCTCTTACTATGTCTAGTTTTGTTAGATGTTTTGCACATGATGTTCAGCACAAAACATGTCACAAGTGTGTCCATCAGAAGAAGTTCAGAAAAATATTTCCAACGGTATATCACACTCCCATAACCGGCTCCCGGATTAGAAGATATGATCGAAATGAATGAGTGATTCTTGGTTATGCATGTTTTGAGGTCAGTTGCTGCACACAATGACAAGTTTAGTAAAAAATCAGTTTTTGAAATAATGGTAAGGAATTTTTTAAAAGTGAAATACTTTTTTGTTCATCACATACCAAATAACAAAAACCTCCTTCAGTTTATGCACATGTGCTACTATGTGGGAGATATACAGTGATATTTGGAGCCTACATTAAAACAAAGCAAAATTTTCATATTTTTTACTGTTTTAGTCATTTTAGTGCGGAGCCATTTTACAACAGATGGAAAGTAATTTTGAAAAACCCAAGGAGGGTTTTGTTAAAAAAAAGCCATATAACACAAAACTCTTTCCGTTTGTTCACAGGTGTCACGAATTTGGATATGTGACTAGATCTTTACAGCTCATTTTCACAGATTTAAATTTTTAAAGATTTTCTGTTTTAGAGATGATTTTGTGGAACAGATTGCGAGCAACTGGAAACGAATTTTCCAAATTTGAGAGAGGTTTTTCTTCAACATGACCTTATATACAAAAAAATATTTCAGTTTTGTAACAGGGGCCACGGTTTAGGAGATAAAATTTCATCTTAAACACCTATTTTCAGAAATTCGGCCCAAGTTTAATGTAACTGATTCTATTTTTAAAAAAATGGTTGAGCTCAATTCCCTTAGTACAAGGATGAGAAAATGTATATATTTTATGAATTTCATAGTGTAGGGGTTGGATTTTGGTAGAGTGTTGGAAACTTGGGATTGATTTGAGTTCATTGTACATTTCATCTCTGCATTTTGGCAAAGGAATAGACCAGGGTTTGCAGCACTCTTTGGGATCCATGTGGCTCTATGTTTTGATGGTGTGTTTCTCTTTGTGATTGTAAGCTTACTAATGTTTCATGTGTATCATCATCCTTCTTATTTCTTCTCAAGTTAAACAAACAAGTAATAAAGGTGGAATTCATTAGATCTGCAATGCTCTACCTTGAGTTTTGTTTAATTTTCTATGTTTTCAACTGTCTGAAGAGGATTATTGAAGGCCTCTTGCCCTCTTCAAATTCTCACCGGTCTGAGCTATCCATTTCATTCAAATTTGAAGCATCAAAAAAATTTCCTTTCTTGCCCCATTCAGCTCTCTACAAAACTGATCATTTCCCAGACCCAAAATATGCCCTTCCCTTTGATCCAAAAAACACCTTCCAAAATCAAATCAAACTCCTTTACGTATATACCTAGCCTAAAATCAGCCTTTATTTCAAGTCATCTCAAACCTCACTGATTATTTTTGCTGAGATTGACGAGGAGAGAGCCCTCTCCCGATCTGGTAGGGCTAGCTACCAGATTAAGCGTGGTTTGATGTTACCCTAGACTCTGCCTTCCTTCAGCCTGAGGTAGATTTAGGCAATAACATAGTGGTGACCATACTGGGGAAGAAAATTTTGTTGTTTGCTTTATAAACTACAGACAGAGCCTAAAGTTAGCCAGGTAGCCTTTGAAACGCTCTTGCTTTGTATTAGCGAAAGTAGATAAATGCTGCTTCAGTCAATCTCCGGTCTAGTTTATGAACTGAACATCTGGTTTCCTCAGTAAGATCTAATCGAGTTCAAATCTGATTGTTGATGGTGGACAGCAGTCAGACACATATGAAAGCTAAAAAATTCACCTGGCAACTCCAACTCAATCTAGAGATTCCAGTGCTCACTGATCCATTCATGCACTAAAATAAAATGGTAGGGTATGTGGCAAACCCTGCGCTTTGTGAAGTTTTAAAAGAAGTTAGAGAACAGTTAGTGGATTTTGAAATTGATGAAGTATTTTCATTGTCGTTCTTCAATTTTTGAGATCTCCAAAGTTTCCTCCTAAAGATAAAACCGGTTTCTTTGAGTTAGTTGTTGAAAAATTTGAGAAGGAGATTCAATATTTAAATGATCAGATCCAATCATATGAATTCCGAGATCCCAAAAATTTCTTGGAAACTCTCATTCCTTCAAAACAAGAAACAATAGAGCTGCCCGTGGATGTTTGCATTGACAGTTTGCAGCTTAAATCATGTATTGTGGAGTTGGGGCAGCAAAAAAAGTCTGGTTTTTACGATCCTATTGCAACATACATGGAATTTTTTTTCAGTTTGAATGATAGATCAAATTGTCTTTTACATAACCAGACTCGTTATGTGCATGTATGGCTATCAGCATTTACATTTGTGTCCTGGTTGAAGCACTTTCAAGCAGCATCCTTGTCACAGTTACTTGATTGGTTGATATGGCATTATAACGTTACTTGATCTATTGGTTTTGCAGCAAAGTAGGGTAGATTTGTAAATAAATAAGTTGCCAAAGGCAACATTTCAGTTTCCGATATTTGTTTATGTATAGGTTGCAGTATGTATATGTTTTTGGATTGGTATGAGTTGTTTTGGATTTGCAGTTGTCTAACCATCCATGCCCAATGGATGAGGAACTTGGTCTACGGTTTTCTTGACACCTTCAAGGAGTTGCCATCCCCAATGGAGCCGATGTTAGTTCCAGTCTTTGCAACCTGTCACCAGAGATCAACATGAGCTCTTACTATGCCTGGTTTTGTTAGATGTTTTGCACATGATGTTCAGCACAAAACATGTCACAAGTGTGTCCATCAGAAGAAGCTCAGAAAAATATTTCCAACGGTATATCACACTCCCATAACCGGCTCCCGGATTAGAAGATATAATCGAAATGAATGAGTGATTCTTGGTTATGCATGTTTTGAGGTCAGTTGCTGCACACAATGACAAGTTTAGTAAAAAATCAGTTTGTGAAATAATGATAAGGAAGTTTTCAAAAGTGAAAGAGGTTTTTGTTCATCACATACCAAATAACAAAAACCTCCTTTAGTTTATGCACAGGTGCTACTATGTGGGAGATATACAGTGATATTTGGAGCCTACATTAAAACAAAGCAAAATTTTCATATTTTTTACTGTTTTAGTCATTTTAGTGCGGAGCCATTTTAAAACAGATGGAAAGTAATTTTGCAAAACCCAAGGAGGGTTTTGTTAAAAAAAAGCCATCTAACAAAAAAATCTTTAATTTTTTTCACAGGTGTCACGAATTGGGATATGTGACTAGATCTTTATAGCTCATTTTCACAGATTTAAATTTTTAATGATTTTTTGTTTTAGAGATGATTTTGTGGAACAGATTGGGAGCAACTGGAAACGAATTTTCCAAATTTGAGAGAGGTTTTTCTCCACAATGACCTTATATACAAAAAAATCTTTCATGTTTGTAACAAGTGCCATGGTTTAGGAGATACAAGTTCATCTTCAACACCTATTTTCAAAAATTCGGCCCAAGTTTAATGTAGCTGATTCTATTTTTAAGAAAATGGTTGAGCTCAATTCCCTTAGTAAAAGGATGAGAAAATGTATATATTTTATGAATTTCATAGTGTAGGGGTTGGATTTTGGCAGAGGGTTGGACACTTGGGATTGCTTTGAGCTTCATTGTACATTTCATCTCTGCATTTTAGCAAAGGAATAGACCAGGGTTTGCAGCACTCTTTGGGATCCATGTGGCTCTATGTTTTGATGGTGTGTTTCTCTCTGTGATTGTAAGCTTACTAATGTTTCATGTGTATCATAATCCTTCTTATTTCTTCTCAAGTTAAACAAACAAGTAATAAAGGTGGAATTCATTAGATCTGCAGTGCTCTACCTTGAGTTTTGTTTAATTTTCTATGTTTTCAACTGTCTGAAGAGGATTCTTGAAGGCCTCTTGCCCTCTTCAACTTCTCACCGGTCTGAGCTATCCATTTCATTCAAATTTTAAGTGTTAAAACAATTGCCTTTCTTGCCCCATTCAGATCTCTACAAAACTGATCATTTCCCAGACCCAAAATCTGCCCTTCCCTTTGATCCAAAAAACAACTTCCAAAATCAAATAAAACTCCTTTACGTATACACCTAGCCTAAAATCAGCCTTTATTTCAAGTCATCTCAAACCTCACTGATTATTTTTGCTGAGATTGACGAGGAGAGAGGCCTCTCCCGATCTGGTAGGCTAGCTACCAGATTAAGCGTGGTTTGATGTTACCCTAGACTCTGCCTTCCTTCAGCCTGAGGTAGATTTAGGCAATAACACGAGGGTTCATTGGATTGATCCTTTGCCTAATTGTATTATCTTTTTCATACACATTAATTTCTAGTTCAATAATACGAGGGTCAATTCTAGGAATTTATTTCTAAGACCAAGAAAAAAAATTGTGAAATTAGTTGAAAAGTTTAGTGTAAATTTAAATTTATCTAAGAGTAAAATCCACACCAATCATGATGTTTTCCATGATTCCTAGTTTCATAGAAGTGTTGATGGGTATAGTCTTGGATCTATTCACCAAATTTCCCTATGAGAAAACATTGAGTAACAAGATGGGGGGTTGGGATCACTC
This sequence comes from Pinus albicaulis, assembly GCA_034641835.2. NCBI lineage: Eukaryota > Viridiplantae > Streptophyta > Pinopsida > Pinales > Pinaceae > Pinus > Pinus albicaulis. The sequence continues at coordinate 1,224,199,547 of CM076584.1, read as the reverse complement.
AATAGAGCTAGAGGAAGCTAAGATTTTAGGTGACTCATCCAACAATTATAGCTGAGAAGACAATGATGAGGTATGATGATGTTCCTCCCATGAACGATTAATAATCAATATAACCTCCATAATAGATTTATTAGTAGGAAGATAATTGTAAAGGAAGTCATGATAAAGTGGATGGTCAATAGCCCATATGGGAAAATGATAATCATTGAGATATTCACCATAGGCTTCACCTAACCCAAAATAATTTGATGTCGACATGATCGTTTTATAAAAATTTCAGCTAGACTTAAAGGATTTTTTAACCATATGAATCTACATCCCAAGGAGAGGGAACCACTCGAGGGTTAGGTGACTAATGAGACCCATTAGCAATGGAATAGATCATATCCATGTGAGTGATAATAGTTGATGGAATATTTTTCAAAGGAATAGGGAAATTACCTATAAGTGATGGGATTTTAAATAATCCTGCAATGAAATTTTTATAAGTTGGAGGGTTAACTCAAGAAAAAGGCATGGTGTTTCCCATAATGGTAATTTTGGTTTTCGACATATGATATTAAAGTTGATAAATAGTAACAATATCGCCTTCATGGGGAAAGTAAAGAACATGGAATATAGGTGACATGATGACATTCATAACATATAACTGAATACATCCAATAAGAAAATTATGGTCAAGTGGGGTGTAAAAATATTCTACATCAATGGTAATGATTTCCGCCCTATCTAGATGGAAAATTCTAGAAGAAATACCCAAGGTAAAATGGTATGACCATTCAAGGCTTAAATGTTAGTACTTGATTCAATGAGTGCTATGGAACCAAGGGATTTTAAGCATGAAAAGGCCATGATACAAGTGGAGGATCCATCATCCACAAGAGTGTGACACATATATTTGTTATGAATAGGTATTGAGGTCTAAAAAGAAACCTAGTGAGATAACTTAAAACAACTTGTACTAACATAAAATGTGATCAAGTTTGACTGTAAGGGATCAAACCCTCTGATAGTGGTAATAAGGCTTTGTGTTGCATAAGACTACTTTACAAAAATGATTCTGATCTTGGGGGAGCAAAAATTGAAATGGCTGGGTAAATAGCATGGGTGAATGAATACCATGGGTGGATGTCACTTGCAATACCATGGGTAAATTCCATGGGTGGATAAATACCATGGGAGGATGAATACCATGGGTGGATGCCACTTATAATACCATGGGTAAATTCCCTGGGTAGATAAATACCATGGGTGGATGAATACCATGGATGGATGCCACTTACAATACCTTGGGTAAATTCCATGGGTGGATAAATACCATGGGTGGATGAATACCATGAGTAGATTATGTTAGTGTCCAATATTCAGTAATCAATATATACTTTTTCAAATTTGTCTAGCAGTGGTCATAGGTCAAAATTTTATATTTCCAAGTCAGTTTTCAAATAAAATTTTGATCCCTCGATATGTCTAGGTTTTAAAATCTTCTCGCTTTAATTTTTTCATGGTTATTGTAATTTCATGAGTCATGTATTCATTTTCACTAGGTTAAGTCGTCATGTTTTCACCTAGGTCAATGTCTATGTGTCCTTCATTTCGCCATCATAAAGGTCCAAAATCTGTCATAAAAAGGGAAAAAAAGAAGAGTTATTCACTTCCATCATAGAAAGCAATCTTTAAAAGGGAGTTAGCTTAGGTAGGTGAATAAAAAGAGAAAATTTTTCTTTTTTCAAAAGCTTTTTTCATTGACAAAATATTCAAAAAGAAAATTATTCTTCAAAGGGTCATGTTTTTCACTAAATGAAAAAAAAAATGTTTTTTTGATGTTATAAAAAGGTAAAAAGTGATTTATTTCACTCATTTTACCTCCTCTTGCTCGATAAAGTGCATGGCTCACCTTCAGAATACCTTACCATTGCCAAAGGTGGAAGAAAACTGGAAAGAATTGTAAAAAAATCCAATCTGCTATGCTTCTAGAGGCTCTTTGATGCTTCTGAAACGGCTACATGAGGTTTCTGAGGTCTGCATGATGTTTCTAAGGTCAACATGACACTTCTGAGTAGTGGCGTGACACTTTTGGGCAACGCTACTTTTTTTCAAAAGAGTGCTACGCTTTTGGATTTTGGCTTCTAAATCAACTTCTCAAGCTTCAAAAGCACTGTGAAAACATCCTATGGCCTCCTACATAGTACGTGGACTCTTCCAAAGTCTTCTTCAATTCAATTCCTAAGTATATGAGTGCTCTTTATCATTAGGTTTTTTCTCTCCTCCATTCTAGGGTTTCTCCTTCCTTGATTGGTTTAGGTCATTGGAGACACTTTTCCCACCATCTAAACCTTCACTCATCCTTCACAAACCCTTCAAAAACCCTACCCCAACACCCCCTACCACTCACAGTTCCCTCTACCCTTGATGCTGAATGTTATGTTACTCATATTTCACATATATGCTTCTTTATGCTAAGTCTTATCAGTTTATTGACAAAAATCATGCCTTCCATGCTCTGTTTATCATAAGATTTTCATGAAATTGTTTCTTCACTTCTGATGAATGAATTCAATTTATTTCTCGTTCTCTCTCCCTACCAGTTCACTCTATAAAAATTGAAAAATTAATCATGCTTCTTAGCTTACCTACTTGGCCTCACCCTTACCTCTACAACTAAACCTTTGATTTCTGATCAAAAGCTTAGATCTAGTTTCCTAACTATCATTCCTATCCATCAAAACTACAAACAAACAAAAAACCATAAACTAATGAGAATCATAACTAGGCTAAAAAATTATATCCATTCATCCTTTTGGTTGCAAAGTGACATTGAGAGAGCCCTCTCCAGTATTGTTAGGGCTAGCTACCTGACCTAAAGGTTAGTGTGTGGTTACCTTCCTTCAGCTCCATTCTCAGCCTTGGGAAGAAGGGGGGAGTGATAAAAGATTCCAATTTCTATTCAGATCATTCCTCCCTCCATAAGAGGCAATGGTACCCATTGCGTGAAGTTCCCTCCTGAGAACCCTTTGTTGAATATGAAGAACCACTGAAGAGAAGGTTTTTGTGTGGTTAACCCATAACCGTGATGAATAAATATCCGAGGATAGAGATACCATGTAATGCTTGTGACCAACTTTGATACTGTTGATGTGTGGCCTATCAAATGGACTTTGATGAAATGTGGGTTTGTGCATGACCCATAACCATGAAAAACGAAGATACAATGATATAGATACCATTTAATGCTTGTGACCAACTATGATACTAATGGTGTGTGGCCTAGAAAATTCCCCCCAAGATTCGGATAAGAAACCTCCAAAGCAAAGATGGCACAAGGAATTTAGGCTAAATCCTAAACAATATTGTAACATTGGGAAGCCCTAACATTAGGGTTGTGTGTCAAATTACGAATAACACCCTTATATGGGTGAAATATTGACTTAAAAACTTATCTAGTGTGAAATTTCCATTGAATGGAGTTTGGATGATCATCCTCCAAAGAGTTTGAAGAACCCAAACGATGGGAGGTGGTGATATGCGCAGTCAGGTTCTCTTCTAGCTTTTCTTCAAATTTGGGTATATCATATGGTAATTTATCAAGAATTGGAGGCCACTAAGGATCGTGGAATTTGGGGTCATTTGTCAATATGTCCAAATATGATAAATCAAGGGATGTTACAAATGGAAGATGATGTTTTTTGAGTGGTCCTAAAGGTAAATATGGATCCCCAAATAGACCTTGTGGGCCCCCCATACATAGTTTATAGAAAACACATATTGACCAAATGGATTTCTAGACGTAAGGTATTGAACCTCTAGACTATTTATTGTGGCAAAAGGATTATTTACCCTAGGGGAAAAGGAACTCCCAAAAATGTGGATGCTAATGGGATGATACTTGGCACTAAAAGCATGACCTCTCGGTGTAACAACACCATCGTAAGTGGGAAAAATCATGGGGGTTCTAGTAACAGAATGGAAATTCCCCCTAGGTAATTTAACAAATCCAAAGGCATTAAAACCTCTATAGAAGGGCATTCCCCCTATTGGGCGTAACCTAACTTGGCCTAGATTTTGGCTAAGACTCTGCATTTTGTGGAGCGGAGTGTGCAATGGAGCATGCGACAGAGCGTGAAGTGGACTGTAGAGTAGATCATTTTAAATATACCACGCGATATCATAGGGGATTCGGGGTGGGTCGAAGCCCCTCCTTTTTGTAAAGTGCATAATTTTGTAAAGGGTTTTGGGCTATAGTTGCTTGTTTTGGGGAGCCCATGGTACTTAGACCATGATATTGTAATTATGTAGCCCTACGATGTAGTAATATATAAAGAGTTTAAATTTTATGTTTAGAAATAATGACATGTAGTATGGAAAAGTCTTTGTAATCTATATTTTATAGAGAAGGGAAGGCTCTGCAACTGAGTGCACAGGAGCTTGGGAAGAGTCTGCAGCTTAGTGCGCAGACAACCTAAAACTTAGTGCGCAGGTCGAGATTATTTTTATTCATAGATTCATCATAATAAAGAAAAAAAATTATGGATGATATTATGGTGCTCTTGTGTTTTGACTATGTATATTTTATTATTATGTATTGTTGCAAAGTAGTTATCGAAGTTTAATGTTATAAAAATGTAGTAATGGTTTATGGGTTTATATGGAATGTTTATGTGATTAATTTGATGTGGTGAAGTGATTTATAAGTTGTAAGCATAAGATATTAGAAAAATACCACATATCCCAGCCCCTCAAGGCTGCAGAAACCTGGTTCTTGCATCCACCCATAGTCACTTCGGGTGAGACTACAATATGCTTGCAGGTCATTGCTGAAAGGGCCAATGATCAGGGGTTTTTTTGCTGCATAGTATAGTCTAAACCTAGGTCAACCCAAATGAAGCCAACAAATTATTTCATTGTCGGGACTGGGATCTGTTAGAGGGATATGTGGATGTGGCACTCGTCGAAGAAGGAAATTCAATATTGGATAGGCCTGAAATAACGAGAGTTTGCAGATCATGAAAACATAAATCCTCATCTGACATCCAAATCACGGTTACAAAAGTATATCTTTACAGATATATATGGAATTTTCTTCACGTATTTTTTTTTGAGATGTACGAGTGGATATCAAGGTTTACTAAAAATAAGAATTGTTTTAAGGGTAATGAACCTATGGTGTGGACTCTTGAATTGTTACAGCGACTCAAGAGCACTGACAATAGGATTTCAAAGGTTGCTGATTTTTGTATTGATAAAATATTAGGAGAATTCATTACTAAGTTAATAGTAGACTTGACTGTGTCCTATAGCTAAATGGAACGACGATTCTTAAAAGGACCATGAGGTAAGTAATTAAAGTATTTTAAATTTGGATTAAGATGCTTCTTTATGAAAAGGAAGTTTTACGGATGCAATCATATTTCTATTTTACTTATGCTTTGAAGAAGAGAAAGTAAATATGAGTAGGAGATCGACATAATGCGAAGTGGAAAGAGATATAGAGTAGATACCAGAAATATATTTCGAGGACAAGACTCAAAGACCTTTGTAGAGACTGATTATAGTCCTCTTCTAAGTGAATCTAAATCTGAAACAGAAGAAATCCACCCTGATAATCCCCAGGTAACTTTGCAGTATTCCCCCCTCCCAGCCTAAGAGTTTTCCAAAGACAAAATCTAGTAATAGCGAAGGTGCTTGTGGTTTTCCTGCTCCCCCTACTCCTCCTATGCCCCATCCCCCTCGCCCTCCCCCTGCCACCCCAAGAAGATGTATGGCTGATGATATTAAGCTACCTCTTTTCAGAGGAAATGGATTAGAGGATTCAGAATAATTTTTGTTTTTATGCGAAGTTGTATGGACCGCGAAGCAGATCAAGAATGAAAATATAGGGCACAACACATTACAACGCTGAGAGATAGAGCATTTACATGGTATTTAAAGTATTCAACTAATCAAAATAGAACATTTTCAGATATTAAAATAACATTGGTAGGTGAATTTAAGAAGCCGAAGTCTTAGTTGCAGTGCATCACCGAGTTGAAAGAAACAAAGTAGAAACCTACTAAGTTTGTTTGGGATTTAGACCATATATTTAAGCTATTATTGCATCAGGTAAGCTTCGACATAGCTTTGCAACAACATAAAGAATGGTTTATAGTTGCGCTGCTACCACATATCAAATTTCCATTAATGCAACAAAAGATAGGAACTCAAGCCGAAGCTCTGGAGATTGCGATGAAAATGGAAGATTCGCCTATATGAGATATCAATGAATGTATGCAACATATTCAAAATCAGTTGGAAAAACTCACCCTATAGATACAAGACATCAAGAAAAATAAGGAAGTTAGAGAAGAAGTGTGGTGTACGAAGTGCAAATCATAGGGCCATTCTAAGGAACAATGCCCTATCTTCGGGGATTACATGGCCAATGGAGCTCTTAATCCTTTGAATGTAGGATCTAGACTATGGTGTGAGATATGTAAGGCTAGAGACCAACACCGTTTAGAAGATTTTTACTTGTTACATAAATATGCACAAACACCAAGGAATCTATATTGCAATTTATCTAAATCAATAGGACACGATGAGAATAATTTTCAGGCTTAAGACCTAATGATGGAGTGCAATGCTAACACTTATAGAATGCAAGTAGAAGAGCATGAACATGAGGATAATGGACAATGTGGTGGTCTAGGAGGTTACCAAGGAAGAGGTCGAGGTGGTGGAGCTGTTCAAGGACGTGGGAAAATCATTTGCTATAACTGCGACCAACTAGTTCATTTTCCAAGAGACCGCGAGAACCCCAATACGACATGTAAGTATTGTGAATCATTTGAAGATGTAATTGAAGAATGTCCTGTACTTATCACAAATATGCAAGAAAAGATGAACTAGCAGCTGAAATAGAATATTTAGATGATGATTGTTGAAAGGAGAACCAAAAAACCTCGAGTTAATATTGTCACCAGAGGTGGAGCTGCGACTGGTAGTGATAAGGTGGAGGAAAAAAAGGAATATAAAGGTGCATGGGTTAGAATGAATGCTGAGAAAGCTCATATTTATGATATTCAAAAAGAGAAAGAAATAATTATCGAATCAAAGCACAATTTTATGGATGCTGGAGCTTAGACCTCTAATGAACATGCAAATCTTGATCATAGAAGTAACTGTGACGTATCATCAACATTGATGCAAAACAGAGCTCTGACACAAGACCAGGATGTGGCAAGACAAATAATTATTTTAAGGTCTTTTCAACAAACTTGTATGAAATTGTTAAGGGATCAAAAGTTTGTAGAAGGGATGCAGGAGTTGATAGATTCCCGTGCATCAAAAGAACTACGAAGTGAGATGCATGCAGTAAATAATTTACATTGATAGAAGAGAAATGGAAGAGAGATGAGGCTTAGTGCGCAGATTGGAGAATATGAGATGGATCAAGTTATTCTAGATCTAGGATCTGATGCTAAAGTATTGCCGAAGAAAACATGGGAATTAATGGATAAGCCAAAGCTACAGTGGTCACCTATTCAGTTAAGGATGGAAAATCAAAAAAATATCTTTCCTATGGGAAGACTACCAGGCATCATAATGGATATTTAAGGAGTTCACAGTAGTGTTGATTTTGAGGTAATAGAGATTGTCGATGACAGTAACCCGTACCTTGAATTGCTTGTAATTGATTGGGAATTTGACAATATGGCCATAATTAATTTGAAGAAGAGACATATGATATGTGAAGGAAACAATATGAGAGTGATTATTCCCTTGGATCCATAGGAAGGAGCAAGATACACAGAACCAACCACAGAAGAACAATGCGTAGCAGACATAGACAACATTTATCAAATGACAAAGAAGGAACAAGATTGGGTTAACCCTACTGCAGAAGTCAAGTTGAGTTGGGATAATGGCAATTATTGTACCTCATATTTAGAAGAAGAGCTGGAAAACTGGCAGAATAGGTTGCATGAAGTATCTACAAGGCATTGTTTAAGAATTACTAAATCAATTTGTTGTGTGATGTCTGATGTATGTCACCTACCTTCTTATGATGGGATAGGAAATGTGAATACTTTTCTTAATAATTATGAAGAAAAATTTCTAGAAAATCAAAGGTTGTTAGCCTTGGATATAGCTCTGAAAGCTACTCCTACTAGATGGTTGAATGCACACAAGGAGAAGATAGATGGAATTCATTAGATCTGCAGTGCTCTACCTTGATTTTTGTTTAATTTTCTATTTTTTCAACTGTCTGAAGAGGATTCTTGAAGGCCTCTTGCCCTCTTCAACTTCTCACCGGTCTGAGCTATCCATTTCATTCAAATTTTAAGTGTTAAAACAATTGCCTTTCTTGCCCCATTCAGATCTCTACAAAACTGATCATTTCCCAGACCCAAAATCTGCCCTTCCCTTTGATCCAAAAAACAACTTCCAAAATCAAATCAAACTCCTTTACGTATATACCTAGCCTAAAATCAGCCTTTATTTCAAGTCATCTCAAACCTCACTGATTATTTTTGTTGAGATTGACGAGGAGAGAGGCCTCTCCCGATCTGGTAGGCTAGCTACCAGATTAAGCGTGGTTTGATGTTACCCTAGACTCTGCCTTCCTTCAGCCTGAGGTAGATTTAGGCAATAACACGAGGGTTCATTGGATTGATCCTTTGCCTAATTGTATTATCTTTTTCATACACCTTAATTTCTAGTTCAATAATACGAGGGTCAATTCTAGGAATTTATTTCTAAGACCAAGAAAAAAAATTGTGAAATTAGTTGAAAAGTTTAGTGTAAATTTAAATTTATCTAAGAGTACAATCCACACCAATCATGATGTTTTCCATGATTCCTAGTTTCATAGAAGTGTTGATGGGTATAGTCTTGGATCTATTCACCAAATTTCCCTATGAGAAAACATTGAGTAACAAGATGGGGGGTTGGGATCACTCAATAGAGCTAGAGGAAGCTAAGATTTTAGGTGACTCATCCAACAATTATAGCTGAGAAGACAATGATGAGGTATGATGATGTTCCTCCCATGAACGATTAATAATCAATATAACCTCCATAATAGATTTATTAGTAGGAAGATAATTGTAAAGGAAGTCATGATAAAGTGGATGGTCAATAGCCCATATGGGAAAATGATAATCATTGAGATATTCACCATAGGCTTCACCTAACCCAAAATAATTTGATGTCGACATGATCGTTTTATAAAAATTTCAGCTAGACTTAAAGGAATTTTTTAACCATATGAATCTACATCCCAAGGAGAGGGAACCACTCGAGGGTTAGGTGACTAATGAGACCCATTAGCAATGGAATAGATCATATCCATGTGAGTGATAATAGTTGATGGAATATTTTTCAAAGGAATAGGGAAATTACCTATAAGTGATGGGATTTTAAATAATCCTGCAATGAAATTTTTATAAGTTGGAGGGTTAACTCAAGAAAAAGGCATGGTGTTTCCCATAATGGTAATTTTGGTTTTCGACATATGATATTAAAGTTGATAAATAGTAACAATATCGCCTTCATGGGGAAAGTAAAGAACATGGAATATATGTGACATGATGACATTCATAACATCTAACTGAATACATCCAATAAGAAAATTATGGTCAAGTGGGGTGTAAAAATATTCTACATCAATGGTAATGATTTCCGCCCTATCTAGATGGAAAATTCTAGAAGAAATACCCAAGGTAAAATGGTATGACCATTCAAGGCTTAAATGTTAGTACTTGATTCAATGAGTGCTATGGAACCAAGGGATTTTAAGCATGAAAAGGCCATGATACAAGTGGAGGATCCATCATCCACAAGAGTGTGACACATATATTTGTTATGAATAGGTATTGAGGTCTAAAAAGAAACCTAGTGAGATAACTTAAAACAACTTGTACTAACATAAAATGTGATCAAGTTTGACTGTAAGGGATCAAACCCTCTGATAGTGGTAATAAGGCTTTGTGTTGCATAAGACTACTTTACACACACACACACACACATATTTTATTTATTTTTATTAAAACAAAGAATAAATGTAAAGACTACATTGTAGTGGAAAATATTTCCTTTTACAAAATGCAACTTGTTACTTATAGAATTTTTTAGTTAAAATACCACAGGTAAATTCCATGGCTGGGTAAATAGCATGGGTGAATGAATACCATGGGTGGATGTCACTTGCAATACCATGGGTAAATTCCATGGGTGGATAAATACCATGGGAGGATGAATACCATGGGTGGATGCCACTTATAATACCATGGGTAAATTCCCTGGGTAGATAAATACCATGGGTGGATGAATACCATGGATGGATGCCACTTACAATACCTTGGGTAAATTCCATGGGTGGATAAATACCATGGGTGGATGAATACCATGAGTAGATTATGTTAGTGTCCAATATTCAGTAATCAATATATACTTTTTCAAATTTGTCTAGCAGTGGTCATAGGTCAAAATTTTATATTTCCAAGTCAGTTTTCAAATAAAATTTTGACCCCTCGATATGTCTAGGTTTTAAAATCTTCTCGCTTTAATTTTTTCATGGTTATTGTAATTTCATGAGTCATGTATTCATTTTCACTAGGTTAAGTCGTCATGTTTTCACCTAGGTCAATGTCTATGTGTCCTTCATTTCGCCATCATAAAGGTCCAAAATCTGTCATAAAAAGGGAAAAAAAGAAGAGTTATTCACTTCCATCATAGAAAGCAATCTTTAAAAGGGAGTTAGCTTAGGTAGGTGAATAAAAAGAGAAAATTTTTCTTTTTTCAAAAGCTTTTTTCATTGACAAAATATTCAAAAAGAAAATTATTCTTCAAAGGGTCATGTTTTTCACTAAATGAAAGAAAAAATGTTTTTTTGATGTTATAAAAAGGTAAAAAGTGATTTATTTCACTCATTTTACCTCCTCTTGCTCGATAAAGTGCATGGCTCACCTTCAGAATACCTTACCATTGCCAAAGGTGGAAGAAAACTGGAAAGAATTGTAAAAAAATCCAATCTGCTATGCTTCTAGAGGCTCTTTGATGCTTCTGAAATGGCTACATGAGGTTTCTGAGGTCTGCATGATGTTTCTGAGGTCAACATGACACTTCTGAGTAGTGGCGTGACACTTTTGGGCAACGCTACTTTTTTTCAAAAGAGTGCTACGCTTTTGGATTTTGGCTTCTAAATCAACTTCTCAAGCTTCAAAAGCACTGTGAAAACATCCTATGGCCTCCTACATAGTACGTGGACTCTTCCAAAGTCTTCTTCAAGTCAATTCCTAAGTATATGAGTGCTCTTTATCATTAGGTTTTTTCTCTCCTCCATTCTAGGGTTTCTCCTTCCTTGATTGGTTTAGGTCATTGGAGACACTTTTCCCACCATCTAAACCTTCACTCATCCTTCACAAACCCTTCAAAAACCCTACCCCAACACCCCCTACCACTCACAGTTCCCTCTACCCTTCTTTCATAAAAAAACTAACTCATCACTACACTTCCACAACAAAACTAGAAAATCTATGTGTTTTCCTATTTTGACCCACTTTCCCATACCCATTTCAAATAATTCCACTTGTATTATTGAGCTAACACATTACCCTATTGCCTCAAATTTTTGGGGAATTTTTCTCGACCCCCTTATTCCTACCCTATCCATATCCTCTTTTTTTCCAATTTCACTCATCCCTACCCACTCATTTCATCTAGGAGGGTTTGATTGTGTTCACAACTACTATGGAGACTAAAAATAAAATTCACAAGGGAGGTCATCACTCTAGATTTGAGCCATCCACACTGCAAGAGCTTAATGCCTCCCCATATTCCAAGAGATGCTTTGAAAGCATTGGTTGTGTGAGATTTTGTGAGAAGATCATGGAGGTAGGATGTCATGCCCCATTGACTATCCTTTTTTCCACAAAATTTAGTCGAGACAAGGCCACCATTGAAAACATTGAATTCAATCTATCAATAGAGGCCATCACTTCAGCAACAAGTATCCCAAATGAAGGAGAAGTATGGTTTAAGGGCATGGAACTAGACCTTGAAAATTATCTAATGTTCCTAAAACCTCATTGTACAGATGAACCTGAACATGTTTTCCCTTTCAAGAATCTACTTGAAAAGTATGCCCCATTAATGAAGCTCATCATTAAGTACTTTACATGCGAGGGAAGATTTTAAATACTCTACCAATACCATGTTAGGTTGCTAATACATTTCAAAGCTACCAAATCTCTCAATTTTTCAAACTATCTATTCAGGAGTTTGGTCAAGATGGTAGAAAAAGTACAAAGCAAAGGTAGAAATCCTCATCCCATTTTTTTTCACCATGGTTTTATTAAGATGATTGCTATGCACCAACTCTCAGCAAACAACATGAAATGGGATTTTTTCATGGAGAAAGTATCATCAACTCCTACTACTATTCCACCCATTGTTCATACCACACATCAATACAACCAAAGGATGTTGGCTCTTCTAGTAGGCAGGCTTAGATTTCAAAAGCATCTAGGATTGAGATCACTAAAACCTATGAGAAGGGAAAGAGAATGGTTTTTTCTCCCAAGACCATCAGAGGTGTATTGGCACCTAAAACTACATATGAGAAAAGACAAAAAAATGGACCAGGCACCTAGCCATGATGGTGAGTCACCATTGCAGCACCATGATGAGAAAGCATCCCTAGATGTTGAAATGGCAGAGAAGGTTAAGGATAATTAATTTGAGGAAATAATTAAAGAGAAATATGAGGAAATAACATAGTTGAGGGAGGTTTTCTCAATTTCAAATTCTCAAATTACATTCCTAGAGCAAGAAAATGTTCAGTTAAAGGTGAGATTTCTCCTCAAAGAGAAGCCTAAGGTACATGTTGACGCAGATAAAGGAAAGGGAAAATAAATTGCAGATGATGATCAGATGGAGGATTTAGAGGCTGGAAAAAAAAAATACCAAGGACAATAGGCCTCAAGAAGGCACTTCAGAGAGAAAGAGAATCAACAACTCCTAAATCAGGTTGGAAGACTTTTGATGAGTTGATTCTTGATGAAATCAATCAAGACAAAGAGTATTAGCTTGATAGGGTCAATGGGCACTTTGAGAAGCTTTCGAGGAAATATAAAAATAAAAATAATCTCCAGAGACATATGACCAATCATTATTGCTCCAGGAACAAAATTGCACAAATCAAGCTCAAACAAGTGAAAAAGAAGCTTAAAGATGCTCAAATGAAGATCAAGGAGAAATAAAACTTAGAACTCCTTGTTGAGGTATCCATGGTTGTTTATCCCATCCTCCACAGGTCTTATAGAATCAATTTTGGACAATTTTGATCACTTTTAGTATTTTTGGTGATTCGAAAACATTGGTTGTGTGAGATGCTTTGAAAACATTGGTTGTGTGAGATTTTGTGAGAAGATCATGGAGGTAGGTTGTCATGCCCCATTGACTACCCTTTTTTCCACAAACTTCAGTAGAGACAAGGCCACCATTGCAAACATTGAATTCACTCTATCAGTAGAGGCCATCACTTCAGCAACAAGTATCCCAAATGAAGGAGAAGTATGGTTTAAGGGCATGGAACTAGAACTTGAAAATTATCCAATGTTCCTATAACCTCATTGTAGAGATGAACCTGAACATGTTTTCCCTTTAAGGAATCCACTTGAAAATTATGCCCCATTAATGAAGCTCATCATTAAGTGCTTTGCATGCGAGGTAAGATTTTAAAGACTCTACCAATACCATGTTAGGTTTCTAATACATTTCAAAGCTACCAAGTCTCTCAATTTTTCAAACTATCTATTCAGGAGTTTGGTTAAGATGGTGGAAAAAGTACAAAGCAAAGGTAGAAATATTCATCCCAATTTGTTTTCACCATGGTTTGGTTAAGATGACTGTTATTCACCAGCTCTCAAAAAACAACATGACATGGGAATTTTTCATGGAGAAAGTAGCATCAACTCTTGCTACTAGTCCAACCATTGTTCATACCACAACATCAGTACAACCAAAAGGAGGTTGGCTCTTCTAGTAGGAAGGCTCAAATTTCAAAAGCATCTAGGGTTGAGATCACTAAAACCTATGAGAATGGAAAGAATGGTTTTTTCTCCCAAGACCATCATAGGTGTATTGGCACCTGAAACTACGTATGAGCAAAGACAAAAAGTGGACCAGGCACCTAGCCATGATGGTGAGTCACCATTGCAGCACCATGATGAGCAAGCACCCTTAGATGTTGAAATGGCAGAGCAGGTTAAGGATAATTCATTTAAAAAAATAATTAAAGAGAAATATGAGGAGATAACATAGTTGAGGGAGGTTTTCTCAATTTCAAATTCTCAAATTACATTCTTAGAGAAAGAAAATGTTCAGTTAAAGGTGAGACTTCTCCTCAAAGAGAAGCCTAAGGTACATGTTGATGCAGATAAAGGAAAGGGAAAATAAATTGCAGATGATGATCAACTGGAGGATGTAGAGGCCGGAACAAAAATAAGAAGACCAAGGACAATAGGCCTCAAGAAGGCACTTTAGAGAGAAAGAGAATCAACAACTCCTAAATCAGGTTGGAGGACTTTTGATGATTTGATTCTTGATGAAATCAATCAAGATAGAGAGTATTGGCTTGATAGGGTCAATGGGCACCTTGAGAAGCTTTCGAGGAAATCTAAAAATAACAATTATCTCCAGAGACATATGACCAATCATTATTGCTCCAGGAACAAAATTGCACAAATCAAGCTCAAACATGTGAACAAGAAGCTTAAAGAGGCTCAAATGAAGATCAAGGAGAAATAAAACTTATAACTCCTTGTTGTGGTATCCATGGTTGTTTAGCCCATCCTCCACAAGTCTTATAGAATCAATTCTAGAGATTTTTTATCACTTTTTGGTGATTTTTTCACAAAATTGGAAATTTTTCCTCCACAGAAGCATTGCGCTGAGGTGCGATGCTTTCTCTCAGAGCATCAAAATAATTTTTTTCTTACATGGTTGGGTGCATATTGACTTTACATGCTAGAAATGAAGCTAGTTTTCCATGTCAAGCTCTGGTTTTGAAGAAAAATGCAAAAAAAACCTCATTTCTTTGCTTCTACCACAGTTATGGAGCAGACACGACACTTCTAGTGTGAGGTTAGGAAATTTTTTTTTGGAGGCCTTCCTGTGGGTATTTTCCAAAAATTAAGTGTGTTATGGAAACTAGACTCAAAGGAAAACACAATTTTTAGATTTTCACTTGGGTTCCTAAAAGTTGGTCATAATCACCTCTCAACTGACGTGATGCTTATGTAAAACTGGCACACCGTTTCTGCTCCAGTCGCGATGTTTCTGCATAGGATTCCTCTCAGAGAGATGTTAGGCCCATAAAAATAAAAAAAATATATGTTGGTTGTCCCATGAGGTGGAAAATGATGTGTTTGTGTTTGTGATTCTTCTATGATGAGGAAACATGTAATTTAATGGAGGAGACACTCACTCCTAGTCCGTAGCTAAATTTCAGGGATAAGTTTCTAACTTCCCTAGATTATAGGAAGTGACTCATCTGATGTAATTATGATGATTTTTGGATAGGATTTTGACCCTATGAGGTGTATTGAACTCTATTTTTCTATAATTATTCCACGTGAAGTCTTTTGAGATGTTGGATAGTTGTTATTTTCTGTGGAGCTATTGTACAAGCTTTTGCTAATGAAATCAAGGACAATGTCGCAGACATAGTGTTGAGACTCCTGTGGTATGCCTTTGAGAAATTTTTTTTTCTCTGTAAACTCATGATGCTGAATATTATGTTACTCATATTTCACATATATGCTTCTTTATGCTAAGTCTTATCAGTTTATTGACAAAAATCATGCCTTCCATGCTCTGTTTATCATAAGATTTTCATGAAATTGTTTCTTCACTTCTGATGAATGAATTCAATTTATTTCTCGTTCTCTCTCCCTACCAGTTCACTCTATAAAAATTGAAAAATTA
This sequence comes from Pinus albicaulis, assembly GCA_034641835.2. Taxonomy (NCBI): domain Eukaryota; kingdom Viridiplantae; phylum Streptophyta; class Pinopsida; order Pinales; family Pinaceae; genus Pinus; species Pinus albicaulis. The sequence continues at coordinate 1,224,183,578 of CM076584.1, read as the reverse complement.
ATCATGCTTCTTAGCTTACCTACTTGGCCTCACCCTTACCTCTACAACTAAACCTTTGATTTCTGATCAAAAGCTTAGATCTAGTTTCCTAACTATCATTCCTATCCATCAAAACTACAAACAAACAAAAAACCATAAACTAATGAGCATCATAACTAGGCTAAAAAATTATATCCATTCATCCTTTTGGTTGCAAAGTGACATTGAGAGAGCCCTCTCCAGTATTGTTAGGGCTAGCTACCTGACCTAAAGGTTAGTGTGTGGTTACCTTCCTTCAGCTCCATTCTCAGCCTTGGGAAGAAGGGGGGAGTGATAAAAGATTCCAATTTCTATTCGGATCATTCCTCCCTCCATAAGAGGCAATGGTACCCATTGTGTGAAGTTCCCTCCTGAGAACCCTTTGTTGAATATGAAGAACCACTGAAGAGAAGGTTTTTGTGTGGTTAACCCATAACCGTGATGAATAAATATCCGAGGATAGAGATACCATGTAATGCTTGTGACCAACTTTGATACTGTTGATGTGTGGCATATCAAATGGAATTTGATGAAATGTGGGTTTGTGCATGACCCATAACCATGAAAAACGAAGATACAATGATATAGATACCATTTAATGCTTGTGACCAACTATGATACTAATGGTGTGTGGCCTAGAAAATTCCCCCCAAGATTCGGATAAGAAACCTCCAAAGCAAAGATGGCACAAGGAATTTAGGCTAAATCCTAAACAATATTGTAACATTGGGAAGCCCTAACATTAGGGTTGTGTGTCAAATTACGAATAACACCCTTATATGGGTGAAATATTGACTTAAAAACTTATCTAGTGTGAAATTTCCATTGAATGGAGTTTGGATGATCATCCTCCAAAGAGTTTGAAGAACCCAAACGATGGGAGGTGGTGATATGCGCAGCCAGGTTCTCTTCTAGCTTTTCTTCAAATTTGGGTATATCATATGGTAATTTATCAAGAATTGGAGGCCACTAAGGATCGTGGAATTTGGGGTCATTTGTCAATATGTCCAAATATGATAAATCAAGGGATGTTACAAATGGAAGATGATGTTTGTTGAGTGGTCCTAAAGGTAAATATGGATCCCCAAATAGACCTTGTGGGCCCCCCATACATAGTTTATAGAAAACACATATTGACCAAATGGATTTCTAGACGTAAGGTATTGAACCTCTAGACTATTTATTGTGGCAAAAGGATTATTTACCCTAGGGGAAAAGGAACTCCCAAAAATGTGGATGCTAATGGGATGATACTTAGCACTAAAAGCATGACCTCTTGGTGTAACAACACCATCGTAAGTGGGAAAAATCATGGGGGTTCTAGTAACAGAATGGAAATTTCCCCTAGGTAATTTAACAAATCCAAAGGCATTAAAACCTCTATAGAAGGGCATTCCCCCTATTGGGCGTAACCTAACTTGGCCTAGATTTTGGCTAAGACTCTGCATTTTGTGGAGCGGAGTGTGCAATGGAGCATGCGACAGCGCGTGAAGTGGACTGTAGAGTAGATCATTTTAAATATACCACGCGATATCATAGGGGATTCGGGGTGGGTCGAAGCCCCTCCTTTTTGTAAAGTGCATAACTTTGTAAAGGGTTTTGGGCTATAGTTGCTTGTTTTGGGGAGCCCATGGTACTTAGACCATGATATTGTAATTATGTAGCCCTACGATGTAGTAATATATAAAGAGTTTAAATTTTATGTTTAGAAATAATGACATGTAGTATGGAAAAGTCTTTGTAATCTATATTTTATAGAGAAGGGAAGGCTCTGCAACTGAGTGCACAGGAGCTTGGGAAGAGTCTGCAGCTTAGTGCGCAGACAACCTAAAACTTAGTGCGCAGGTCGAGATTATTTTTATTCATAGATTCATCATAATAAAGAAAAAAAATTATGGATGATATTATGGTGCTCTTGTGTTTTGACTATGTATATTTTATTATTATGTATTGTTGCAAAGTAGTTATCGAAGTTTAATGTTATAAAAATGTAGTAATGGTTTATGGGTTTATATGGAATGTTTATGTGATTAATTTGATGTGGTGAAGTGATTTATAAGTTGTAAGCATAAGATATTAGAAAAATACCACATATCCCAGCCCCTCAAGGCTGCAGAAACCTGGTTCTTGCATCCACCCATAGTCACTTCGGGTGAGACTACAATATGCTTGCAGGTCATTGCTGAAAGGGCCAATGATCAGGGGTTTTGTTGCTGCATAGTATAGTCTAAACCTAGGTCAACCCAAATGAAGCCAACAAATTATTTCATTGTCGGGACTGAGATCTGTTAGAGGGATATGTGGATGTGGCACTCGTCGAAGAAGGAAATTCAATATTGGATAGGCCTGAAATAACGAGAGTTTGCAGATCATGAAAACATAAATCCTCATCTGACATCCAAATCACGGTTACAAAAGTATATCTTTACAGATATATATGGAATTTTCTTCACGTATTTTTTTTTGAGATGTACGAGTGGATATCAAGGTTTACTAAAAATAAGAATTGTTTTAAGGGTAATGAACCTATGGTGTGGACTCTTGAATTGTTACAGCGACTCAAGAGCACTGACAATAGGATTTCAAAGGTTGCTGATTTTTGTATTGATAAAATATTAGGAGAATTCATTACTAAGTTAATAGTAGACTTGACTGTGTCCTATAGCTAAATGGAACGACGATTCTTAAAAGGACCATGAGGTAAGTAATTAAAGTATTTTAAATTTGGATTAAGATGCTTCTTTATGAAAAGGAAGTTTTACGGATGCAATCATATTTCTATTTTACTTATGCTTTGAAGAAGAGAAAGTAAATATGAGTAGGAGATCGACATAATGCGAAGTGGAAAGAGATATAGAGTAGATACCAGAAATATATTTCGAGGACAAGACTCAAAGACCTTTGTAGAGACTGATTATAGTCCTCTTCTAAGTGAATCTAAATCTGAAAGAGAAGAAATCCACCCTGATAATCCCCAGGTAACTTTGCAGTATTCCCCCCTCCCAGCCTAAGAGTTTTCCAAAGACAAAATCTAGTAATAGCCAAGGTGCTTGTGGTTTTCCTGCTCCCCCTACTCCTCCTATGTCCCATCCCCCTCGCCCTCCCCCTGCCACCCCAAGAAGATGTATGGCTGATGATATTAAGCTACCTCTTTTCAGAGGAAATGGATTAGAGGATTCAGAATAATTTTTGTTTTTATGCGAAGTTGTATGGACCGCGAAGCAGATCAAGAATGAAAATATAGGGCACAACACGTTACAATGCTAAGAGATAGAGCATTTACATGGTATTTAAAGTATTCAACTAATCAAAATAGAACATTTGCAGATATTAAAATAACATTGGTAGGTGAATTTAAGAAGCCAAAGTCTTAGTTGCAGTGCATCACCGAGTTGAAAGAAACAAAGTAGAAACCTACTAAGTTTGTTTGGGATTTAGACCATATATTTAAGCTATTATTGCATCAGGTAAGCTTCGACATAGCTTTGCAACAACATAAAGAATGGTTTATAGTTGCGCTGCTACCACATATCAAATTTCCATTAATGCAACAAAAGATAGGAACTCAAGCCGAAGCTCTGGAGATTGTGATGAAAATGGAAGATTCACCTATATGAGATATCAATGAATGTATGCAACATATTCAAAATCAGTTGGAAAAACTCACCCTATAGATACAAGACATCAAGAAAAATAAGGAAGTTAGAGAAGAAGTGTGGTGTACGAAGTGCAAATCATAGGGCCATTCTAAGGAACAATGCCCTATCTTCGGGGATTACATGGCCAATGGAGCTCTTAATCCTTTGAATGTAGGATCTAGACTATGGTGTGAGATATGTAAGGCTAGAGACCAACACCGTTTATAAGATTTTTACTTGTTACATAAATATGCACAAACACCAAGGAATCTATATTGCAATTTATCTAAATCAATAGGACACGATGAGAATAATTTTCAGGCTTAAGACCTAATGATGGAGTGCAATGCTAACACTTATAGAATGCAAGTAGAAGAGCATGAACATGAGGATAATGGACAATGTGGTGGTCTAGGAGGTTACCAAGGAAGAGGTCGAGGTGGTGGAGCTGTTCAAGGACGTGGGAAAATCATTTGCTATAACTGCGACCAACTAGTTCATTTTCCAAGAGACCGCGAGAACCCCAATACGACATGTAAGTATTGTGAATCATTTGAAGATGTAATTGAAGAATGTCCTGTACTTATCACAAATATGCAAGAAAAGATGAACTAGCAGCTGAAATAGAATATTTAGATGATGATTGTTGAAAGGAGAACCAAAAAACCTCGAGTTAATATTGTCACCAGAGGTGGAGCTGCGACTGGTAGTGATAAGGTGGAGGAAAAAAAGGAATATAAAGGTGCATGGGTTAGAATGAATGCTGAGAAAGCTCATATTTATGATATTCAAAAAGAGAAAGAAATAATTATCGAATCAAAGCGCAATTTTATGGATGCTGGAGCTTAGACCTCTAATGAACATGCAAATCTTGATCATAGAAGTAACTGTGACGTATCATCAAAATTGATGCAAAACAGAGCTCTGACACAAGACCAGGATGTGGCAAGACAAATAATTATTTTAAGGTCTTTTCAACAAACTTGTATGAAATTGTTAAGGGATCAAAAGTTTGTAGAAGGGATGCAGGAGTTGATAGAGTCCCGTGCATCAAAAGAACTACGAAGTGAGATGCATGCAGTAAATAATTTACATTGATAGAAGAGAAATGGAAGAGAGATGAGGCTTAGTGCGCAGATTGGAGAATATGAGATGGATCAAGTTATTCTAGATCTAGGATCTGATGCTAAAGTATTGCCGAAGAAAACATGGGAATTAATGGATAAGCCAAAGCTACAGTGGTCACCTATTCAGTTAAGGATGGAAAATCAAAAAAATATCTTTCCTATGGGAAGACTACCAGGCATCATAATGGATATTTAAGGAGTTCACAGTAGTGTTGATTTTGAGGTAATAGAGATTGTCGATGACAGTAACCCGTACCTTGAATTGCTTGTAATTGATTGGGAATTTGACAATATGGCCATAATTAATTTGAAGAAGAGACATATGATATGTGAAGGAAACAATATGAGAGTGATTATTCCCTTGGATCCATAGGAAGGAGCAAGATACACAGAACCAACCACAGAAGAACAATGCGTAGCAGACATAGACAACATTTATCAAATGACAAAGAAGGAACAAGATTGGGTTAACCCTACTGCAGAAGTCAAGTTGAGTTGGGATAATGGCAATTATTGTACCTCATATTTAGAAGAAGAGCTGGAAAACTGGCAGAATAGGTTGCATGAAGTATCTACAAGGCATTGTTTAAGAATTACTAAATCAATTTGTTGTGTGATGTCTGATGTATGTCACCTACCTTCTTATGATGGGATAGGAAATGTGAATACTTTTCTTAATAATTATGAAGAAAAATTTCTAGAAAATCAAAGGTTGTTAGCCTTGGATATAGCTATGAAAGCTACTCCTACTAGATGGTTGAATGCACACAAGGAGAAGATAGGAGGTTGGCAAGAATGTCAAATATTGACATGGATAAGGTTTGGGTAGATAGAAATAGAAATGGAGATAAAATATGATGGTGAAACTAATCCTAGGGAGCATATCAAGCTATGCATTTCAGTATGGAAGGATATTCCACAACAAGAATGGTATTCATACATTGGATACACTCTTTAAGAAATGGTACCTAGAAACAAAGCTTTGACATGGTATTGAGAAGTGGGAAGACATGGTTGATGACTTCATATTAACATTCAGCTTTAAAGATTATTTCCCCTATATGGATTGGGCCCTTCAGGTAGTCAAGAAGAATATCTTTGAGAATGTCACCTAACTGACATGGAAACAACCTGATTGGGCTGCATAGATAGAACATACACTAGAATGCTATAACATTATTGCATATGGAGAAGAAGAAGATCCTCACAACATCGACATAGCAGAGTCAGAAGGATACCGTGAAGTCACTAGACCTAATATAGAGATACCAAACATAACGAATCCAGTGAATACCAATAAGGTAAACATAGGATCAGAAAAGGAACCCAAGTTTGTAATAGTAGGAGATTACTAGGATGAAGAAATAGTGAGTAAAGTTACAAATTTACTTCATGAATATCAATAAGTGTTTCCTACCAAGTTTTCTGAAATGAAGGACATAATAGGAGATCTAGGAGTCATGAAGATTCATCTGAAGCCTGATGCAAATCCATTCAAACAAAGACCTTACATACTAAACCCAAAGTACAAGGAGAAAGTGAGAGTAGAACTTGATAAGATGATAGCAGCAGGAATTTTTGAACATGTAGAAGAATCAGACTGGGTGAGTCCTATGGTGGTGCAAGAGAAGAAGACTCAAGGAGAAATTAGGATTTGTGTTAACCTGCAAAAGTTGAATGATGCATGTTTACATTATCCCTTCCCTACCCCTTTCACAGATGAAGTGTTGGAAAATGTAGGAGGACAAGAACCTTACTCTATTACAGATGGATTCTCAAGATATCAATTGATTAGGATTTCACCTGAATATTGGCATAAGACCACATTTGCTATAGAATGGGGCTCATATCAATACACAATAATTCCTTTTGGACTGAAAAAATCCCCTGCTATATATTCTAGGGTGGTGATCGGAGATTTTAAGGAGTACAGTCACAAGTTTTTGGATGTATACTTTGATGATTGGACATTGTTTAGATTGTTGAGAAAACATGTTGGAAGTTTAAGAATCATGCTCGACACATGTAGATAGTATCAGATCTATTTGAACCTAAATAAGTGCATATTTTTTGCACCCTTCGGCATATTATTTGGAGATATTGTTTGCAAGAAAGGAATAATGGTAGACCCTACTAATATTGCTATCATTGTGAAGTTTCCTCCACTGAAGATAGTAAGACATATTTGCACTACGTTGGGACATACTGGGTATTAAAGAAATTTCTTCAAGGGGTATGCGCAAATAAAAATGCCTATGGATAAATTATTGAAGAAATATATAAATTTTTAGTGGAACGAAGAATGTCAGAAGAGCCTCAACATATTGAAATAAAATATGGTAGTTGAACCTATAGTAGTGTCCCCTGATTGGAATAATGAATTTCATGTCCATGTAGATGCCTCTTGTATATATTTGGGAGTGGTATTGGAACAAGATGGTGAAGGATAGATTGATCACCCTATAAATTTTGCAAGTAGGAAGTTATCTAAAGCAGAAAATAATTACACCACTACAGAAAGGGAAGGACTGGTCATGGTGTATGATTTGTAGAAGCTTAGATACTATTTTTTGGGGTCACACTATAATATGTTTACAGATCATTCTGCGCTAAATTATTTCATCAATAATCTTGTATTAGGAGGAAATATTTGCAGATGGTTGCTGTTCTTCTAGGAGTATGATTTTGAGATCATTGTTAAACGAGGGAGATTGAATGCAGGACCTGACCATATGTCAAGACTAGAAACAGGGGAAGAACCAACTAGCATAGAAGATAATATCCTTGATGCATAGTTATTTTCAATAAGGGTGGAAGATGACCACTTCAGAGATATCATTAAGTTTTTGACCACATGAATGGCTACTTCAAAGTATACTACGCAAAAAAATAAAGAATTGGTGGTTAAGGCAACTGATTTTTCATTGATAGCAGGACACTTATATAATATGGGACCAGATGAGATACTGCATAGATATGTTCCTGAACATGAAAGACATATTATTCTAGCAGAAAATCATGGAGGCGCAACTGGTGGACACTATGTAGGAAAAGCTACTACTTAGAAGATTTTGGGAGTAGGATTGTGGTGGCCTACACTACATAAATATGCGAAGGAGTATTGCAAAGAATGTGATGTGTGTCAAAGAATAGGGAAGCCTTCTAGAAGAGATGAAATGCCATTGATACCATGAGTTACATTGCAGGCTTTTGATAAGTGGGCCATTGATTTTGTTGAACCAATCATCCCACCTGGAAAGAGGACTGGTGCGAGGTACATAACTATAGTCACTGATTACTTGACAAGATGGTTCGAAGCACAAACATTAAGGGATTGCAGTGCAAAAAAAACAACGAAGTTTATTTTTGAATACATATTGTGTAGATTTGGATGTCCAAAGATTTTAATGAGTGACCAAGGTTCACACTTCCTGAATAAAACTATTGAAGCATTTACTGAGGAGCTCCAAGTCTATCATCAGAAGAATACCCCTTATCACCCTCAAGCCAATGGAATAGTGAAAGGCTTTAATAAGACTTTGGAGAATGCACTTACTAAGGTATGCAATGTTAAAAAGGATGTATGGGACCTTATAATTTGAACAGTGTTATGGGATTATAGGACCACATGTAAGAAGTTGATAGGTCAGACACCCTTTTGGTTAGTTTATGGGAAAGAAGTTGTGATTCCCATGGCATACATTTTGCCTAGCTTGAGGATTGCAACCTTTATAGATATGGGAGATATTGAGATAATGGAGGAAAGAATGTTGCAGTTGATTTATATGGAGGAAGATATATTTTAGCAGGATTCCATCAACAAGTGCAGAAAGAAAAAGAAAGAGCTTGGCATGAAAAACATATTAAGCAGAAGAAGTTCCAGGTAGGAGACCTTGTTCTCCTTTATGTTAGTAATTTTGTGAAGTTTCCAGGAAAATTGAATATGCATTGGTTGGGCTCATACATTATCAAGCATATTACTGATGGAGGCGTAGTTCAATTAGAAAAGTTAAATGGAGAAATGGTTCAAGGAAGAGTAAATGGTAGAAGGTTGAATATGTACAGGGACAACCCTCCCCCCTACAACTTCGATCTGAAGAAGAAAGAAGAATATTCTTAGTGCCACCTACAGTTGGGAGTGGGCACTGGACTATAAACTATGCTATAGAAAGATCTTTGACATAGGAAGCCTCGACGTAAGAAGGGGTGTTCACTATAGTTTTGAGTATGTCGAAGTTCACAAGAAGAGTGGTTTCACTACAGTCTAGAGTATTTCGGAGATTCATCGGAAAAATATGACCATTAAAAGGGAAAGTTGTTGTTGGCTCAAGGGGTCTTGACCCAGGTTAGGAGGTTAAGGTTTTCCAACAAACCCCTATACTACTGGCCCTTTCGATAAAGACCTGCTTGCGTAGGCCAAAGTCTCACCCGAAGTACTATGGGAAGGTGCTGGAACTAGGTTTTCGCACCCTGACAGAGAGATTAGGTAAGTCAAGCAGATCCATGTTCGCAACGTATCAAGTTCGCACCAGACAGATCTATTCGCATGGTAGTTAAAAGTATAATCGCAATATACATAGCTATTATCATGCACAGATCTAGTTAATAACTTCGCATCCACGTGCATATCAGTAGTTATCAAAACATATTATCATAACGCATCATCAACAGATTAAAGTTATACCATAACATAGACAGATTCACAGCATAAACAGATAACCAATAGTTCACATCAACAAAAATACATTAGATCAGATAACACAAAAACACTTCAACCATATCTGCATATATTAGCATCCAAAACCCAATACAATCCAACACAACCTGCAGACACGACCAACAGGGTCCACACAGAGCAGGACTGAGGATATCTGCGCACACAGGAAACAGGAGTCCTTACCCTAACGACCCAACAACAGATCTAGCAATTCACGCTTAGCATCAGACTTAGTTCTTTCCTACCTTAAGACTCAAAATGTTCATCTATTTATATTGACTTAGCCTACGCTTCCAATGGTCCACAAACTGTGGTTTGCGGACTCTTGGTCTACCCTTGACCCATTACAATGCATTCGGGGCTTTGACCCACCCCAAAACCCCTACATTAGACTAATTAAGATAAAAAATATACAAATTGTACAAAATCCGCAGCTTTTAGGGGACCCTATTCCAACAGCCTTCCAACACTATCTTGTGAATCATCCTAAGTCACTACGATGGTGGGCTCTCCACCTACACCTACAATAGTTTGATTGCCTCCACCAGTGGGGGTAGCACTCCTTCACTATGAGCAGCAGTGTTCTGGGAAATATCTACCAACTTCTGCGAAGTTGGTCCTTCTGTTGCAGCTGTGACGCTCTCCAGAGTCTGGTTGAATTGTTTAACAACGACATCAATATCCTGGGAGAGCTTGAGGGCCTCGTCAGCCCATGGCTTAAGGCGGTCACTGAGAGTCTTCTTCTTCTCACGGAGTTCGTCGATATCATCCTGAAGGGCATGGCTAGTTCGCAATCATGATAATCGCTGAGTAGGAATAAGAGTAAGCATCATGGCTTCTATTTGCTCGAACACTTCTTCCTTTTGTCGCAGGTCCTGGTTGATTTAATACAGGATCGGGTCATGCTGTACCTTGGTCCATAACTGCATGGGTGTATCCAGCAATTGGGCACCCTAAGAAATCTATCTTGTAATCACATTTGTAGCTGCGGTAACCAACGTAGCTCGATGGACCCATACCTCCCATGGTGTCTCTGGCTGAAACTTGGCCTGCAAGTCTGCGATCTGCTATTCCATCTGCGGTTTGACTACTTGAATCTCCATCCTAGAGGCCTTTAATGCTGCGACCAACCCCTCAATCTTGACCTCAGGGGTGGCATAGATCGGGATTTATTCTGTAACATCCACACAGAGTCTACTAATTAAGTGTTCTAGCTTCATTTTCTGCCCAATGGCGAGGGTACAGGCAGCCTGTACCTGGGAGACTTCAACGTTATTTTCCTCGATTGTCTACTCAGCTACGTTGAGCTAGTGGTGCACTCGATGATCCTTGTGCTGGATTTCTTCGAACAAGGAGGTGTGTAGAACCTGCAATGCTTCATGTGGAAACCTAGCCAGATCCAGCTATACCTCCGCACACGCCTCGACCTCCACTCCTAAGTCGGGTGGAATTATCGCGAGGGCTGCGCCTAGCAAGGAATAGAGGCGGATTTCTGCTATAATAATTGTTGCACTGATAGTTGCTTAGGTAGTTTGTACTTGAACCATGCTAGTTTGCAGCATGTCCGTATTCAGCTGTAGAGCTCAGAGCTCAACCCGAAGTGTGTCCACCGTGGCTTTCTGCTGCTCTTCTAAAGTTATCCATTCTTCTTCGGTGGCCAAGGTGATCGCATCTCCAATTTGCTCAAGGTCTCCTTCAGTTAGTGTAACTGCTTCGTCACGTTCGGGTCATTGGGACAACTGCTTCTTTCATGGCCCCTTAGCAGGGTCACCCATTCGCTTTGTTCCTCGAGGGGAGTCAGCACCTCCAGCCTCCTTTCCTTCGGTACCAAGATCCTGCTACACATCCTTCTACACTATTGCATCTGTGCCTTTCCCTGTACTCTTACCGGGCTGCAAACCTCTCTATGATGCAGCTTCGATGTCCTTCCCTGTGCTTTTACTATGTCCTCCAGTTTCTTTGATGATGGCAGGTGGGGTGACTTTCGGGGTGCTTGTTCCTTCAGAGCCCTTCACACTTGTTTTTAAGCCAAGCTTCCAGTGAGGAGGCCACTATGCAACTAAACGATCAATTTCTTCATCGGAAACCATATAGGGAGCAAAACCCACGCAGAATCCTTACGGCCCCAAATTTGGACATTATGCATAGTCACCTGGAAAGTAGCAATGCTTTTATATTTATCATAAATGGTTGGCGACAGACGGGGCTGGTAGTTGATAGTTGTTGTGAGCCCAATCTGAAACAATACCCAAAATACTTGGTTGTCTTTGATGCGCTGTGCTCCTTAGAGTCCCACAAGTTCGTATAACGAGTCCCTTCGCACATGTCTTGGGTGAGCTCAGGGAGGACTGATTCCTCAGGTGCTTCCCAGGCGACCAACACAATGAGAAGCAGCAACCAAGAATAACAAAAGGATCATCCTTGCTCCTAGGATTCTCAGAAATTGGCCAAAAACTTGTTGCACAAGTATTAGGATCAATTGAAGCAAACCCCTTTCCTGCATTGGCCTGCTAACTGGATTACATATGCAGGGACGGTGGCAACCTAGCATTTTCGCATCATCTTGCATGCCAACAACATGGTACCCAACTGCATACCAGGGTCACTGATGGATTTGATTATGAAGCCTCAAGTATTTCGCTCCACATGGTAGGTTTTGTGTATGTATTCAGCAGTATCCCATTCATAATTCTTACCAACGTGCTCTAGAGGATCTGGTATTTTCATTAGAAGACCAATAATTTAGTGAATGAGTGCAGCATCGATGGGGATTCGATCTTGGATCCATAGGCAACCATCATGAACCAGGGCGAGCAACTGACGTACCGTAAGGTCCGTGATATTGTAGTGGCCGAATTGCAGCATCCTTAGCAAGTTCAAGAGCCCGGACATAGCCAATCCATGCACCCAGTGCATGGGGACAATCTTTATCCCATCGTCCTCCTGAATTATGTCAAGGTATAATTCAGGTGCCAACTCAGGGAAGGCCTCCAAATTGGCCAAGTCATGATCATCAAATTTAACCTCATGGAGCCTTCCCAAAGGTTTTCCAATGACGAGGACCTCACCCGAGGTCAGCGGCATCTACAGGTAGGTGCGCAGGCCATCAAGGCTCTTCGGTGTGCGTGTGAAGGGCCTGTGGGACTGAACAAAGGGTGGTAGTCAATTGATTGGTGCGGCTGCCTGGGCCTCCTCTTGAGCAGACTGAGGTCACTTTGCTGGATTGGGCGATCATGCCTGGGGTGTCATCCGCGGGGAATTTACATTTTGCAGGGAAGTACAGGGCTTCACCCTAACCCATTTTGCGGGTTTCCTTGACCCCTGTGCTTTTTCTTTCCCCTTATTCTTGGCTTGCCTCAGCGTAGATACGACTTCCTTAGCTTCTAGCAAGACTTATATGACTTCCTCAGATTCTTGTTCCACCGAGGTCACCGGTTCTGAGGCTTTAGTGGGCTTAGTGGCCATAATCCTGGCATGGAAGATAAACTCCAGGTTGCTACTATAACAGGGATTAGGCCACTCAGACATGAAAGAGACGCAATAGGCACAGAAACTCTTACATCACAAACTCATCAAGGACAAACACGCCAAGTACAAAATATTCAAGCGATACAGAACCCTTGTCTGATTTATCCTTCTCCTTTTATAGCCTTTGCGATTGACCAAGGGTTGGGTAAACCTCACTTGGAACTTACCATCAAGTAAACGGTAAAAAATCTTTAGAAATCACCTCATTAAATGGCGGCCACCCGCTCCTGTCAACAGTAAATTTTTCTTTTTACTTGATTTTACTATTCCATCAGCTAGTTTCCGCACCTCCTGTGCGCCCAGTGCACCCCTGCACTCCCTGCACTGTGTGCCCAACACACTTCTACACGTCCAACGCACCTGCTGCATTCTGAACATACATCTGCGCCTTCGACGCACCCCTTCGAGTTTCCAAACCTGCGACTGCTTCCTGTGCATACCACGGTACTTTCTGCGCTTACCTTCCTTGGTGGACAGAGCCCATTTTAGACAGCTACTCCAGCCATATAGTCATTTGATCTGATACGGTTTGAGCCGACTGCCATTGGCATATCTAGGTAGCATATCGCCACGCAGGGTGGCTAATCGAATAGCTCCACCATCTGTGATTTCTTTAACTGCATAGGGTCCTAGCCAGTGTTGTCGAAACTTCTCCAGGTGTTTTGCAAAATGGCTATCGTATAGTAGCACTAATTCACCCTCCTCAAATGTCTTTTTTCGAATATTTCGATAAGGCCATGCCTTATCCCAAGCCTTCTGAACTTGTTGATGGAAATTAGCAATGAAGCAATTTTCCTCCAAAGCCACAAGCTACGCTAACCACTCCTTCATGACATCGGGCTCTGCCATATTCGTAAAGGCTGTGATGCGTAGGCTAGGAAAAATGTATTCCATAGGCATAATGGCCTCCTTTCCAGAAACCATTCGAAACAGTGTTTTCCCTGTCAACTTCTTACAGGTGGTTCGGCAGGCCCAAAGAACAGACGAGATGCGCACGTCCCAGTCGCTGCAATTGGCATTATAGACCTTAGTTAGTGCGTTCTCAAAGACTTTATTAAAAGCTTTGACCACTCTATTTTCCTAGGGATGATACGGAGTGTTTTTCAGATGATGGATCCGAAATTCTTCTGTCAAGGCCTGTATTGCTTCATTGACAAAGTGCGTACCTCTATCACTCATCAAGATTTTCGGACATCCAAATCTGGTCAGAATCTGCTCAAAGATGAAGTGTTCATCGGTATCTGTAGTGGAATCCTTTACCGCTTGTACTTCGGCCCACCTAGTTACATAATTAGTAGTAGTTATAATGTAATGCACACCTGTCTCCTTTCTGGGTGGGTTTATAGGTCCTACAAAATTGATGGGCCATTTGTCGAATGCTAGTAGGGCCATTTGTGGTTGAAGGGGCATTTCATCCTTGCAAGATGGCCTTTTGTTTCGTTGGCATGTATCGCAGGCCTTACAATAATCGCGAGAGTCACTATGCAGGGTAGGCCACCATAATCCAGCTCTCAATATCTTTTGCGTCATTTCTTTCCCTACATAGTGACCTCCTGCTACCCCGTCATGGGCTTCTGCCAAGATAGCATGCTTTTCATGTCCCAAAAAATACCTTCGTAGCACTTCATCAGCCCCCATATTATATAGATGACCTGCGATGATGGTAAAATCGGTAGTGCTGGTTACCAGCTCTTTTTTCTATTGTACCGAATATTCGACAGGTGTTATGCCTGTAGTTAGGAATTGGATGATGTCAGCGAAGTGCGCATCAAGAAATCCTTCTTCTAGGTTGGTTGGTTCCTCATGACTCTCAATTTAGGACAAATGATCCAGCCCAACATTTAACTTTCTCGACTTGACAATGATCTCAAAGTCGTATTCCTGGAACAATAGTAGCTATCAGCAGATTCCCCCCCCCCCCCCCCCCAACACAGGCTTATTCACCAGGTACTTCAAAGCCAAATGATCTATAAAATTTTTGAAGTGTCCTCCTAATAGATAGTGTTGGTACTTCTGTAATGCATAGACCATAGCCAAGCCCTCCTATTCCATGGTAGATTATTTTCACTCTGCACCAGAGAGTTTCCTACTAGAAAATGCAACCGGGTGATCAATGTCGTCATCTCCAGGCTGCATAAGGGCCGCTCCCAGGGTGATTCTTGATGCATCGATGTGAACATGGAATTCCTTCACCCAGTCAGGAAAGATAAGAATAGGCACATAGACCATCTTCTCTTTAAGTAGCTCGAAGCTTTTCTGACATTCGCCATCCCAAAAAAATTAAACATCCTTTTTAAGTAGTTTTTCCATCAGCGCTGTGATCAGTGCATATCCTTGAATAAACTTCCTGTAGTATCCTGTATGTCCGAGGATTGAACGCAGCTGTTTCTCAGTTGTGGGTACTGCCATATTTATGATAATTGTGACTTTTGCAGGGTCCACCATCAACCCCTGTCGGCAAACGATATGTTCGAGCAAGATTCTGAAGGGTACGCAAAAAATGCACTTCTTGATATTCAGAGAAATTTGGTGTTTTCTACAAGCATCCAACATCATGTGCAAGTTTAAGACGTGCTTATTAACCAAGTTGAAGATAGTCCAGTCATCAAAGTACACCTCCAAAAATTTATGGATGACCTTTTTAAACACTGCGACTACTACTCGTGAAAATATAGCAGGGGCATTCTTGAGTCCAAACGACATAACTGTATACTGGAAGGATCCCCATTCAGTGGCAAACGTAGTATTGCTGTGATCTTCAGGTGAGATTCTAATTTGATGGTACCCTGAGAACCCATCAGTGAATGAGTACGCTTCCTACCCTCCTACGCTATCAAGGATTTCATCTGAGAATGATGTAGGAAGGGGTCATGGATGCAGGCATCATTCATTTTGCGTAAGTCCACAAAAATCCATATTTCTCCCTTTGTATTTTCTCCTGAACCACCATCGGACTTACCCAGTCCAACTGTTCAACTGGTTTGATGATGCCTATGGCAAGAATTTTTTCAATTTCTTCCTTGACCTTTTGTTTATACTTAAGTTTCAACCTATAAGGGCACTTCTTCAAAGGGCACGCATCTGGTTTTAACATGATGCGCATGACCCCTAGGTCCCCTGTGATCCCCTTAAGCTCTGAAAACTTCATCGAGAATAAGTCTTGATATTCTATGAGTAGATCTGCAACTTTTCCCACTGTATCATCATCCTAGTAATCCACAATTTTAGCCAACTTAGGCTGCTCTTCTGTGCCAATGTTTACTTCTCGTAACTTCAGAGGCTTCATAACATCAACAGTGTGTAGCGGGGGTCTGGCAACTGCATGCTCTCCCTCCGATTTTAGGATAGAGACATTACAAAGATCTTCATCACATTCTTCAGTGGCTATATTGTGGCAGTTGACAATATCTTGCATTTGCATTTCCCGTGTTGGTGTCCCAAGAACTGTGGAAGGGCGTGATTCATCAAATACGAAGGTGTCTATATCCTGCAAAGCTTTGTCAAGTGCCTCCGTGCCCCCTGTTAACCCAAATGTGCCTACAAATACATCCTTTAATGTTTTCCAGTGGCGGGTGCGCTGATGTAGCTCCACATCTAAGTACCATGTAGTGGGAACTGGTCCCAATGCATGAATAAACATGTGAACTCATTCTTCTATAGTCTGGTCACACCACTTCTCCATCCAAGCGAACAAATGTTCGTGCGGGTCCCCTGGCCCAAGGAATGTTTTTACGCACAAGTGAATTGGAGGTTCAAATCAGGACCATCATTTCCTGACACTCTTCCCAGTCCTCGAATGCCCCCTTATGTGTGTCCCACCACCTCGCAGGTGTTGCACGCATCGCTAAATTAAGGTCCCATAACCATCGCTCTCTTGGAACCTCAGCTTCAAATGCTTGCAAAAATCCTTAATGCTACCAGATCCATCAAAGTAGGGTAGTTCTGTTACCTTGGAGGAGATGCATTGGAAGTCCTTGGTGATCCTAAGGCATCACAGCGCAGATACATCATGTAACCGATTCTGCCAATTTTCCATCTCTCCGTCGAACTCAGAGAAACATTTGCTATCCTTTTCCCAACAGAGTACACCATATGTTGTGGGATTGATCCAATCTTCATTCCACGTAGTTAACTTATAAATATGATCCATATCTTCTTCTTCAAGCACTGGCTTTGTATACCGTTCTCCTTCTACAGGGTCTAATGGTACTATCAACTGCGTACCTTCATTTTCAAATACCATGCTTCTTTTCTTTAGGTTGATGATACCTCCCATATCTATGGCCCAATCCAATCCTAGGAGCACAAGATAGGGGTTTGGATCTTCTACAATATGAATGACCTCAAAATCAGCCCAGACCTTAACTCTTGTGATATCTACCACGATCTTTGACAACCTTCGCAATGGTATGATCTTCTGATGATTGGCCATGCGCAGCTGGATAGTGGACCACTCCAACTTAGGTTCTCCCATTCACTACCAAGTTTTCTTAGGTATTACGTTCGCATATGAGCCTAGGTACAGAATAACCTGATCCATCTCAGAATCACCAATTTGCGTGGTTAGCCGCATTTACCTACCAGTGCGTTTCTTATGCTTGTACATTTTATGCACATCCTTAACTTCCATGGGTGGGGTTGTTCTTTATATGCATATATCTATCAAATCTTGGAGGTTTTATATGGCCCTTTGGTTGCGCAGTAGCTGCATACATGCCTGCCTGCAGAAATATTTTGACCTCATCATCTTCTTTGAGGTTCATAGGAGCTTGAGGGGTAGATGCCTCAGCCTTAGCAAAGTCTTGGTGAGCTACGACAAAGGTTTCCTTTTCCTTTTGTAAGTCCAAACCTTCTTGTTTGATGGCTACTTTTCGGATAAGAGGCTCTGCCTCAACTTTCTTTGCAGCTCCCTCGGTGGCCATGCCACTGTGTGTTATGACATTAATGCTTGGTCCCTCATCTCAAGGTTTTGCCTTAACGCTCCGTACATTCTACATAGGTGTCTGCTTCTTTTCCTGCATTTTGGCTATTAGAATAAGGCAGTATTCAATCAGATAGTCCTGTTGTCTGCAGTACCTGTAGGATTGTCTTACAGGGTTCGGGCAGTCCCTCACAAAGTGCCCTACCTCTCCACAATTATAGCAGATTAGTTATCCTCTTCCCCTACCTGCGCTTCCACCTCTGCGCCCTGCCCTGCCCCTAGTTGGGGATCCACCTATGCTTGAGTGGATCTTGGTGAGGAAGGGTCTAATTTACCCTATATGGGTTTCCTTGGTCTATCATCAGATCATAAGTTCAATAGTTCTGCTTATCATGTCCTACTGATCGGAAAAATCTGCACCATTGTTGCTTTAGTTCTGGGACATATGCACCTAGACGGGAAAATGGTTAGTATCATGCAAGTTGGCTACATGGCAATCATCGCACCACAACGTAGCTCCACTTGATCCTGGGTGCAACGGACTAGGTCCCCCCACCTGTAGGTAGTCTGCCAGCAGTGGGCACTGATCCTTGGTATGCCCAGATACCCTACATCGTATGCACCATATGTCTGGACTAGCTTCTTTCCCTCGGTCCTTTCACAGGTTCTGGATCTCCATGTGCATTGCCCCCATTTTCTCTTGGATTTGCTATACTCCCAACTGGGTATCATCTCTCGGTGCAGCTTCCAAATTCATAGAAATTTCCAAGGCTTTTTCCTGGGATTCAATAGCTTGCTGACCCATAGGTATGCGTGGGTGAGGTAGTAACATAGAAATGAACCATTCCTTGTGTTTTCTATCATAATACAGAAATTACCCCTCTCTGATTACCTTCTTCAGCTGTTGGTAAGTTCCCCACACAGACTTAGATGGTCCTTTCTTGAAATCTTTTAGATCATTCACTATCTGAGAGTAGGATTTAGGCTTCCGGAACTACTGTTTTAGGGCATTCTTAACCTCTTGAATGGTTGCATTCACATGCTGAGCTACGTATCCCATAGACTAGTCCAGGGCTGTTCCTTCAAAGGCAAGGGATAGCTATACCCTTTTCACAACATTGTTGGCCACATTCTGCACAGTCCATACCAACTCTACGAAAAACCAAAACCGATCCATATCTCTCTCCCCTATGCCCTTAAATGTAGGTAGATTCATGTGCAAGGCCATCTCATCTTCTGGTGGTGGAGGTACAGGTGAGTTCTTACCCCTATTCTCATATGAAGGTGGTGTAGTTGGAGGGCTATGCGCAGTTGAATCCCTTACTAGACTGTAGACAGATATATCTCCTTCTTGATTAGTTATGTATTATTTTCCACTTCGTGTTGTACCCTCACTCTGATCGGAGCTCATTCACTTTGTATGACTACATAAAATTCTCTTTTCGCACAATAATATCTTGATAAGTAATGGTAAGGTTTTCAGAAACTTACCCCGAAAACCCTTGAATAACCTCTGCTCTACCTATGAATAAGACATGAATTGATCGATTACAAATTTTGTCACAAATACTCCTAGCACACTGTCCACCCAGTGATCTACCATACAGGTGATGGTGTTATTAGTATTCTCTAACTGCTAGATCAACTCTGGAGTCCACTGCATGACCCGTTCGTCCTTCCAACACTTCTGGAAATCTACGAGGCTTGCAAGACACTCCTAAATCTCGGTTGCAAATGTCACAAAGAAAAATTCGCAGATATCTGTGAAAATGTACTTATTCTTCCACTTCTCTGCCGTCAATCTTGTGCTGCGATTCTCTTTTATCGAAAATTCCTGAAACTGTTTTTCAAACCACTATTCAATTTATTTCTTCTCAGGTCTCCAATGTTCTCTTAGCATTACCAGATCCCTCTCTCAAAATTCTCTTGGTCTCGCCAAAGGAACCATTTTTTGGCTCGAGGGGTCCTGACACAGGTTTGGAGGTTAAGGTTTGCCAACAAACCCCTATGCTACGGGCCCTTCCGGTAGCGACATGCTTGCGCAGGCCAAAGTCTCACCCGAATCAGTATGGGAGGGTGCTAGAACTAGGTTTTCGCACCCTGAGAGAGAGAGTAGGTAAGTCAAGCATATCCACATTCGCAACCTATCAGGTTCGCACCAGACATATTTATTCACAGGGTAGTTAATAGTATAATTGCAATATACAAAGCTATTATCATGCACATATCTAGTTAATAACTTTGCATCCACGTGCGTATCAGCAATTATCAACACATATTATCATAAGGCATCATCGACAGATTACAGTTATACCATAACATAGACAGGTTCACAGCATAAAAGGATAACCAAAAGTATTCTTAATAGATCCAATAGTTCACATCGACATAAATACATTAGATCAGATAGCACAGAAATACTTCAACCATATCTGCATATATTATTATCCAAAACCCAATACAATTCGACACAGCCTACGCACATAGCCAACAGGGTCTGCATACAGCAAGATTGAGGATCTCCGTGCACATAGCCAACATGAGTCGTTACCCTAACAACCCAACAAAAGATCTAAAAATTCACGCTTAGCATTAGACTTAATTCTTGCCTACCTTAAGACTCAAAATTTTCATCTATTTATATTGACTTAGCCTATGCTTCCAATGGTCCGCAAACCATGGTTTGCAGACTCTTGGTCTACCCTTGACCCATTACAATCCATTCGGGGCTTTTACCCACCCCAAAGCCCCTACGTTAGACTAATTAAGACCAAAAATATACAAAATTGTACAAAATTCGCAGCTTTTAGGGGACCCTGTTCCAACAGTTGTCATTGAAAGGTGCAGAAAGTTGCATTTATGAGGACAGATTGACAGGATCGTGATATATGAATAGTTAATGAACATAATATAAATATGATCTAGGTTAATGATGATGTTAGAAGTTTGAAATTGTTATAAAAAGTCGTGTCCTGCCAATATTTGGCACTTTTCTTTCTTGACATCCCAAAAATTGATAAGTGCAGAAAAAATTCGGTTTACAGTACTATATGAATACTGAAGACTTCATTCATATATTCAAAGAGAAAGGTATTGTAGGTATCATGGAGGAATCCACAACTAATACACCCGTATCACCAGTCGAGATGCCCATAGCAGCGTTGCCTCAAACTAAAAACCAAATATCTTCATGAATGAAACTAGCCAAAGAGCAGAGAACAAAGAATAAACATGGAAAGAGATTGTCGAAGAACCAAAACAATTCAGAGACAACAAGGAAGAAATAGAGTAGGTGAAAATGGAAATTGAGGGTGAAAAGTTTCCATCACCTCTCCCATCATATATGCCACCTAGAAAACCTGATGCAAAAATGGTAAAATATTCAAAGGATACAAAGTATGGAACATTTACACCCCTATTTCTAGAGTTAGTTCCATTCACAGGAGAAATTCTTGGGAAAATTCCACAGATAAATTTTGCAGACACCGATTTCAATAATAGGAAGAAATACCCATAGTTCGAACCAGGAAGGTATCTAAAGGAGTTACACTACTCTAACAGTGGTGTGACGAGGTTCGAGCCACAATAGTGGATGGCTGGATTAGCACAGTGAGGGTTATTGAACATGTTGTGCATGATGCACTTTGATAGAAGCCCGACAAACACATCTTGTGTTAGGAAATTTCTTGTGCTCATGCATGATGGATGCCTCTGGATGGGAAAGAGGACCACTATCGATGAAATTATGATATGGAGAATCACGAGATTTCCATATCAAGGATGAAACCCTACAGGAGAATTCGTTGGCAAAGACCATGACAAAGAAATAAGTAAAAACATGAAGAAGAAGTCTAGACTCACAAAATGGAAGTGAGGATATGACATTAACTCAATCAATGATAAGGGAGTTTGATTCATGACACACATACTAGCTGGGAATATCATGAGAAAGTGTCGAGCCAATGAAGTCCCTGCAACAATATTTTCATTAGCCACGCAGTGTGCCAACAGGGTTTAGTACAATTGGGCCAAGTAAATTTTCAAAAAAATTATGGACGAATGTTGCAAGGTCCAAGAGAAAGGTACTACATTTCATTATGCATGATTAAATTTTATAATAGTGATGCTAGCATAGAGAGAGACGGAGGATTCACAGTTTCCTCTGGTAGCTTCAGATGTGTGCGACATTGCATGGTATGCCTTGTTGTGGTATACCAATCAACCCTCGCAAGTGCAAGAAAATAAGATATTTTTTGTGTTACATCATATGGATTAGCATATGTTTTCGAACCATCTGAAGCTACCCTCGTCGGACACCAAGCCTATACCAGCAACGTCAATATTTCGAGAAGTTCAAAGCTGACTTGCGTAGAATCTATATATAGGGTCGCAAGGATGTGACGAAGACATGGCATCCCCTGCCATATTTGGTAATAGAATATGATTTATTTTCAAAATCATAATAGTGGCCCACATAATGGATGACTTAAATGGAGAGAAAGACAGGAGATAATTAAAAAGAGGAGGATACATCACAACATGGGGAACAAATTGGAAAGGATAAGGACAAGGATGAGGAAGAGGAAGGACAAGAGGAGAAAAATGACATGGGTCATCAGGATCCCCTTGGAGGAAATGAGTAGAATAAGGAGTCTAAAAAAACTGAGACCAACCCCTCCATCACAAAGGAAATAAAGTTCGGTGATGAAGCTGCCAAGAAACACAAAAAGAAGCAAGAGGTAGATAAAACAAAGGATATAACGCTATTGGTCCTCACTGATGGTGACTTGGATCATATTGGAGATAAGATACAGGAAGCTAGGACACAGTATTGGAACATGTTAGAGGATCACTATGACGCATTTCTAATAGGTTTCGAAGAGCGCATCACAAAACTAAAAATATTGGCACAGACAATTTGGCATAGACAACCAGAAATCTAGTATAGAAAAAGGAAAGGTTGTGAGAAGAAAGGTTAGTAGAGGCCACACCTAGGGCATGGATAACGCAGATACTTGTTGGAGCCTTGTATTTTGACTCCGCTGAGGTACAACAACAAGAAAAAGGATGGAAATATGTGAACATGAGCATCACCGTATTGTCGCTTTAAAGATTACATGAGCTGAAATAATAAATTATATATAAGATGAAGTTGCGTGAACAACTCACATCAAATTGGAATATTCAGGTAGAAAGAGAGCGAGCTTCACTAAAAAACTAGCTCTACGAGGCCATCCAGGAAAAGGACCAAGTGGTACAATAATAGCAGAAGTTAGAAGAGGTGGTCGAAACCACATGCTGAGAAATTCCGGACATGGATGTCAGTGAGGAGGAATCAGTGCAATACAAGGTCGCAAAGCTCAGCCTTGCAGTAAAGAAATAGAAGAATAAGGTTATATATGTACAATTTTAGTATGAGATAAATATTAGTGAGTTGCAGATGAATCTGCAACCAACTATGCCATCAGAAGTGAGAGCAGAGGGAGACCATCCTGAAGGATGTTGTGACCAGCATCTTCGCAACATTGGAAGATTGTGGGATGCTGTTGGATGACACTTTTCAAATTTGGACTTCACTTAAGGAAGATCCAAATGTGCATAAGTTGCAAGAAGACATTAAACAAAAACAAAATAAGTTGGAAGATATTCATACAACTTCGAAAACCTTACCAATTTCACATAATTTTGCTAAGATCAATGAAGGAAATTCACTACAGAAGAAAATACAGGAGTTAAGAAAATAAGAGCAAGTTTTGACATAAAGAACTTAGCCATGGAAAGATGAGGTGCTGTAATTGTCTTAAGAAGTGTATGGGAAGATTCAAGAGCTTCGACAAAGAGAAGAGGTAGTTTTTTATAAGACTATAGGACCAATGAAAAAATCAATATTGGAAGAAGTGCACATTGAAGACAATCAGATTGTAGGGATTCTGCAGTTGTTCAACAGTGCCTACGACAACTCTGCAACAAAAATTAGAGGCAACACAGCTGAGTGACTCGGGATGAGTCATATGTGAGTGTTGGGGGCCTATTGGGTGCAATACAACTTGGCCTAGATTTTGGTTAAGAATCCACATTTTGTGGAGCGGAATGTGCAGTGGAGCATGCGGTGCACCGCAAAGTAGAGAATTTTAAATATACTGCGTGGTATCATAGGGGCTTCGGGGTGGGTCGAAGCCCCTCCTTTTTTTAAAGAACACAATTTTGTAAATATTTTTTGGATATATTTTTTTGTTTTAGGGAGCCCATGGTATTTGGACCATGGTATTGTAATTATGTAGCCCTACGATGTAATAGTATATAAAGGGTTGAGATTCTATGTTTATAAATAATCACATATAGTATGGACAAGTCTTTGTAATCTATATTTTATAGCAAAGGGAAGGCTCTGCGGTTGAGTGGACAAAGGCTTCGGAAGAGTCTGCAGCTTAATGCACAAACTCCCAAAAACTTAATGTGCAGGTTGAGACTGGTTGTATTCACAGATTCATCATAATAAAGAAACAATTTTGTGGACGATATTCTAGTGCTCTTGTGTGTTTACTATGTATATTTTCTTATTATATATTGTTGTGAAGTACTTATCACAATTTCATGGCATAACATAGTCGCATTGGTTATGGGTTTATATGGCACATTTCTATGATTAATTGAATGTGGGGAGTGATTTATAAGACGTAAGAATAATATAATATAAAACTACCACATCTCCCAGTCCGTCAAGGCTGTAGGAACATGGTTCTGCATCCACCCATAGTCACTTCGGGTGAGACTGCATTATGCTTGTAGGTCGTTTCCAAAAGGGAAAGTGATCAGGAGTTTTTTTGGTGCGCAGTATAGTCTGGACCTAGCTCAACCCAAATCAAGCCAACACCCCCTAACATGGAACTACCCCATGGATTATTATGCATCTGAAAATGTTGTTGTGGCTATACTAAATAGGAACGAATGTAGACCCATTTGAAATATTCCATGGATAAGTTAGACACATGTTAGATATTGTGACCATAGGGATAAAAGAAATAGATGGATATTACCTAGCTCTCATAGGTTGAATCTTGATTTCCCCTATAATAAACATGAAGATATATAGAGGGAGGGATACAGATAAGCATGTGAAAATAATCAGGGTTGCAGAAGAAACTTGTGGGATGCCCCAAAGAAAGGAAAAAGGACTAATTGAAAGTCGAAGTGTGTACCTTATCACATTGATCAATGGGAATGTATACATCATAAAAGAAACTTTGGACATAGATGGTGGTGAGGGACCTGCTAAAATTACGAAATTGTGGTAAAATTACACTATGGAAAACCCATATGGTTGTGATTATAATTTCATTAGATTCCTCTTTTCAAGAGGACCAAAATCGGCCTATAGATCGCCCCAATCGGTTAAGAAAAATTTAAATTATGAATTAATTCATCTATTAAAGTGAAATGGAATGGGTCAGCCTAACTACAGGTGGAGTTAGAATTAACCCCAACGATCACTCATGGAAGCTATGAATAGAGGTGACCTCAAGCTCATTTGTACACATTTTCTCATGATATCTTCTTCACGCTCTCTTGGTATAGGCTCACATTTTTCTATTTTGGCTCGCAGATGTACGTTAAGAGAAGCTCACACAAAGGATCTGAATCACATGCAGAGGCTCACATTTGATCTGGGTGTTCTGGGCCAGAACTATAGGCATACCACAATGAGATAGCACCTGAACTGAGCCAGAATTGTAGGCAAGCCACGATGAGGTAGCGGTTGAGCTCAGCCAGAACCATGGGTAGGCCTTGTCAAGGACATGACTGAGCTATCAGAACTACGGGCAACCCTTGTTGATGGTGCAACTAGGGTGCTGGGTTGATCAGGACCTCATCCTCGGGCACAAAACATCTAGGTCACAGCTAAGGAGGCTTCAGCCGCAGGCTGAGCAGTTTAAGGCCGCGATTAAGGGATTTTATGGGAAGATCTGAACTGGACCACAATCATTTTCTTGCATAGTGCCTTCATACTTTTGTCTCTTAGTCATAGTCGCTTCAGAATAGTCTTCGACAACATTATGGATTCAAATCTAGGACATGGTAGCTGGGATCACTTGATGATATTTCATATCTGTGCTCTTGAGGTTGTATATCTACAGATATGTAGATCTATTCTATGTATTTCCATTGTACGATGTATCTACAATCTTAACTCAGTATCAAAGCATTCATTACCATGCTTCAGCCAGTGTCAGTGCATCTCAGTTCTTAGAATCAAGTTCCTTCAGCAGAGATATGTGTAAGGTCACATTATGCATGTGTTAGTTGCTTTAATACATCATAAAGATATGGAAAAATGATTAATTTTACTCTTGTTACTGAATCCTTTGATGATAATATAGAAGAAGAATTTGCAAGGTTTTTCCTTGTAGTAGGTTTTTCCCTGGTCTTCTACCAATCGTGGTGTCTCTATGTGTTCATGCTTCTCTTCTCTTGTTTAATTTCATTCTACTGCTTAGATGATGATGGCGGTATTATTATATCTACATAGTTTCATATTATTATGGTTAATAATATAGCTCAATATACTGATGTAATGATTTTGGGTGAACTTAACATATCATTGAAGAAATGTACCTATCAAAGTAAAGAACAATGCCACTCTATGGAAAATTAACATGGTTTCAGAGCTGGGCTGAAGAAAATCCATGGATATCACCTTCATGGAGACACTTTTATGGAAGTAAGAAGAGGATGGTAGAGACCTAAAATAATTCTAGGGTATGAAGAAAGCCCTAGGAAGTTAGTGGATAAGGGTTTGAGAGAAACAATGGTTTATGGTAAATTTGGCATATGAAACCCTTGCATGGCCTATGTGGAGATGATCAAGGACTTGGGATCGATATGACAAATGATATGGTTATTGATAAAGTTGTTGATTGAAGGAAAAATTGTTTTATGGTCTATGGAGGACTCTTGAGGGTTGGCTCAAGAGGGTGAGGATCATCTCTCATTGAAGATAAATATTCCTTGACTTATGACCTTACTCTTGTTTATTCTCACGGATATGATTATTTTTTCTTGTCATTACTTCCTGCATGTATATTTGAGAACCTGGATAATTATAACCTTCGTGATGAGATGTGATGAGTGGATCCCTCTTTAGGATATTTTGAAATGTAGGAACAATGGATACTTTTGGCCCTAGTAGAATAGCGTGTTGGTGACGGGCTTGTCGGATCGGTCAATAGTAGTGCAGCCAGCGTGCTTTCTCAACTGCAGCAGTTGTCTTTACAATCTGCTCCTTCTGGTTAGGCTGTGCCTGCTGATTCATCACCTTCCCAGTCTTTGTCCATTAATGCTGTCCAAACTTCTGACCCCAAAGGAAATCAACAATCCGATGGGAAGAAGAAGGGACGAAATAACAAGAAGAAGGGCAAGAACGGGAAGGGCAATGCAAATAAAACCAACGAGCGTGTTGGTGAGGGTCAAAGGAGAAAAAGAAAGTGAAGTTTCCGTGCAAGCTTTGTGCTGGAGACCATCTCACACACCTTTGCCCTAAAATTCAGGATGCTCAGCGCCTGTTATCCCAGCAGGGTTCTTCTAGTTCCCAGGCTGTGCTAACAAACCATTTTCCCCAAGGGCAGAAATTAGTTGTTGGCGCGAACCAAAATCCTGGGGCTTCCTCTGGAGGTACCCAGGAAGGGGAAATTCCATCGAACATCTTTATGATGAGTGCTCACGTGGATGTCGCTACGAGATCCCGTGATTATGGCGGAGAGGAATCTTCGAAAGCTAAGGAAGTTCCTGATGCTACTGAGCCGCTTCACATCACGAAGCCAACTGTCGAGTCTATGCCTCGGATGCCAAAAGCATCTTCTAAGAGGTCAACGATTAATCCGAACATGAGGGCTGCCCAGAACTACTCGATTGTAGAAGATCTGGCGCAAAGTCCTTGTGCTATGTCAGCTTTAGAGGTACTCCAGTCTTGTCCGGCTCAGCGCAGTGCTTTGCTCACTGCCATTGGGGCTGTTGATCCAAAAAATTCTCTTCCGATTACTTTTGATATGACTAATTTTAAGAAGAGACTTCCTCATCACATGGCTTTTCACATTAGATCGTCGTATCGAAAGACCAATATCTTTCGAACGGTTGTTGATGAGGGTGCTTCTACTTGCGTGATGTCTCTCGCATGCTGGAAGACACTTGGATCTCCCAAAGCTGTTCCATCTAGCACTGTTCTTACTGCGTTCGATGGTCATTCTCACAGACCCCATGGTATTGTCCCGACTTTGCCCATCTGTGTTGGGGGCAAAACTGTCAACATAGAGGTTGAGGTAGTGGATGCAGCCTTGGACTACAACCTTCTGTTGGGGAGGAATTGGATTTATGAGATGGATGCCATTGCATCCTCATTATTTCGAATTGTATGTTTCCCCCACGAAGGGAGGATCGTTACAGTGGATCAACTGGACTGTCCTCCTGTAGACCTGGATGCGCCTTCTGACTCATCTGTTCCTAAGTTGGATAATACTAAGGCGCCTGTCGAGAATCTAGGAGTTGGAATGTATTCTTCCCCGATGGGTTCTTTTGATCTTCCTCCTCCTACGGTGTCTATTAATGCTATTTCATCCTCCAAGGCTCCCCTTCGAAGAGAGTTCTTTCGAACTCATTATTTTTCGGACCCTTGGACCTTACCTTCCCCTACTGCCACATTAGCGGAAGGTCAAGTGGGTGGAATGGAATTTCCGATTTCTGCAGCTGAGATTGCATATCAGTCTATTGTTGACACTGCAGAATCTGTTCCAGCTCCTCTTTCACCGGAAGAGTTGGATGGTGATGTGGCTCCGGCTTGGACGATTAGTTCTTCTTCGGCCCAGGATTGTCTTGATACCACTCTTCCATCTGAAGAGGCAATCCTAGAAGCCATGACTGGTATAGATAGACCGTGGGATGATTTGCATCATCGGTCTTACTTCCTACCTGACTTGAACGAAGTCGAAACTAGTTTTCCAAGTCCTCAGTCTCCTGGTCCTGTTCACCCAGTCTTGAGCCCTTTGGAACCAACACAGGTATATGCTGAAGGGAACATGGCTGTGATCTCTCCTACTATCTCGGTGAACATCTCCAGGAATCCCAATATTGTCGAGAATGTCTTCATTGGAGCTGAATGTTCCCGTGAAGAGATTCAAATCTATACCGAGCTCTTCAAAGAGTATAGGGATGTTTTTGCTTGGTCTTATGAGGAAATGCCTGGCATAGATCCATCTATCGTTCAGCATGAGATCAAGACGTATGAAAACGCTAAGCCGGTCAGGCAAAAGCTTCGTCCGGTCAATCCTAGGAAGGCAGCAGCTATCAAAGCTGAGGTTGAAAAGATGCTTAAGGCGGGATTCATTTTCCCAGTTCCTCTGACTGAATGGGTTTCAAACCCCGTTCCGGTAGATAAAAAGCAAGGAACAATTTGAGTGTGCATTGATTTCAGAGACCTGAATAAGGCGTGTCCTAAAGATAATTACCCCACACCTTTCATCGATCAGATTATTGACGAGTGTGCCGGTAACGAGATTTTCTCCTTCATGGACGGTTTTTCTAGATACAATCAAATCACTATCCGTCCTGAAGATCAACATAAGACCACATTTATTTGTCCCTGGGGTACGTTTGCATATAAGAAAATTCCTTTTGGTCTTAAAAACGCTGGGGCTACCTTTCAGCGGGCCATGTCTTACGCCTTCCACGACATCAAAAAGATTATCGAGGCATACTTAGATGATCTAGCTGCTCATTCTCGAAAGAGGATGGATCATCCTGGTCACCTCTGGCAAATATTTGAAAGATGTCGTTTTTATAAAATTCGATTGAATCCGAGCAAGTGCGTTTTCGCGGTTACATCCGGTCGGCTGTTGGGATTTATTGTGTCTAGGGAAGGGATAAGGGTAGATCCCTTCAAGGTTGAGGCAATACTTCGGTTGCCTCCCCCGTCTTCAATTCGTCAGCTTCAAAGTCTCCAAGGGAAGTCTAATTTTCTTCGGAGGTTTATCATCAATTATGCTAAGATTACAAAGGGATATATGAGACTGTTGAAGAAAGGAGTTCCTTTTCTTTGGGATGACTACACTCAACGCTCGTTCGATGCTTTGAAAAAGGCATTGACCTCTGCTCCTTTACTGAGTCCACCTAATTATAGCAGAGATTTTCTTTTGTATCTAGCAGCAAAATAATCTACCATTGGTATGGTTCTGGTTCAGGAGGATGATGCTCTGGCTGAGCATGTTATTTACTACCTTAGTCGAGGACTGGTAGGACCTGAACTGCGATACACCCCGATAGAAAAGTTAGCCTTAGCAGCAGTTCATGCTGTGCAGCGACTCCGGCATTACATTATTCTTCGCAAAACTTATGTCTTGGCAGCTGCCAATCCATTTTAGTTTGTCCTCAGCAGGCGAGTGATTGGGGGCAAATATAATAGATGGATTGTGATATTACAGGAATTTGATCTCAAGTTCATGTCTGCCAAATCCAAGAAGTCATTAGTCTTTGCGGAATTGATCTCCGAGTTGCCTTGTGGGGAGGAGATGATCTATGATG
This sequence comes from Pinus albicaulis, assembly GCA_034641835.2. Taxonomy (NCBI): domain Eukaryota; kingdom Viridiplantae; phylum Streptophyta; class Pinopsida; order Pinales; family Pinaceae; genus Pinus; species Pinus albicaulis. The sequence continues at coordinate 1,224,153,062 of CM076584.1, read as the reverse complement.
AGTCCTTTCCGGACGAACACTTGTTTCTTATCTCTTCACAGGATCCTTGGTATGGGGATATCATTGTGTATCTCCAGACTGCGAGGTTTCCCTCTTCTTCTTCGAAAGATGAGCGTCGTAAGCTGCGTCACTTAGCCAACAATTATCTGATTATTGGTGATGCTTTGTACCGTCGAGGGGTTGATTCAATCCTAAGACGCTGCTTAACTTTCGAAGAAGCCGAGGCTGTGCTCAATGATTCTCACAGTGGAGCTTGTGGGGGTCATTTATCTGGGCTTGCTACAGCCCAAAAGATTTTGCGTGCTGGATACTTTTGGCCCTTGATTTTCAAAGATTGTGTTGAATCGGTCAAAAGGTGTCATCCTTGTCAGGTCTATACTCGAAAAATGCGCGCTCATCCAGCTCCGCTTTTTCCAGTCGTTATTGTTGGACCCTTTACAAAGTGGGGTATTGATTATACTACTTGTAACCCACCTTCGGCAAAAGGTCACAAGTACATTATCGTAGCAGTAGACTACTTTACGAAGTGGGTCGAGGCTATGCCTACTTTTGGGAACGATGGTGAGACTGCAGCTTTGTTCTTTTTCAACCAAGTTATTGCTCGTTTTGGTATACCTAGAGAGATTGTCACTGACCATGGCAGTCACTTTCAGAATAGTATGATGGCTGAGTTGGCTCTCAAATTGGGTTTCCGGCAAGAGCATTCATCTCCATATTATCCTCAAGCCAATGGGCAAGTGGAAGCCGTGAATAAATCCTTGAAGACAATTCTTCAAAGGACGATTGATAAACATAGATCCAACTGGCATATTATGCTATATCCTGCACTTTGGGCATACAGGACGTCAGTTAAAACTGCAACTGGCTTTACTCCGTTTCAGTTAGTCCACGGGGTGGAATCTGTATTTCCCATTGAATGCGAGATTCCTTCCCTTAAATTAGCTGTTGAGCTTCTTCCTGACACTTCTAGTCTGGCAGAGCACCTTCTTCATCTGGAACATCTCGATGAGCAGCGTCGAGATGCTGCCACGATGAATGAAGCGCATAAAAACCGAGTCAAAGTTCAGTACGATAAGGCGGTTAAGCCTAGGGTCTTTTCTGAAGGTGACCTTGTTTTGGTCTATGCCCAAGAAAAAGATGCCTTGGGGGCAGGAAAGTTTAAGTCGATGTGGTATGGCCCCTATATCGTCAAAAAAGTCTTTAAGAAAGGAGCTTATACCTTGGTTGACTTTGAAGGGAACGAGTTGTCGGAGCCCCGAAATGGGCTCTATTTGAAGAAGTATTATGCCTAGGCTTTGGCCTGGCATTTTGCTTTGTACATATCTGTTTGATTTTCGATTTTTGATGAGGTGGTGATGTTTTTGATCTGCTTTGGCAGGTTGTGTTGGATGTCATGAGTCATTTTGGTTTCGCCGATGGTGCTAGTAGACACACCCGTAACTTAGCTTCCGCGGCTTGGGTGCTTCATTATCCTTCCGGTCAGCTGTTGGTATCAAGAGGAGTCTGCATTGGTCCTGCTTCCAATAATGTAGCAGAATACACTGCAGTCATTCATCTACTCTCGGAGGCAATATCTTTGGGTGTTGATTCGTTGGTAGTATTCTTGGACTCTCAACTGGTGGTGTCGCAGTTGAACAACACTTATCGGGTACGAGATCCATTTTTATTACGATTGTTCTTGAGGGTACGTTTGTTACAAAGGTCATTTCAATTTTTAACATTCATTCATATTCCTCGAGCTGACAATTGGTTTGTTGACTCATTAGCTAATCAAGCTTTAGATTGGCATATTAATCATTCAATACAATAAATTTTTAATCATCAAAAACATCATACATTTGATACATTTATCACATCACATCAAATCTCGCTGTATATATATCATCAGAGTGTCAAAAACTTTACAAAATTTGGATCCATAATCTCGTACAAAATTTGGGCTTATGCCCCATCATGTTCAGTCTCAAAAAAGAATATACAGTCATCTAATATATAAAATATGTCTACTCCTGAGGTCCCTGCCCAGAAGTCGTGTTCCGATAGAACGTAACTGCAGTGGCCACACAGCGGAATAATCTAACCCAGTCTCGTGGTACTCCTACCACCCGTCTCTGGATGGCTTCTGGCAAGTCCTCCACGGCAGCCATAGGGATTTGGCGGGTTAATCCCTCCAAGTTTCTCTACACGGCCTGGAGAGTCCTGTCGGAATCCACTGTCTCTGCCTCACCCCTGCGACGCTTATGGCGTGGGAGACCCTCAGGTCGAACTGGTCCAACATTTGAAACATGATCATTTTTTATTGTCAGTCATTATGAATCCAATCAAAAACATGTTTGTTTTTCATTTTTTCATACATATTTGAAAAAATCCAAAAAAATCATATAAGTCAAAAATTTTTGCAAAACTTACCGACTGCTCCCCATGCTGTGCCAGGTGGAAGTACTAGATCTGGATCTCCTCAGAAGTCCATCCCGGCATAGGGATAGTCGTCCACTGTGATGATCTGTTCTCCCCACCACAGGAAGAACTCATCGTCCCATGTGGTTCGGGGTACTTCGCTGCCCCCCAGTCTCTTCATCATGTCTGCCCAACGGGAGATTCTTGGGTCCCGCGGGCTGTTGATAGTCGAGATGACTCTGGGTCTCAAAGCTGGAATCCTCTCAAAGAAGAATGTTGTCAAAATGGTCCCATAGCCAAAGTGTTTAGTCTTTTCTTGGCGGATGGAGGTCAGCTGTTGTTTCATGTTCAGTAGCAGGGCTGTGCACCAATCGTACACATGAGTCAGACACTCTACAACGATGCTCATTTGCGTCCTGGACGCCTGATGTAGTGAGGCAGATCCTGCCACTCTGCCGATGGTGAAAAGGAGGATTTTCATGTGCAAATCCCTGATATATTTAATTGCAATCTATGTTCCAACCTTTTTGGAATTCTCTACGCAATATACGTGGACATAATCTTCCACGGTCAACCCTCCCAGGGGCTTTCCGTGCAAGTCCACTGGTTCTCCCCTCCTGGAGAGTCCAGTGATGAAATATATATCCTCCACTTCAATGCGTAGTGGCATCTGATCAATTATGAAGCAATCTTGATCTGGTTCCCAGTAATTTACGAGCATTTCTAGCAATCGCACATTGCTTTTCATATTGGGCATTTTAAAGAATTTGAACAATCCACAGTTTCGGAGGATATTTTGTGCTGCGCGATCCTGCATGACCTCTTGGTCTATTGCGCTATGCTCACGTTCCCTCCATGAAATGGTCATCCTGAGAAATTTCATCAAATTATGCATTAGCCATGCTTTTTAAGTTTCGGCCCTGCGCATATGCAGTTTTCCCTGTACACAGTCGCGTGTATACGCGGGTTTCCTTCAATGAACCTGCGTATGCGCAGGTACGCATATTTTAGCAAGGGTTTTAAAGAAAAAAATCACTTAATTTTAATTTCCAAACGGACAAAATGAATAAACAGGATGATTAAGGAGCCTACCTGAAGTTTCGCTGAGTTCCGACGGTCGGTTGTTCCTGATTTGACGAAAGAAGTTTTTTGCTCCAGAGCACTTTTTCCAAATCAGCTATGCAATAATGAACCAAATGAGAGGTAATTTGTCTATTTATAGCTAAAAAGTTGAAAATTTTCGCAAAATTTCCTTATGCTTATTTTTTTCGATCTATCTTAAGCTGTTTAACTCGATTGCTCGGAAGTGCCCAGTTTGGTATGTTTTCAGGTACATTTTGACGATTTTAGAGATTTTTCCCGGTTTTTGATCCATGATTTCCGACTCTTCACGGCAGGTATATGATCTTCACTGGCATATAGGTTAGGGAAATCATTTTCCGTTGCATCTTGCATTCTAGCCTCCATACTGATCACTTGCCTTAGGGTCGATCCCATCAGGTCATGAGTATTACACCCATTTCACTCGCCGATTATTTAATCATGAATTGATGGTAGAGCCTTCCTTTACATGGGCTTCCTAGTTAGTTCCTCGCTATCACTTGTTGCCCATGCTGCTTTTTATGTAGGCTCGGGAGTCCTCTTTAGTCCCGCCATGTCTTATGTGCTGAAGCTTCATTCTTCTTCTTCATCACTTATCATTTTTCTGGCTTATACCCTAGAGGCTCCCTGGTGTCGTTAAGTTGTATTATTGCATTGCATATTGGCTACTTGTTTATCCTGGCCTTTAGCCGGCTTCATTTGGACTCGATGTTTAAGCCAACTTTTGACCTTGACTTTCTGTACAAGTTAACCATTGCATGTACTTAGCTATCACGACTTGACACCTTTGTACCCATGGATGGAACATTCCTCTGAGTATCACTGACCAGTTTTTGCCACCTTGCATTGAGCATAGGATTGTTCCAATCCCAGGAACTAGTGCATCTGCTTTCTTGATACTCGTTCTATCCATTGTACCATAGCATTCTTTTATTCTTTTTCGGGCTTATTATATGAAAAAGACAAAAAAATCAAATATAACAAAAAGAGCGGGAACGGGATGTATCTTCGTTATTTTGATGGCAGTACAGAGTCAGTTTGTCGCCCTTGAACAAAGCACATATACTTATATATATCTCCTTCATTTGGGATGGTTCTAGTTTGACCTAGGTTCAGCCTTTACCATGTTTCACTTGTCAGTTCTCCCCCGGTTGGTTATCTCTTCCAATCATATGGAGAGTTTGTTTTGCCTCCTGCAGGATAGACTTATACAGTGTCACTTTATACTGCCATGGTCATCACAGAGTCGTGCTTTTGTTCAAGGGAAGTCTAGCCTAAGTCGGCCATTCTGTGGTGTCTCTTGACTCATTATTCAGTCGGCCTTCCCGGTCTTGTCAGTATCATGTTCTATCACATCAGATGTTTTGATCTTCTGCTCGTGCTGGTTTGAGAAGGTCCCCATTGACTTCTTGTCGGCGGGTTTGTCTCTTATCGACTACGACACATTGCTCTGAGAGCAAGCCTAGAGCCGCACCTTGGGCCTATTTCCATCATTGATAGGTGACCTCGTGCTCAGCATTTGATCATCATCATGGGTCTTTGACTGAGTGGTTTCCCCTGTGTTCGACGTCAGCACACATTATCACACTTGGGATTCGTGCAGTACCTTGATTTCCATTTGACCCTATCAGTGGATTTCTCGCCTCTATGTCAGCTTTCATTATTGGTTGGTTCAGAGGGTTTCTTCCGTGCGCTAGCTTCATCTTGTGCATGTCGGAAACGTACTTCGGTTTTGGTTCCATCACTCTACTTCGTCCGATTCCTTCCAAATCTTGGCCTGCGGGTTACACTCGCGCTGGACTGATGTGGGATGCCTTAATGCCTTCCTTCCAGCAGATCTTTTCCCATCGAATCCGACTCATTGCTCTGGGAATAAGGTCTAGAGTCTTTTTGTCAGTACCTTAGGGTTTGCAGTCATCAGTGGCAGACTCTTCGCTATCGACAGTGGGGATTCATCATTGCCTCCCGATTGGTAGATTCTTTCAAGTGTTCGACTTCAACTCATTCATTCGCACTTGTTAGATTGTACTGGGGCACCTTGACACTCATTTTCATTATTGGTGGGTTGTCTCGCGTTGGTTAACGGTATACATCATTGACCGGTAATCCAACGATTTCTCACATGGTCGACTTTAGCTCATTTATTCCCATTGTGTAGAATTGTGCCATAGTGATCGGTGAAGACCTCGGGTTGCATCAGCATTTTTCGGTTCACTTTTGACAGTCCATTCAGTTTCTGCCAGTGATGCCGTCCACCCTTATATGTTGCAGTTCAGTACAGCAGCATCCTATATGTTGGCTTCCGAGTTGCGTGATTGTACCGTTTGATCCACCTCTTATGATCCGGTACTTGGAGATTCAGTTACTTGATCAGACATCCAGTTGCACCATCTTTGATCAACTTTTTTATATGTGATACTTGGACATTGATTCAGACTTGTATTTTCCGGGCCATGCTCAGATGATTCATTATGTACTTTCAGTTCAGCTATACTTGTATACATGTTGGATCTATTCATTACTTTCTATATGATGTATTTTTGACTGAGCATGGGTATGCCCGCCTCAGCATGAGTTGACTCTCTGGTTTCTTTCATTGGTTTTTGGCAGGCTGAAATCTGGTGAAGTCCTCTCTTGTCCTTGCGAAGTTATTTCTATGTGCATAATACATTTCGGCCATCATGTACCCCTTCTGACCTCATATATTAGGGGCATCTGTTATAGCATCATTTCTCACCTTGACATGATTCATGATTGCTTCATGGCTTTATGGGCACCCATTCCTACAGACTTGGACAAATTCACTTAAAAACAGTGGAAAATCCTTCATACGCGACTATGCCCGTGTTTTTCCGCGTGTATACGCGAGTACAACTAGACTTTTCCGCGTATGCCATTTTAATGATTAAAAATATATATAAAAATCCCTAATTTCGCGCTGGGTTGATGGTTACTCAGGTAGTTCAACCACCCCAGCCCGTGGCCAACTGTTTCCAACTGCTGAAACTACTTGGAGGGACTATAAAAAGCCCTCATGTGTATGGCCTAAGGGGGAGAGAGAGAATTATTGATATTATACTCTGTTGGTATTCCCTATCCAAGTCTGATTCCCCGTGCCTCCTGCACTTTCCCAGTTCATTATAGGAAACCCTTGTTTTCTTGAGATACACATCCCTTTATATGTTATCTCGTATGCACCAGTTTGGAAGGAGTCTTAGCGAGGCAAGGGCTGGACGGATCCGGACGACGGTCTGCAAAGGCCTTGGAAGGATCAGGTGATCTCTCCACCCGTTACTTTTGTACATGCTATTTATAATACAGAAGTACCATGCTGTTCCCGAAATAAACGTGTTAGTGTATGCTTTTATGTATGAGAATATTTGTTATACAAGCATTCATTATGATTTATTTAATGTTTTATATGAATATCACTAACCTTTAGAGTAGATATATGCTGTACAACTTGTCCTTTGTGCTTGTTTCTTCTTGTATTTCAGGTTAAGAAGGAAGGACGGTTGCTGGGGGTTTGAACCCTGCGGGATCTTCTTCAACCGTGGGACCTACGGGTAACTTTCTCATTCTACTCTATTTAGTTTTTCTGAACGTGCATGGTTGTGTGAGTCTCTGTTAAGTAGCATGCCCCTGCTCTGTGGAGGTTGTATCCCAACCAACCTCTAGGGTGATATTTCCCCAAAACAGAACTAGAAAAGTTAAAAAGGCACTCGAGCACCACAATTTTCCTATGTGAAGGTGCACAGATAATACCATAAGGCCTGCATGGTATATTTTTTTAATGTTATAACATTGGATGGCTAGGTAATCCCTATGGTATTCTTAGAATGTCTCTTTTACAAATGGCTCATTCATGTATATGATAGTGATTTGGATTTATGATTCCTATTATGAAATGGCGCACCTGGTAGTGAATTTTTTATCATGACGATCTTCTTGATTCTGCAAAGCTATTTAAAGATGATGTTGGATATAATTGAATAGATTGATGTATGGATAACATCTATTGTTTTGAGACCCTAATCTTGACTCTAGTAAATGGAAATCTCCACTTTTTATATGCATAAGATCTGTTGGATCTCTTATGTAAGTTTACCTCACTCATATGGTAATGGAAATTCTTGTGATAAGCATGATGAAAGCTCATGGAAAGAGAGACTGCAATTTTTTGTCTTGTCAAATAACCTAACTTGATCCTATTGATCATGATAAGCATGGTATTGGAAACCATGATGGTAGAGACATATCTATGAGATTGATGTTTCATATCTATAACTTCTTGTGGTTATGGAATATGGTGAAATTTAATTCTCTAACTTGATGTATTTTTATTGGTTTTAGAATATTGTGTTATCATCTCAGCTTGCTACCATTATATTTCAAGTCTAGCCCTTGATGAAAGATTTATGACATGATGTTGATGATCATGATAGCTATGTGTTTATGATCTAACAGATCTCCTGTTACATGACTCCAGTAAAGACAAGTTGATGACATGTATGAAAATGAAATTACATGCCCTTCTATGATATATGAGTATCTGACTTTGTTGATCAACAACAAAGGTCTAAGCCTATATCACACAAATTATGGCCCATAGGTGTGACTATGCTTGATAGACATAGAATTGAATCTTTTTAAAATGAATTCAGTCTATACTTCGAATCAAGGGATCTCTAACATGTCTTACCATTGTAAACTGATCTCTATAATTGATAGAATTGGGCATGAAATCAGATGATCACTTGGAATATGTTAGTTCTGCAGATGTATTGCAGATACCATTAAGATCCGTCAGTAGGGAAAGTTCTTATGTTTGAACCGAACTTGTGTTTGCAGGTGACTGAGACATTCACATGGATATGTCATTATGTTTGAGAATTGTGCTACATGTTTTATCTGATTGATATTGATAAACAGTGTTTGGAAATTTTGACATGATGCTTAATGATTGAGATATGTCTATAATTATAGATATTACCACAATAACACATTTAGATTTGACATGATTTGATCTAGAGGTAGTTAATTTTCCCATATGACAATGTTATGTGGGCTTACTAACCTTCATTGTGATTTGTGAGTATACATAATTATGGTTTTGTGTTGGCCTCATTATTCCTTGCACAATGGTTGTTGTGACTTAGTATGAACATGCATGATTTAACCTTGATGTGTATGCACTTGCATCTAGTGACAGAATTGGCCTATAATGACAAGTTAAATGAAATACTTGATGGATTGACAATGAATGAAGTCAAGAATTGATATGAGCTCTACTTATCACTAGTTGAAAGAATTGATACTATGAAATCAATGTCTTTGATAACAATTTTGGTTTGGCTTGTAAACTATGATAAACTGACTTCGTTGAAACAACATTGATTTATGTAAGACTAGTTATGTTGGCATGGTAAGGACTTATTATTCTAGAGATAATTGTGTGATGAAAACTCCTCGATTCAGATTTGTATATATTTTATATTTATCTGGTGAAGTCAGGATAATGCGTTCCAAGGTATGGTCTTGATTTTGATTATGCATTTGGTTCTACATACTGATAGTCTACCCTTGAAAGGTGATGAGGCTATGAAAATTTAAGTAAGAGGGAGAAGGCTTTTGAATCTCATAATGGTGTATCATGGCATGATGAATCAATTTGTTGAATTTGGGAAATAAATTCCATATTGCAATACTATTTAGATGTCATTGTGTAATGTAAATCCTGGGACACTATAATTTAAAGTTCAAATGTTGTTGAACGTGACATGGAATCTATTATTTGATTGAATTCATTTATGTTTCATTTTTAACATCCATCTATATATGATGCATATAGAACATGATTAAATTCATGATTGAGTTTCTTCATTCAAAGTTTCCACCAAATATCTTTTTAAATATCTACATGAATCGTTCTACTTTGAAAGGTTGAGATATTTCTCCCATGATATGTAGCTGCATGACTGAACTAATGATGTTTGGGATTATTATTGATGAGAATTTGGACATTTCCTTAGTATGATATCTACCATTATATATTGGACGTGAGGTCCATAACACAACCTAGGTCAGATACAATGATGCTGGCAAGGCTAGTTGTGAGGCATGATGTAGAATATCCTTAGAGAGCTATCCGAGAATGATCTGGATAAGACATGGATACACTATGATGACAAAGAATCCCATATACATATATTTTGGACTGTGATTTATCCATTTGTTGAGACAGTACATCTGATCGAGAAAAGCTTAGGCTTTTGATTGACATCTCACTGAGAGGGAGGATGATTATGGTATCCATGTGTGATTGACACCTTCATGAGAGGGAGGATGATTATGGTATCTTTTTATTATTGGTATCTTGTTGTGATTTACATTATTATGTATGTTTTAAAATAAAACTTGATTTTATGTTCTGTATGAACAAGAATCATCAGATACCAGCTAACAGAAGCACTAAACAAGGACACTAAGTTGACTCTTCCTCCCTTTATGATCTCCCAGGATGAGGAATTGAGATAGAGGGTTCCTGGAGTTGAGGGAAATCTGGGCAATAGGACATATTCCATATCTATTACCCATAGGGTTGAGATGATTATCCCCTATCTTCATAGGGTCAGATAATGTTTCTCCCCTTATTGGTCTTTGCACAATATACCCCAATTGGCATCATACCCATAAGCAGTGAATGTTGGTATTACCACTCCTGGTTTGGAAAACGACTTGAGAGTGTACTTTTGGTGTACAAGCCAAGGTGATTATGATGTAGGTTTTCTACCACATGACTATCCAAGGTCATCAATGGGAAGATCAGTAGGAAATAGGATTGGTTGAGATAATCCTATGCCATTCCAAGTTGAGATTTATGTCCCCGATGTAATCCCATGGTCGAGCTGGGCTCCCTTGCATGGATGGATATCCTAAATATAGATATGGGGTTGTAGAGGCATATCTCCCACATGAGATTCCAATTAGAGATGTGATCCTTGATGTGGTTGCAAGTTGAGATGTGCAACCTAATAATGTGCTCTATGATGTTGATTGATGATGATATTCCAGGTAGTAGCTCGCTATCTGAGAATAAAGTATTATAGCATGATGGATGAGGGTGGTAGCCTAAGCTCCCCTCCGATGACAAATTCTTCTTCTAGATCTGAGAATGTTCAACATACGAGCAGGTACAATAAAGAGATTATAAGAAATAAGCATGAGAAGTACATTGATGATTTGTAATGAGAAAGAATGACATCATGATGACTAGATGAAAGTAATGATTAACAACGATACATGATGATGCATGAAGATAACATAATGGTATATTAATCAATGAATAAATATTGACAGGTGGAATTATCCCTGGTTGAGAGGGAGTGTTAAAATTATGAAACTGCGGTAAAATTAAACTATGGACATCTCAGATGGTCAATATTATAATTGCATTAGATTCCTCTTGTCAAGAGGACCAAAACCGACCTATATATCACCATAATCAGTTAAAATAAAGTTAAATTATTAATTAATTCATTTATTAAAGTCAAATGGAATGGGTAGGTCTAACCACATGTGGAGTTAGCCTTAACCCCAATGGTCACTCACGAATTCTATAAATAGAGGCGACGTTAATCTCATTTCAACACATTCGCTCATGAGATCTTATTCATGCTCTCATGGTATTGGTTTTTATTTTTCTATTTTGGCTTGCATAGGTACGTTGGGAGAAGCTCACGGAAAAGATTGAGATCATAGGTAGAGTCTCACATTTGATCTGGGTGTTCTGGGCTAGAACCGCAGGCATGCCACTATGAGGTAGCTTGTGAGTTGAGCCAGAACCATGAGTGGGAATTTAGAATGTCGCGACTGAGCTAGTAGAACCATGGGCAACCCTTGTTCAGGCCGCGACTTGGTTGTCGATTTGATCAGGACCTCTATTGCATGCACAAAACATCTAGGTCGCGGCAAAGGATGCTTTAACCAGAGGCTAAGCATGTTAAGGATGTAGTTAAGGGATTTTTTGGGCAGATCTGAATTGGACCATAATTAGTTTCTTGCACAGTGCCTTCATACTTTTGTCGCTCAATCACAGTCGCTTCAGAACAATCTTCGACAAAATTCTAGATTCAAATATAAGACGTGGTAGTTGATATCACTTGATGATATTTAGATTTGTGCTCTTGAGGTTGTATATATATATACTGTATCTAATCTATGTATTTACATTGTAAGATGTATCCACCATCTTTGTATCAGCAGTATTCATCAGCATGCTTTAGCGGCCAGTGCATATCAGTTCTTAGAATCAAGTTCCTTCAGCAGAGATATGTGTAAGGTCAAATTATGCATGTGTTAGTTGTTTTAATACATCATAAATATATGGATCTATGGATCATTGTAAAATTGTTACTAAATCATTTGATGACGATCTAGACGAAGAATTTGCAAAGGTTTTCCTCGTAGTGGGTTTTTCCATGGTCTTAGACTAATCCTAGTGTCTCTATGTGTTCAAGCTTCTCTTCTCTTGTTTCTTTTCATTCCATTGCTTAGATGATGATGGTGGTATTGTTCTATATACATAGTTTCATATTCTGATGATGAATAATGTAGATTAGTCTAATGATGTAATTATTTGGGGTGAACTTAACATATTATTGAAGAAATGTAACTATCAAAGTAAATAACAATGTTTCTCTGTGGAAAATTAATAGGACCCATCTCTCCCATGGTAGATGCACCACTCTCACCAAAAATTTGATGAGAGAACACGGAAAAGGGTTTGGTGAAACATGAAATATCTTGTACAAGTATGAGACCAAGCTGATTAGTAAAAGGTGGATTAGCGTTCGGTGGTGGAATTTCATATACTAATTCAATGGTAACTTGGTGTCCGCCCCCCTAAACCAAATATAACCCTCCCAAATCAGATTTAATTTATGACCTCTTACAACAGGGTTATCTTATGTCTTTGTGGTGGTGGAGCCTCCTCTTCAAGAGAAAGTTTCTCAATCATTGAGAACGAAAAAAAATCTGGTCAGCCAAGGTGAATATACAAGTTCAATTGATTAAGAAACCCCTATGGCTAATTAGGCTCCAACCAAAAATCACACACTATAAAATAGGCATGAGAGATACAACAAAAAAACTAACTATAAAAGGTACTTGTTGAAATCCAATATGCTTGAGAAGATTAATCCCTCAAGGACCTTGAGCTAATGAAGAATTCATAAGCATTTAACCCAACATCCCTATAATATCCTTTTTTGAAAAAAAAATGACCTCATCATTGTTGAGCGTCCCCCTCGTTAAAGCACTGATATGGTGATTGATGTTTGCCTCAGGTACCATGGGGACTTCCTACCCTTAGTAACATACATAAGAGCTTTAAAATATAGGCCACTAAATTTACTACCTCACAACCAAATGAATGACAAGACACGTGTGATAGGAACCATACATGTAGGCAAGGTAACTAAGCTCAAAACCTCTTGACATATTTCTCAATGCAAAACCTCTCAAATAAATCCCCATTAATACACAAAATATAATGAACAACAATAGAAATGGAGTGGGGATGTCACTCCACAAGTTTCTAATGTGATCAAAAGCTTGAATCCTATGTGAGAGGAGATTTTCAATAAGTGTTTAATATGAAAATGGATTTACACTCACTAGTTTCAATTTTCTACCTTTGAAGGGTGTCCTCTAAAAACCTATTTCAACGCTCTACACCCATAAAATACTATTGATGTGTTATATCCAAATAGTCTAAATTAATTTTAATTAACACTTTATTATTATCGTGTGTTTTATGCAAGGGTATGGAGTGCAATAGAGATGGTGTGTAACAGACTCAATACCAATAAAAAATACAAAGTAAATGATGAATGAAATTGTTTTTATAATTCGATGAAAATTAACTAAAGGAACGATTGAGAGTTCTTTCTTTTTCCAAGCAACAAGTAGAAACCTCACAACCTATCCTAATGATATTTTTATATTCACTAAATTCATGCAAGAAGCCAAACCCGACACTAAATGAATTTGAAATCAAATGAAACACTCTTGAAATGAAAATGAAAAAGCACCAAAAAAGCTTCCAAAAGCATGAATATAAGGCTTTGGAAGGAAAATGTATGAACTATGGCTTATCAAACCTAAGAAAAAGCCAACTGACACATAAATAAGTTTTCAATATGTAACTCAATGCATGAAATTAGAGAACTTACACCTCTAATGATATACAAAGGAAAACAATCCAAAAGCTAGACAAAGGAACAAGACATAAAATGCCACAAACTCATATTTCTTCGCAATTATTAAAATTATATTGGTCACAAATATTAACTAGGCAACTAGAAAAATCTAATCAGATTCACATTTTCAAAGAAATAACAAAAAGCTAAATCACCATTGAATGCAATCAATAGGGAAAAAAAATATTATATAAACCAAAATAAAGTTTCAAAATGAAGTAGATCTCATAAATGAGAAAGGATGCATATGAGATGTGTGCAAAATCTAATCAGTCATAGGAAAATAAGTAGATATCTAAGGATTTTGAAGGTAAAGCATATATCACTAAAGAAATCATTCTTGAGAGGCCATCACTCTTAGATAGAGATCAAGTGGTATCCTATTCACTATAAGGAAGCTTCCTCAAAGTGACAGGGTCTTGTGATTTCCTTGTTACTCACAAACATGGAGAAACTGGATTCCAAAATTAAAATTTTAAAAAAGGAAACTATCAAATTTGAAAGATACAATGATTTTCTACCCTGAAAAATACTTATACAATGTCAAAATCGAGAGAAAAACATTTAGAAACATCCAAAAACTAGGAATGACAAAGAAGGAAAGATAACAATTTCACTAGAGATTTTTTTCTTAATGGAGTCACCAATATTGTTTTCTCTAAATTTGCATACTATAAGAGGATATATTTCTCCATTGATCATGCCTCATAATATTCCATACATTGGGTGAAATATTCAAACTTATCCCCTAGTCATGATGCACTAACCAACCACACAATAAATGGAAAAACAATAGATAGATTATTGCACCTTAGAATCCTTGTAGGATAGTGTAGATTGCAGACCCCTTTCAGTAGCCACAAACCCAAATCCTATATGGAAATACCACTCCAACTCCTTGATTCAAACCCATATACACATGTAAAATCAAACAAGGATACGTTTTTCCTACCTTATCCTCCATAGCGGGAAAGTTAGCATGCACCATAAACTGATATAGTGAATAAACCATATTTATCACATATACAAACATGAAATGGAGAAGGAAATCAATTTTACATTCATAGAATAGAAAATTACATAAATAATTGTATCTTGGTCATAGCGTGTGCTATCCTTTGATCCCTTATTTCTCTTCTTCCCTTGGCTTATAGACAAACTGCGCTCATTTCAGATGCAAGAGAAGAGTCTTCTGGTGATATTTTACCAGCATTGACTAGGATATCTCTCTCTAATTTTGTGAAAATTTAAATAGCATTGTAGTTAACTGGTTATTATTCTCTTATCACATTTAATTATTTGTCTTCCTTTTTATTGCCGAAATTTTCCACATCAAATTTTAGGAGACCACCTGGTCATAGCCCAAATTATACTTTTTTTTTTTTTTTCCGTTTAGATTGGTGGTTCCAACTAGTTATGAATTGGGTCCAGTTACTCATACAAAGGTTTCTCCAACAGATGGAGACTTGGAAAGCATGAAAATTATAGAGAAGGAATGGGAATTAATTGATAATATATAATGAATAGATAAATAACATTATAAATTAAAGTATGATATATACCATAAATACTTAATAACCCAGGCGATGATACTTTATATGTGAAAACAAAATATAACTAATAACTAAAAATATAGATCTTCAGACATTTCATCAATTAAAACAACATGAAAATAAATTTAATTCAATTAAATATTTAATTTAATTAATTTAATAAAACATTCACATATAATTCTCGTTTCTCTAATACTTGTAACCAAAAAATGGGAATACATAATAAGTGACAATATTTCAATTGAATAATAATGAGCATAAGATAAGATTCCACTTATAAATCAAAAGAAAACAAAGTTGATAAAAGTACCAATTCTTATTTACTCTTCATAGATTTGTAATCAACAAGTGGTTCAACTTAAATTAAAGAAAAAACTAAGTACAATAGTGTAACAAAGCTATTCATGCAAAATT
This sequence comes from Pinus albicaulis, assembly GCA_034641835.2. Taxonomy (NCBI): domain Eukaryota; kingdom Viridiplantae; phylum Streptophyta; class Pinopsida; order Pinales; family Pinaceae; genus Pinus; species Pinus albicaulis. The sequence goes on along the minus strand of CM076584.1, from coordinate 1,224,137,335 downwards.
TTATAAACCCTTATTACACGTCATTTTGTCACCATGACAACTGACCATTAGAATGGATCTTTCACCATCCAATTCATGTGTTCCAAAGCACTCCCTTGCAAGTCAAAAACTTAATCACCCTGAAGAAAGCAAGAGTTCTGGGTTATAAAACCTAAAAACTTCTTTTTAGTGACTTGCACAATTTCCTAGCTAGTTTCTGCGCATGCGTAATTCCTACCATTGGTACCCGCATAGAATGACACTCTACATTACACTATGGACTACACACATGAATCAACAAAAAGTAAAAATAAAAATTTAAATCTAGAAGCCTTGTTGGGAGAATATATCCCAACTAAAAGCTTTGAGGTTTTTATCACAAAATCAGACCTGATAGGCTGCTCATCAAACTAATATTGTGCAACTATTTCAAACCAAGCTTTTGGTTGAGGCTTAGCCTCCTCAACCTAAGAGGGCTCTCTCAAGGGTTTATGAATTTTGATAAATATGTAGATGGCTAACTCTATATGGGATAAAAACAGATAAATGATATAAAATGGTTGTAAATCACATTAGCAAGTATACATTGGGCTTATGGAGTCATAATAGCTTTATAAAAACCAAAATAATCTACCTATCATGGAAGTCAAGGCATATCAGAGTTCAAGTCAAGGAATAAACATGTAGAACAGTGAAACACACAGTCAGTTTGTCTATGAAGGAAGTCAAAGCATCATTGATGAATTTTGAGTAACATAAGGAAACACCACTGCAATAGAATATTGAAAAGATGCCATTAGAACAAGAACATACAAGAACTCCTTATGAATCTTGAGTTGTCTAAGTAGAAATTCTGTATTAGGCTGAAAACAGTCACTTACATAAAACATAGTCTTTTTTCTAACAAATGTCCAACCCTTTCTATTTCAACTCCTTGATCTTTTATAGATCATTTACATCATAAGATAAACTTAGCTACAAATAGATACATCGAATTCCTATGCTTTGACACCTATACTAACCATGAAACATGGTATTTATTACAAACACGGCTGTAAAACTGATATAGAGTACTATTACAAATAGAATTAGAACTCTTTTGATTCCAATCAAAATAGCTTTATCTAAACTTAATTACATCATTTTCCACCTATCTTTCCATTAATTTGAATCCTGATGATGAGATCCAACCTATTATGACCATGATGCTAATGATGTTGATCTCCTACAATTTAGGAATATTCTCCCTTGTTTTTAGGCTTAGGATTCTTTTACTTTCTTGAGATGTTCTGACCACCTTTAACCCATAACTTCGAAGCTAATTGATGTCAGGAACATGACTAACATATGTCCCAAGTCATCCCTTCATGCCAGCTGTGTAAAACCACTTCAAACTTCTCAAAATAGTGAAAACAGACTTGTGCTACGAAAGCATCAGAGTTTTGTAGCGCAGTCGTTTTACCCATTTTCCTTCAAAATTTATCTTCCTTTCCTTCAGAGTTGCTTTGATAATCACTTGAAATAGCTTCCTTAGAAATTTCAAGTCGAAATGCATGATTTTACCTCCAAAATTTGATAAGGAAATGGGTGAAAAAGTTGCTACAGCAGTTTCGTAGCGCATTTCACCCTTTTTGCACTACAGGCGCTATGAAACTACTGTGGCAGCTGTTTTTTCCAGTTTTTCTTCAAAAATTCAAAAAAAAATATGCTTGAACTTTAGAAAAACACTTGCCTCATCAAGACCATCTGCTATATGAACTAAAAACATAACATTTACAAAATTTAATCCTCATTTCTCCATTTTGATTTTGCTTTGAATTTGTCATTTTGTACCTCTGCATTTTAGTTCATCTTGAGGCCGTTTTAATTGTAGCTCCAAATCTTCCACTTGGCCTCTTAGCTTTCTATTACTGGCTCTCAAATGGGTGTTGATCACTCCAACAAATTTTTCTTCTTTAATGGCAGGAACTATCCATGTAAAGAACTGTTGTGCACTGCCTGGGATCTCTGACCTGGAAACTATTTGACCTTCCCAAAAAGCCTTCATATTCTTTAATTATGTATTTTCAATGCTATGTTTTCTTGCCCTCTTTTTCATAATTTACATCTCTTGATTTTCTAGTTTCAACCTTTCTTCCAGCATTTGACATTCTGACCTGTGTTCCTTTCCCTTCTCAATCTTGCTGGCTGCATGCTCCACTATAGGTGATGAGAGATAAACCACCTCTTTAGGGACTTTGGCTACTTCACTGATTACTTGGATATCTTTACTACCTTCTTGGAGTCTCTTTTCATTCCTAGTTAAAGTTTTACTAGCTTGAAAAACAAAAGATGCATTCTCACCTTCAGATTCCAATTTCTTTGCTGATTTCATTTTTCTTTGTTTGGGTTCATTAAATTCGATGAAATCTTCCTGCACAATGGGAAATTATTCTATATAAATTGCATGCAGTATATCATCCAAGTTTCCTTTCATCATTGGGCCGTCCTCTGTGACTAAAACACCTACTTTTCCCTTTGATTCTGATACTTGACTTCTTGTCTTTCTCTGGCTCTCCTGTTTACTCGCCACCTATTTTTGTTTTGTTTCTTTGACCCTTTCTACTTTCTGTTTTGTAGGTGATGGGGTTTTTGAAACAAGCACTGATGCTTTCTCAGTTCTATCTTGAACTTGTTTCCTTGGTTTCAACTTCACAAACCTCTTAGCTTTGGTAACCACTGGCTGACTGGATTCTGCTACTGGTGGTGAAGGATTTTCCTTGATCTTAGGGTTTCTAGCTGGGGTTAGGGATTCCAGTTCGAATCCACTCATAAATAAAAATGAATACCAATCTCTATTTATTTTCTGAAGCTAATTTAAAACAAGTAACTTAATCAAACCGTGATGAATCAAAGATGTTTCACAACCATCAGATTTAGCTTGGAATTTGTCAGCCATTTTGGAAAGGCTTCTATGCAAGTAAAATGGTAAATCTAATGATATCATTCCTGTTAAATGCAACAATAGTTTAAAATGATAAGTGTAGAATTTATGGTACCTTCCTTCACATGTGAAATATCTTTGGATGTTGAATAACATCTTTTCATAGTTATCCTTGATACATCTCCTGGGTATTTCATTGTTCAAGTCCATGTCTACAAATTCAGGTTTCATAAAATCCTTGCATGGCTCCATGTCAAACCTAAAACCTTTAAACCAAGATTTTTGTCCCCTTGGTATCTCTGTCATAGCAGCTATGACCTTAGGTGTCACTGGCATATTTATCATTCCAACTTTGGTAATGGTTCCACTGAAATGTAGATCAAACTCTTTGGACACTTCAGTGTGGCAACCCTGTAGCTTTTCACAAAATTTGGAAAAACCAGCTTTGCTAAATGCCTCCATTACCATTTGATCCTCCATAATAGCATTTACATTCTCAAGCTCGTATCTTAGACAATGTCCCCCTCTATGGACCTTCTTCTCCTCTTCCATGTTTCTTGTAAAGAAAAATTGTTAGCTTCTCTAAAACCTATAAAATAGCCTCTCTTGATAATGATGTGAGTTTTCCTTGAAAGAACAACCAAAAGCTTATCCTTACTGCTTCAGATCTTGAAGAATATATGTGAAGGTAAATGAAACAGAGATAGCTAAATTAGGCAAAAAATTCGAATTAGAGATGTCACCTCATGACCAAATGATGTTTAATTGATATATTATCATGATTATGATGATTGAAGGACAGGTAAGTACATCGAATCTAGTAACTAACTAACACACCATACCCCTATCATGTCATTCCCCAACTGAAATTGACAAATCTCGACTTATTTGACATGATAGCTACGAAACCGCGCTTTCGTAGAGCTCACAATTTAAATTTTGCACTTTACGCTACGAAAGTATCAGTTCTTTCGTAGTGAAAAACTCACTTTTTGAACTAACGGCACTACGAAACTGTGGATTTGTGGCTAATTGCAGAAAATTGACCCAAAACTTACATGAATGGCCCTTGAACGAAAAATGTGAATTTTTTGACCATGAAATGGACCTACAAAGACCTTATTTGAATTCTAATGATAAACACTATGCCTCTCAAACTATGACATACCATTAACCATACTAAAATGACTTTCAAAACTATTAGACCATGATCAAAACAGAGCTGACATATCATGTTTAAAAAAAAAATAAAATTGGGCGATAACAGTATGAGAATGCAAAATATAAATTCTGAAATATTTGGCAGCCTTCAACAAAGCATAGGATTTATTTTATAAGATATTATACTTCAATTCAACATTGGCTAATGTCCTACTAAAGAAAGAAATCATCTGATCAATACCTTGCTGTCCCTTTTGTAGCAGAAATCTGGCAATATAATTCTCTGATGCAAAGGTAAAAACCATAAATTCGTTGGAAAAATCAGGACTCATCAATACTGGTGCTTGTGTGAGTGCTCTTTTGATCTCTTCAAATGAGTTTCTTGCCTCTGATATCTACTTAATATCAACTCCCTTCTTCAGCATCCTTGTTATGACCTTCACAATCTGAGCAAAATTAGGAATAAATCGCCTTACAAAATTAACTTTTCCAAGGAAAGATTGAATCTCCTTCCTACTTCTTGGAAAATCCACCTTCTGAATTGCATTGACCCTGCTTGGATCAATCTTAATCCCATATTTAGAAATGATATGCCCAAGTAATTTTCCTGAAGTTAAAGAAAAAATATTTTTGGTGGGATTTCGAGAGATGCCAAACCTTCTACATTTCAGCAGAATTCTTTCCAAGTGTTTCAAGTGATCTTCTTCCTTCCTTGAAAAAATGTTATGTCGTCAAGATACACAACCACCATCTTGTCCTTTTCTTCAGAAAAATAAATGTCCATTTCCCTTTGAAAGGTAGCTCCTGCATTCATGAGACCAAATGGCATCTTGGTGTACATAAAAGTACCCCGTGGTGTAGTAAAGGCTGTTTTTTCCTGATCATCAGGATGCACAAGGATCTGATTATAACCTAAAAAACCATCAAGCATAGAAATTATCTGAGAACTGAAAATAGTTTGCAAAATTTGATCCATCTTTGGGAGAGGATAATTATCCTTCAGGGAAGCTTTATTCAGATTTTTGAAATCAATGCATATTCTGATTTCCCCACTCTTATTCCTCACTGGAACCAAATTTGCAAGCCAATTTGGAAATCTGATTGGAACAATGATTTTAGCATCAAAAATATTTTTAACCTCTTTCTCAATCAAAGGCATGAGAAGTGGGTTGATCCTCCTTAACTTCTGCTTGAAAGGTCTTTCATTTTCCTTTATAGGAATAGTATGTTGAATAATGGCAGGATCATATTCTTTCAAATCAGCATAGTTCCAAGCAAAGACATCTATGAATCTTTTCATCATTTCAACATATTTAAACTTCATATCAGATGAAAGAAATTTTGAAAGTTTAACCATTTTGCACATAGCTATAGTACCAAGGTTACAACTCTCAACTTCTTCATCATCAGCTTGCATCTTGGGAGATTTAAAATCATCATTCTGATCAAAAAGTTTTTCTAGAGGTATGAGTCCCTTTGGTATGGAATTATTCTTTAGTTGCAAAACTTCAGAATTCCCTTTAGATTCAACTAACATGTTATGCTGATCTACTTGTACATTTTCAAATTCTTCTTTCAGCTCAATAAAATTTTTCACTTGCTGGTCATCCTAAAAAACTTGCCAATGAGTAATATTATCAGGAATGGCTGGCCTATGGCGGACTTCAATTTCATACTTTTCTGTGGAGTGTATAGGAATAATGAAAAGGCTTGCAGAGACAGCATGAGAATCAACATTGGAGTTTTGTTCTCTAGTTTTGACTGTGAATGAATAGGCTTGAAAGTTTTCTAACATGTCCAAAACCAAATTCCTATATGCTCTCATCCTTGTGTCCTTTGTTTGATAAACACCCTCAATCTATTTTATGACTAATTCTGAATCTCCAAAGACATAAATGTTTTGAGCATTCATTATTTTCAACACTTCTAGACCCAAAATCAAGGATTGATATTCAACCATGTTATTCGTGCAATCAAAGTTCAGTTTATAGGAGAAGAACTTACTTTCATCACTTGGATTTATAATCCAGATCCCTGCTCCTGCTCCTTCTTTGCCTGCTGACCCATCAAAAT